>CM024577.1:38171966-38501389 GCA_014182395.1 Eucalyptus sp. ANBG9806169
CATTTAACTTTTGAATTCAATCTTTTTTTCGTTTAACTTTTGAATTCAATCTTTTTTTTTAAAAAAAATTCCCTCTAAAACTAATTTTAAATTAGGTGTTAATAAGTGGAAATAAAAAAATAAAAACTGAATTTTTTTATTTTCGAATTTTGAAATGAAAATTTTAAAAACCAAATTTAATTTATTATTATTTTTTAAAAAATATTAGGTGTCAACAACTGGAAATTCTGATATTGATGCTAATACTGAAGAGATTGACTAGTTGCAACATCGTGGTTTTTTACCCTTTATGATTTTGTATGTATACATGTATATATGTATACATGTATACATATATACATATATAAATATATATATATATATATAATATTCGCATTCTCGAAAACATATTAGACAACCCTATACGTGAAGAATGACATATATTAAGTTTGCGATGTTTCTGAGGGATCTTTTGTATGCATCGGTTGTACAATTGATATGGTGCAAAGGATTGGTTACTTTGATAAATTTATCAATCAATTTTCACCTTTTTAATTTTGTCACGTGCCTTTTTCTTGTTGATAGACCAATATCCATCCGTTGCAGACACGGTACTAAGCCAAAGTCCAATATTTCATCTTGTCCGGTCAAATTCAAAATGAGAAGACCGTCCCATCGCACGATAAAAAGTGTTGGTCAACTCCTGACCACGAAAACTTACTTTATCGGGACTTAAAGAAATATTGTTTTGCTGAATGTTTGTTAGATTAGAATTCCTGAAGTTTGTCCCTCTTATGTATTATTGCTTGTATATTATATAAAACGACATATAATCATTCACATGACTACCTTTACAAAATAGTGTGTAAATTTCCTCACTTGAGCATATCACTAGCACAAATTTTTTACTATAGTCATGATCACCTAATGCACAGTTCGAAAATATGTGCTATTAGTTTGAGATTTTCAAGAGACTAGTTACCACAAGCTACATTAAATATGAAAAGCTGGGATTTCTTTAACTTTTGTTTGCTATAGGTGTTTAATAATGTGCAAAATGATAAGATTCTGTTTTTTGTTACTCTTTTAAAGGGTTTAGTTGTTTTGGTTTTACGAGGCAAGAGCCAATTTTGGCAATTAATTTTGGAAGCTTTATATTCCGATTGCCAAAGATGAGTCCCACAAGAGCACCGTTACAAATATAGCATAACAATACCACTAGGCTAGCTGGACTCTTATTACAAAGATTTCTCTTTTCTAATTGTCATCTTTAGGGAAAAATCTCAATGCAATGTAAATAGCTTTGGATTTTCGTTCACAACAAAGAAATAAAGGCTTTTGGTGGTCTTATTGGTGCATACGACAATGCGCTCCTTGAGTGGAGTGAAGTTGCAACAAGGTAGCTATAGGTGAACCTATAATTGGATTGAATCATTCGAAATGGAAATGCCCTCTTCCCCCATAAGCACCTACTCCTAACAAAATGAAAAGAAGTGAACTCCCAAATGAACCGAGAGCAACCACTGGGGTTTGCCCTAGTGGCCACCCTTCCAACATGGAAGGGGGAGGTGGGAAGTTCAAATCCCCATCTTCTCAAGGGGTTGGGGTGGGGACGATATAGTTTCAGGCATTGGTTTCGACTTTCACACCCTGCAATGAGACATGGTAAAAGTCTGAGAATGAGAGTTATAGTAGGAATAAAGTAGAACTGACAAAAAAAAAAAAAATAAACCCAAAGCTAGTTGGTTCCCCCCTGAAATATGTTGGCGCATAGCAATTGACAGGAAAATTAGGTGTAAAGCAATGTTTCGGTGCGGGATTGTAATAATATAAATAAGGTTTTCTTGGGGATGGGGGTTGATATACATTACAGTGGTTATGGCATATTGCTAGAGCTGGTATTTATACTATTTGACTGACTTAACTTAAGACATTGGATGATGTTGAATACATTGGATGATGTTGAATGAAGTGCTAATTAAGGGAGTGAAGGAAAGACTTTCTATCAACATCAATTCCAACTTCTCAAATGCTGGCCCAAAATAAAAAGCAAAACAAAACTTCCCAAGGAAGGTTCTTGGCAGAAAACTCTAGCTGACTTGCCATATCGAGTGGAAACATATTCTCGAATTCATGGTTCAATAATGAGAACAATTTTTCAAACAATTCTCCATATTGATTCAACAAAACCATTTATTGATAAGAAGATGAATAATATGTCGAAAAGTTAAAACCTTTAACCGTAGAATTAGGTTTATTAAAACTAGTCTACAAAGCTATTTTACTAGGAGATATTTTAAATTACAAATGATCCTCTATATAATGGGTTATACAACAAAATCAATTATAACCATATATATCATTTAAGAAGTTGATCGTGTAAACTAAATCTTAGTAAGTCTAGCATTGAATGGGCCTGGGCTTAGAACCAAGGAAGATGGAGTCAGTTTTCTGTAGTATGCTTTTCCATTGTGGGCGAACCTCTCCCGTTCAAGCCCTTAAGGGACAGCTTTTTAGTAGAAAACTACTCTAACCTTTAGTTCAAAGCCTAGAGACACTCGGAGATGCCAAGATGGTAACGTTTCTAACTATCCAAGCTACCTTTCTCAGAGGATCCTACTAGGCTGTAGAAGAAGGAGTTTAGAAAGCCATTGAGAGTTTCACACAAAACACTCACTTTACTTCAAGGGACTCTACTCAACACATTACATCATTCTTGCCTTTTATAGACATTGGGAGGTCACATGCAAACAAGGACCAAGCTCACGGGTCCTAAAACAAACAAAGGCTCCGGAAATTTTCAATAGGGAATAATTTTGGTGATATGAACAGTGACAATGAACAGTGATTTACAGTACTGCTATAGTGACTTGCTACAATGATCTACTAAGTTAGCGGTCTCGTCGTCATGGGCATTATAGTCATAGTTTGAGTCATCAAAACTATGCATTTCTGCCAGAAAATGTTCTTCATATTTTTACTGAAGTCTTATAAGTGAATCTGGTGAGAAAATTTGGTTTGTTGAGGATGTTTCCTCTTGATTCTAGAAAGTCCCTGTAATGTCGGCAAGAATGTTTAGCTGAGACCAATTGGATGGTTGAACATAGTAGGATGTGTTCATGCCTAGGGATGAGGACAAAGGTTCTTGATCATAGGGGTCTTGGGAAAGAGGACCTCCCCATTGTGCATAGGGGCCTTTAGAGGACTGTGCAGGGTCGTCTATATCTATCATTTCTTGCTCCTATGATGATGCAACTTGTCTAAAATCCTCGAGTACTTCCTTGGCTTTTGGTGTGAGGCTATAATGATCCCATGCAATGGGTACATTATAATTCCATACATCTTCAAGAATGGTTTTATTTTCCTAGCACAAAACTCTTTGGAGTTCTCAATATTGATGTTCATAGCAACCAACAGGTCCTGGAAAAGATTTGTAAATCCAAATTCTATAATATGTGGCTAAGATTTATAGGATGTGGTCCCTATGATTTGTGGAGCATTGGTGATGCTGCCATTGTTTTTTACAAAAGCCCATGGACGTCGGAAAAATAGAATAGTGGGGACTTCAGGGTTTGGTTGGATGGTTCTCAATTCTTGCTGTAAGAGCTGCTTCTAGTGAGTAGGAGGATAAAATCAATTGAGAAAAGCCAAGAGATTTCTGTCACTTTCTTTTCAATGCTTCGACCGAGTCCGAATATCCTAGTGATGTTGGCAATGAATCTTCCGATCGGAATTTCAATAGCTATTAAGTACTTATTAGTTAAGTACCATAATAACCATCGCAATTGATCAAGGAAGTCTTCTTCCTTCCAAATTAAAGGATGTATGAACGGATAGTCCGAATTTAATCTAAAAGGATAAAGAATTGAACCTCCATGGAGTCCAAATAGATCCGTGTGGCATTGCCACATGAAATTTTACAGATTTTCAGTGAGGTTGTCATTCTGGACTTGTTCAACAATATCTTAGGGGTATTGCCAGCTTGGCCAATCTTGTATTTTTTTAATCTTATACTTTTCATTGTGATGAAGAGTATGGAAAGCATGTCTCATGATGTACATGTTGATTTCTGCTGATGCCTTTGGTCTTGATAAGAAGTCAGCAATCACGTTTTTTTTTCTAACAATGTGTTTAGTCTCAAAAGAGTATTTTGAAAACCATTCAGCCCATCGAAGCAGTTGAGAATGTGGAATCTGCTTCTGTTTGAACTTAGTCATCTGAGGAAAAGATGCCATGTCCAATTCTACCAAGAAGTGATGGCTAATGAGATGGAATTCGAACTTTTTTATTCTATTTTTCATCGCTAAGATTTCTTTGAAAGTGGAATGATAATGCATTTCAGCTTGTGAAAATTTTCCACTTTTGTAGGCACACATATGTCTCTTACCATTGATTTCTTCGAACAGAATAGCTACCTAGTATTCATCACTGGCGTTAGTCTAGAGAATTCTCTTCCCTATTGATGGGATTTGTAATGGAGGAAGAGCCTGCATGATCTCCTTTAGTTTAACGACTTGCTTTATTTGAGATTTTCCCCAAGGTGGGGGATTCTTCTTCATCATTTATTGCAGTTGAATCAACAATTTGGCAATGTTTGGAATAAAGTCTCTAAAATAATTAATTATCCCAAGAAATTACTGAACTTGCTTTGTTGTAAAGTTTTCTTCAAGAAATTTCAACAATTCTAAGCAATGTGTGGCCCTAGATAATATGTTCCTTTGTTAAGGTGCATACAAAAAGAAATTCAATTTCTGTCTGGGCAATATTCATCTTTCTTTGAGAGAGCATAATCCCATATTTTTCACAATTTCTACAAACTGCCCAAGAAGTCGGCAGTGGGATTCCTCATCAAGGCTGTAGAGCAAAATATTATCAATATATATTGTTGCACTTGACGGGATTGGTTGGAAAATTCGACACATGGCCTTTTGGAATAGGAATGGTGCTACTTTTAGGCCAAAATGAAGAACTTTCCATTGAAAATGTTGGTTTGGGATGCAGAACCCTGTTTTGGGTCTGTCTTTAGAATGGATGTCTAATTGTCAAAATCCGGCTTTGAGATCAAATTTAGAGTAAATATGGGCTTTCGATAATCCGATAAAGAGGGAATTTTGGAAGGTAGAGGAAATTTGTCATCTTGAAGAAAAAGATTTAGAGGCTAATAATTTATTACCAGTTGCATCTTTCCTCTATTTTGCTTGGCTTGCTTATTGACATAGAAGACTTCACAAGCCCATTGAGAATTTGAAATTTCAAGCCTTGGTTAGATTAATGTCTTTATTTTTCTTGAAGGGAAGGCAAACAAAGAATTCCGGATTTTTCCATAAAGGATGAGAACACTTTTGAGAGAATTCATGGGATTCTAAACATGATTCTAACAACTTTTGCATGATCGGATCTAACAGATTCATTTGGATTGAAAAAAGTCTTTGGATATTTACGAAGTCAGAGAATTGGTCTTTATACTTAAGACATTTTCCAGGAATGATACGAAACTATGAAATCTGAGTCATAATGTTCCAACCAATAATTAAATATTTGTTGGGAAGACCGAATCCGAAGATTTTTGGGGTTATGGAATACTGGGGAAAAAACTGGACAGTTATTGAAGTAGTTCTTAAATTCATGGAAAAAGTATTTCCTGAGGCAGAATTAAATTATCGAACGTGGGAAGTCCAATATTCTTTAAGGAGAACTTTAGTATCTAAGATTGAACAACAAGCTCCAGTATCTATAAAAGCGATGATAGTGATGGGTTTAGCAAATTTTGAGGTGAAGATTTTTACAAGGAAATTGGGACAATGGGTCTGGCTAGAAAATATATCAAAATTTAGTTCTGAAGAAGTGAGGGATATGTGAAAAATGTATTCAAAATTTGAATCTGAATTAGTGTCACTGAAAGTTTGGTAACAAGGGATGACACAAAGAGTTTGTTCGGATGGTTATTCATCTGCAGAGAATAGAGATTCAACATCGTCATTTTTTAGTGAAATGCCTGTCTTTATCTCTATGTGATTTATCAAGTGATGCTGACCTGTTCTTGCTTGGGGGCAATTGTTGGCGAAATGGCCCTTTTGATTGCAGATAAAGCGTCGAGTTGATTTCTTGTGACTGAATGATCCTTCCTTTTACATAGGAATCGCCATTTCCTCTTTCTCCAAAAATGCTTAGAACCATGTTTGGATTTCTTTATCCCGAATTTCTTATAATACTTCTTTTTTCTAAAAGACTTTCCACAAGAACCATCACAGTCTTTCTTGGAGCATTTGATTTTTTTAGCTCTTGGCGAGAACAAGCTCTATCGAGTTCTTTGTTGTCTGTGAGATAAGTTTTGACCATTTGGTGTTTCAAACACAAATCATCAAGGCACATATGGATCTCTTGTTGTATTTCTCCCAAAGGAATATCTATGATTCTTGTATTTCTGCCGAGAAAAGATTTTTCAACCTGCTGGGATAACTCCTCGGGGATGGAAGTCAGAAAGATCTACTTTAGATTTGGATTAGCTCCAATACCATAGAAAGGCTTAAGCATTTCCCGATAATGTTTATCGAGATGCTTTTTCTAGAGAGAGCGACATTTTCTTTCAAAGAATTCTCTTATTTTGATCTCATGAAGGTCAAAAGGTTTTCCAATGAAAAAATGATACATGAGGGTAATGGCATGGTTAAAATCAACCTGGTCTTGTTATGTTATTGATTGTCACCAATGTTTGAGACTTCCTGTAAACCTCATGACAAAATCAAAAAGGACATCATATTTATCTTGATTGGTAAGAGCTTGGGCATTTAACCAAGTACGGAATTCTTCAAATCTCTCTGGCCATTTTGAATAGGGAATATCATCAATAGTGAAAAGCTGTTTGGAGGAGGTAGACATATTTTGAGGATGATTGTTTGTCTAAACAACATCTAGTTCAAAAGTGTTAGATTCCATATCTTGGTATGGGGGGTCAACCATGAATATTGATGAAGTTACTGGCAAGTGGGTTTACCGGTTCAATAGGGAAGGAATCAATGTTAGGGATTAAAAGGGATGAAGAAGATGAAAGGGATGAAGAATCTGATTTGGTGTCAGAGTTGCTTGGATAAATCGGTTCTGTTGGAAATAGGATTTGGTCATTGGGGTGAGGTTAGGCTATTCTTCCTATTTGCCCAGATTTCTCAAGAATGGTTCTAACGGATTGGATAGCATCATTTGGTTCGGCTTATCCTTTATGACGATCGAGGATTCTCTAGGCATCTTTTCTTTCCCCTTTTCTTTTCTTATTCGATCCAATTCTTTGAGACGATTTCGCATTTCGACCACATCTATCTTGTCTTGTCTAGTGGGGGCTTCAGTGAGAGTGGCAAAGATAGACTTGCTCTGGGATGATGGAGGCTGTGAAAGTTCGGTCTGTAATGTAGTCGAGAATGGGTTAAAAGGATTGAATCTTCCTTCTTCAAGAAGTTGGATCTATCTTTTGAGCTTTTCTATTTCCGCCTTAGGACTTTCAAGATGATGATATCCTAAATGTTGTCTGCATTCCAAGACATAAAGCCTTTTTTGGAAGTCCGAGAGCATTTTCTTGATGGTTTCATCATATCTTTGAAGATCTCGTTGAATATCCACAATTTTGGAATCAATTGTTTTGAACGCATTGTTGTGTGCCAACAGAGTCTCCGATTGCCAATTTAGGACAACCTTAGCAACAAGAGCCCTTTTTTGTCTTCCATGTTCGTCCACGTCAGTTGGGGCGGGTATTTTGGGGGCATGTTGATATTTGCCTTGTGGATCGATGAATTCTTCTAGAGTATGGAATGAACATTTCGAACTTTCTCAAACAAGAGGAGGAAAATCTGTCTCCTAAAACATGGTAATGGAAGAACTAGGTGGTGTTTCCTGTGGAGTCTCGAGTGGGTAGGAATGTTTTTTCACCTACTTCAAGATTGGCTTATAAAACGGGGAAATGGCTAGTTTTTTTCTAAGAATGAGATGGTAGTGGTGGAGTTGGCGAAACAGAGGGTGGAGTAGTGAACTCTAGTGGTGGGGTTGGAGCATAAGAAACCACAAACTAGAACTTATCACACTCATCAAGAGTATCAATGGAGGAATCTCCATTCAAGTACCTTTGGTATATAGTATCATTTAGCTACTTGTGCTTGCGTCGAGGTCTTGCAGTTGGGTCTACTTTGTCGGGAGAATCTATACAATAGAAACATTAACAAAAAGGTCCCAAAAATAGTGACCATATCGATCCGTGTAATAATGGACAGGATTTCCATTACTCTGGAAATATTGAACAAGCTTTTTAGAATCTGGCTTAGAAATTGTCTCGGGAACGCATGGTTCAATCATAAAGAGAGTCTGGAAGATAGAAGGACATTTTTCCTTTTCCTTGCCATATTTGATGGAAACAGTGCCATCCTTTTTTATGATGAATTCGGAATCTAAAGACTAGAAAGGCTTATTATTCTAATGTAACTTTTCATAGTTGGTGATCCATGTCTCTGGGAGGAGCTTGGCCAACTTTTCCTTTGGAATTTGCCTAGGGACATGAATGTAGGATGCTTGATCATTCTGCATAGAGATGAATAAGGCATCCTTATTTCCGTTACGGAAATTCAGGTCAAGAGCATGGTTTTGCACTTGATAAACCATCTGGTAATGTAATGTTGCTACAATAGAGTTTAGAATTTGGTTTGTGCATAAGAATTAGATGAATAGAACCAACTTGATTCCCGCAAGGGTCATTGATTCACATAATATAAATGGATCTTTACATCGTATAAAAAGGAAAATCACATAATCGAAGAAATAAGGATTCAATAATGTCACTAACTCTAGATAAAGTAGGATCTATTTTTAAATGGAGGCGTACATAATTTTCTAGGTGGGAATCGTGGAAAGGAAAAGAAGGTGACATGAGAGATCATGATACTCTTGCATTCTTTCGTCCGAAACGATTCTGAGAACGACCTGTTGTGTAGAGATGCAAAGTCAGCAATGTTTACACTTTTGAATGAATTTATTGACTTCTTTTGTCTTTGAGCTACTTTTCTAGGGGAATAATTTGACTTAAAGTAATATAATTTGAAGCCGAGTCAGGGCGAGTGATGCTGATTCAAGTAAGAGAAGTTGCATGACGAGAAATCATCTTGGGGGTAAGCCATTAGATAAGTTCCATAAAGTCGACTTGGGCCATCTTAAACTAAAGGTCTGCATGGTAACATTTCTGTTTCTCCCAATTTCTGTTCTTTTGTTCCCCGGAACAAAAAAAGAACAGAAATCCGTTTGGTAAAACATTTGTTTCCGGGAACAATTTCTCTACTTTTTTGTTCCCGGGAACAGCTTTGGAATAGAAATGAGAAACAATAAAAACTTACTTCTCGCCAGGAACAGAAATAAGAAATTACTTTTGGGCTCCCCTAAATAGAAAACCCTAACTTCTCTTCGATTGCTTCTCAACTCACGCCCCCGAAGCTCACGCCCCTTTCTCAGCTTCCCTTCGTCCACTTGCCTCTGCGATCTCATCACCTCCGGTCGCCTCTCCGGTCCCGTCGCCGCCCGGTGCCTGTCGCCGCCCGGTCCCGTCGTCACCGGTCCCGTGGCCTCCAGCGCGCCTTCTTTCTTTCTCTTTCTCCATCGCGAGAGACTCTCTCTTTCCTCTCTTTTTGGTGTCTCTGGCGTTTTGGACGACTCTTGCTACCGTCCTCTCGGTAAATTCCTTCGTTTTTGGATGAAAGTTTCGTTTTTTTTTCTTTGGGTTTTCGTGGATTCCTCATGTGCGTCATTGATCGGCCTAGGGTTGTTTTTCGGCCCCCGAAAAATTTTGATTGTGAGATCAAAGCATTTCGGATTCTGGGTTCTTTGTTTTGCGGGCAGGTGGTTCGTCCTCGATATGTAGTCGATCTTGATGTGCCTCGTTGGTTCATGAATTGATGTGGCGGGCTTTCGGGTTCCTCTTTTTTTTTGTTCTTTTCGTCAAACGGAGTCAATATGCTTCTTGGGTGCGTGTTCTTTTGGCGGATTTCGATTTTCTGTGGTTATTTGCCATTCAATTGTCCGATGATCAAGTGTTTCTCGTGCGACATTTTTCTTTTTTTCGTTGGCCGCGATTGAAAATTTGATTAAAGGTGGGACTAATGAGCTGCTTAATTTGGTTGGAGGGGCGATTGGTGGTGGATTTTGTCAATTCCAGGCTAGTTTTTGGTGACTCTTTGTTTTATCTGGTCTTTCAAGTTTGTACCTTGGCCTGCTTAGGATGGAATTTGCCCTTGCATGGAATAATTCGATGATCTCTGCTATCAATTGAATTGATATTGAGAGCTTTTTGCTCATGGTATGCTAATTTTTTTCCACTGCAGCAGCTGGGTCATTATCGGAAAATTTTGCGGCAGTGGGTTCTCGATCCTTGATCCTTGCTACCGTCCTCTCGGTAAATTCCTTCGTTTTTGGATGAAAGTTTCGTTTTTTTTTTGGGTTTTCGTGGATTCCTCGTGTGCGTCATTGATCGGCCTAGGGTTGTTTTGGCCCCCGAAAAATTTTGATGGTGAGATCAAAGCATTTCGGATTCTCGGGTTCTTTGTTTTGCGGGCGGGTGGTTCGTCCTCGATATGTAGTCGATCTTGATGCGCCTCGTTGGTTCATGAATTGATGTGGCGGGCTTTATGGGTTCCTCTTTTTGTTCTTTTTCGTCAAACGGATTCAATATGCTTCTTGGGTGCGTGTTCTTTCGGCGGATTTCGATTTTCTGTGGTTATTTGCCGTTCAATTGTCCAATGATCAAGTGTTTCTCGTGCGACATTTTTCTTTTTTTCGTTGGCCGCGATTGAAAATTTGATTAAAGGTGGGACTAATGAGCTGCTTAATTTGGTTGGAGGGACTGATTGGTGGTGGATTTTGTCAATTCCAGGCTAGTTTTTGGTGACTCTTTGTTTTATCGGGTCTTTCAAGTTTGTACCTTGGCCTACTTAGGATGGAATTTGCCCTTGCATGGAATAATTCGATGATCTGCTACCAATTGAATTGATATTGAGAGCTTTTTGCTCATGGTATGCTAATTTTTTACCACTTTGCAGAAGTTTGGGTCATTATCGGAAAATTTTGCGGCAGTGGGTTCTCGATCCTTGGTCCCTGCACCTGCATTTGCTTCTGTCGGTGTAATTCTTACCTGCATGCAGAAGGGTTATCGATCCTTGGTCCTGTTGTTGCCGTTCCCGTGGCCTCCAGTCCCGTAGCCTCCGATCGACTCTCTCCGGTCCCGTGCTCGTAGCCTTTGGTCGCCTCTCTTCAAGCCGGTCCGTCGTCTCCAGTCGCATAGATTCTCTTTGGATCACAATATGCAAGAGATTCCATGACTTTTTATTTCCGACTTTTGCGATGTGTTTTTGTTTTTTGGTGAATACTTTTGCGATGTGTTTGTAAACTATTATGAATACATTTCTATTAATAGTATTAAGGTTATCCAATTCTATCTCCATGAGCACAAATGCCATTGAATGCATCATAAATGTGGACAAACAGAAGATAAACAGATTGTAAGCTATTGTATAGTTGATACTTCAAGACCTACAAACCGCCGTCCGCAGCTTGCATCCTAGTCAAGAAAGAAAAAAAGCAAAAGAGGAGAGGAAAAACACCTCCCTTCATTAAAATTAGCCAAATGTATTACACCTAAGCAAATTCTTGGATAGATCAACTCAAGACAATTTCTTGGTGAGTTTACCTCATCCGGCTTTTTTTTTTAACCCTATCCGGTTGCATCCACTCATTTTTACTGGGGAGATAAATTTGCCCATTATTAACGTATTGAAATTTAAATTGGTGGATCCCAAATTCAATCATTTATTTTATTTTTCAACTTCTACGTTGGATCTAATTGTTATAATTAAAAATAAGCGTCGCTAGCAAAACGGTGGCCGTTATGTTTTAATAGTGAAGAATGGCCAATCGCCTTCAAAGGTTAATCAAACTTAAGGCAATAATTGACTAAAAAACAAATGAGTATTACAAAACAGCAGCTTTAACAAAATTTATTGAAAGGTTCCCGTTCCTGTGTTTCCTATATATTCATCTTCGGAAACTCTTTTTTCGCATGACAAATTGAAAATCATTGATTTTCCATCCTTTTTCTTTTCTTTGTTCATCTTACATAATTGGAATAAATTGGCATAGAATCTCAAATAAATTGGCATAGAATCTCAAACACCTCCCTTCATTAAAGTTAGAATTCTTACACCTAAGCAAATGTATTATTAATGTAATAATATTTTTATCTTGTCAATTTTATGTAATCTCTAATCTATTCCTTTTTCTTATTTTAAATTTTTTTTTAAAAAATTAAATTTTGAAATAGAAATTTTGTGCAGTTACCAAACGTGTTTCTGTTCTTTTTTTGTTCAGAAATAGAAATTTTGTGCGTTACCAAACGTGTTTTTCTCTTTTTGTTCCGAAATAGAAATTTTGTGCGTTACCAAACGGGTTTTTACTCAGAAATTGTTCCCCGGAATAGAAATAGAAAAGAACTATTTCTGAAAAAAAAAAAACTCTTCCCCAGCCAAGAAGCGTTACCATGCGCACCCTAAAGAGCCAGAGTTACTAAAACTGATTTCTAATATGGTATCTTTTAAAGGGTCAACCAAAACCATGTGCGCGTCAATGGTTTTGGCCCGGAAAATTAGGCCAACAATGTCTTTTGAATATATATTTCTATTTTAGAACTATTTTCATGTTCTACACTTGTTTCTAAGACAGAATTTTGGTAAAACTATTTCATTTTTTTATTTTTAAAATGGATTTTTACCTTTAAAAATAGATTTGGATCAGAAATCAAAAGTAAAAAATTTTTACTTCTCTATTTTTGAAATATAAATGAGAAATAAAAACTCTTTTTATCGTTTTCTTCACTATTAGCCGATCGCCATCTGCCCGATCGCTGTTCGTGGACCAACACCCGCCGCCCGCTGCCCACTATTCATAGCCTTTGTTGGTGGCCACCGTCATCCACCGCTCACCATTTGCCACCATCCATTAGCCGCCGCCACAATCCACCACTATCGTTTGCTATTCATTGCCACTGGTCGTCCACCGTCATCCACCACCGATCGGGTGAGAGAAATTTTATGTCATTATCAAATACATATTTTTATTCAGAAATTAATTTATGAAAGAGATATAGATTTTTCATCTAATAATAAACAAAGAAAAATCTATTTTTCTTTCGTGAATCAGAATTGATCATCATTCATCCCTAAAGAGAGATGAACCCTTTTGTATGGAATGGAGTACGGCATCGTCTATGCCAATCAAAAAAGTAGGATGAGATGAAGCCGTCTGCAAGACGGCATCCTCTTGCTGAACACGCAAAGATGAAGTTGACGATGAGAAACTAGCCGACAAGGATGAACCAAAAAAGTCATCGCTTGTGAATTGATAGCTTTCGAGCTTTCGATTCTCGTTCACAACGTGGAAATAGGAAAGTCGAGAACAGCTTTTCAAATGCTGGCCCCAAAATAAAATAATACAAAAAAACAAACAAACCAAAACAAAATTTTCCACCCCGGTTTCTTGGCTGGAGACTCTTGTTAACTGGCTATATCAAGTCGAAATATAATACTCAGAATTTGTGGTCTAACTGAACAATTTTCTCTGTGGATATCCCATAAAGCAAAAGAAGTAACGTGAGAGATCATACTCCTCCTGCATTCGTTTATCCAAAACAAGGCCAGACGTGTCACGTTGCCTAGAGATGCAAAGCTGGCAATGTACCGCTCGTTGACCGAATTGAATGAATCAACGGACTTCATTTTCACGAAAGAAGAATGACTTAAAAAGTATTTTTCCAAACACGATTTATTATATCACTTAAAATAATTAATTAATAAAAAACATTTTATTATCGATAATAATTTATATATAAAATTTTCATTAAAAATAAAAATATTTATTGTTCTTTTTTTATTATAAACAATATAAGCGATTATTTCTAAAAAATATTTTCGAATCATTTATTTTTCGCGAAATAAATAAAAAATTTTATATTTGAATAATTTAAGCCCCTAGGCATATTCTAAAGATTTTTAAAAGGAAATTTGTCTAAAAGTCTAAAACCTGTTCAGTCATAAACCTTTCAATTATACTAATTTAATTCTAAATATTTTGATGATTTATCAATTTAATTCTAAATCTTTTTTACGGTTTACCAATATAATGCCTCCAGTAAATATCAAAATAATAAATTTAGGACTAAATTGATAAATCGTCAAAATGTTTAGGAATATATTTACACTTTTAGGACTAAATTGATAATTTATCAAAAGATTTAGAATTAAATCGACATAATTAAATACGTTTATGGCTTTTTAAATAATTTTTTTGCTTTTTAAATCAAGAAAGATGAACGTTATGAAGTGGAGGCAGGCAGGGCCACGTGCGGGGGTGCTCACGTGGTGATACTTATTTGAGAAATAAAGATTCTGTAATGCCTAAATAAATAGTGCCATCATGTTGAATTGATTGTCACTTCGACGCAGTCAAATATTTTGCGCTTTTGGCTGATTACTGTAGCGAGTAAAAAGTTAGGAACTACTACATCTTTCATATAAAGGCTCCTCCATGTACGAGCTTTACAAAGAAATTTACTTTTACGATCACCTTAGCCAATTCTAATTCTAGCAAATTTCTTATTCTGCATCTCTAATTGATGTGCAAGAAATAATATTCTGGTAATAATTATTTAAACTATTATCCATTTACAAATGGATTCTATTATGTATTATGATGTGACTTAGAAAAAGATTAATAATGTAGGATACCTATTATGATATAAAATATAATTTTTCACTCATATTTGACAAATAACAACATTAAGAGATGAATAAAAAAATCCATCATCACAAAAAACAAGATTATGCAACATAATTAATAAATGAATATAATAAAGTTACCCATGGAAGGAAAGAACATATTATTATGGCTATAAATATCTCTTAGAGATGGGTGAATAGGTGATTGTGCGGAAATGAAAAAATTTAAACAAATATTGGAGCAAGACTACTTCTAATTAAGTGGTTAGATTTTACGGGTGTACAATTCTATCACAATAAATAAAATGAGTGAGGGATAGAGAATTGTACACAAAAAATTATAGTGATTCAGTTTTTGCAAGCCTACATTCACTCTCTTGCATTAAGCCAAGAACACTCAGGTTTATGTGACTCACTCCTCACACACTCTCAACCTCTAATAGGTTATAAAATTTCACTCATAGAGACAAAAGTATAAGATCTCAAAACACTTTTTAGACTTTCGAATTAAAAATTTCAATTCTCGTAAATACAAATTCTTAATTCTGTCAATTTTGAAACCTCTTCTTATACTCCTCTTAGTCAAAGCTATCTATTGGAGATATATCCAAGAGGATTGACCAGCCTATCTATCCCTTGGCCTAAATCTAGTCGAGAAGATTTGACTACTTCAGGATCGCCAAGGGTGAAGCTTTCTATATGTTGTGTCGCCTATATGGTAATTTGGGTTTCCAAAACTTGAGTGTTTGGAATTTGAAAGAATGTTTTGCCTCTTAAAAGATATTCTAGGAAAGTTGAATCTTCAACGGGTATTAGGAAGACTTTTCTTTTGGAACTCCTTATAAATATGATAGAGAATCTAACCAATTGCCACTAGCCATTACATGAGTATTTGACTCATTCCTAGCCGTTGGACAAATTATGTAAGGAAGGAAAAATAAGCCACGACTCAGATTCTGAATGATATTGTTTGATCATATTTCATCAAACTTTTCACCTGAAAATAGTTTATATCATAATGAAAATCTTTAAGTTTTGTCAATCATCAAAATCACTTGGGGAATGTTTTCTCAACACATATTATTAAGAGGGTTTTGCCACATGACTGCACATACTATAAAAATGTGATGACTTTTGTGATTGACAAGTTGTGTGCTACACATTTTGACATAATCTTTAGTCATTTTTCATGAGTACACAACGAAAAGTAGCATAATTCGAAAAGTTAAAACCCAAAACAATGGAGCTAGATTTATTAAAGCTAGTTTACAAAGCTATTTTATTGAGAGATACGTGAGATTAAGAGCAATTAACTTAAGAAATGGTCATACAAAAAAAAATCATCAATAGCCTGACCTATGATTTAATAAATTAATTGTATAAAATAGTCTTAATAAATCTATTATTTTCCTAAATCAAACCCCCATGACATTGGCTTTGCAATTTAATATCTAGATTGTGCATATGAATTAGATGTATATAGCAAACTCGATTCCTTGCAGAGACTATTGATTCACATTATTAAAATGGATCTTTTCATACTCAAAAAAGAAAATACGAAAGCCGTAGAGATAATATCAGGAATGAGAGGAGTCCACTAGACATGGGGAAGCTCGTCAAAGATTCCAGAATGATTGTGCACTTGTAACATAAAAAATGAAAATCTTGCTTCAAAGTCCTGGGGAGACTTTTGGGTAAAATTAGGAGGATGAGTTAGCTTATTTACCAAATCAATTATTAAAATATGAATTTCCTTTTATTATCTTCCATTAAAAAGATCTCCGCTTAATGTTTTGTTTTCTAATTGAATGGGTAAATTTTGGTTTAACAGTTATGGAGTGGACATATGTATGAAGAGGTGGACGACGCAAGTTCAATAATTCCTTACAAGGAAAAAATAAAAATAAAAACCTCTATCTTCCCAAAATGAAATAAAAAATAGACAAGAAAAAAAAAAACCTTTATCATAATTGATTGGTGGATTTTTTTTTAAAAAAAATTGTATAATGTTAGTCTAACTTTTACCATCTCAAGTATTATGTTCAAAGTGCCATATAGCTCTTTTTCTCCCTCTCATGCACACACACACTTGGTTAAATGTAGGATGGTGTCTGCTGTATAAATTCTTCTCTACAATAATGATTGGAGTTACCCAAGAAAAGCTCAATGGAGTTAAAGATTAGTTCCCTAATCGAGCTAAAGCTACTAGAAAATACAGTACCAAATGTCAAAATCGGTCCTAAAATCTCATTATAGACAGCTTGTAGATCATCGACTGTCCTTGGTGAGGGTTTTGCAAACCCTATCACCAAAAACGACAAAGACAGTTTGACTTCCTATTCCCAGAGGACAGCAATTACGTGCTCATCCCGTCAACTTCATGATCAAAAGATTGATGGAGGTAATCTAATTAAATACAAGGACAACTAACTAAAAAGTTACATCAATCAATCAAAGAACTAAGAAGACACAACTGCAATAAATTTATTCCTAATTTTTATAAGAGGAAGTGCATTCACAAAGCAAGTAGATAACCTCTATCTTGAGTTACAAATACTGTGCAAGAATACAAAGACTTTTGTTTTGTTTTGTTTTGTTTTGTTTTTTTTTTTTTTTTTTTTGTCGAACAAATCGCTTTCATTTCTTCAACTAATGATCTCCAAACAACAAGAAGTGCTTTTGAATGGAGGATGGCTCAAAAGGGTTGAGGTGGGTTAGACAACAAATTACAAAGGGAGGGCTTCAATTCTTTGGGCCCTAACGACCTAGTCTATTAATTGATTAGCCTCGCGATAACAGTGGACAACTTGGATTTCCTAGAGATGGGATAAACGAGATTTGCATTCTACAATAACGGTCGGTATTCACACTTAAATTTTGGCTAACTGTTGCATCATTCATTAATTGTATATAAAATTAAAGATTAATTTTTAATCCCTAGCAAAAATAATCATCATTAAATTGCATAGAATATAGATGTTAGGAACATTTGCATTAACATTTATAGAATTCATTAGAAAAATATTTTTAAAAAGGAAGAAGGAAAAAGAAAAAGAAAAATTAACTAATTAATTTTTTGTTTTTTCAAAAACCCGGCCCCTTCTTCTCCTTTCCAGCCCAGGCTCTTTCTTTTCCTCTTTTCCTTTTTTCATTTGGGCCGGCCCAGCCCACCTCTTTCCCTCTTTCCGGCCCAGCCTTCCTCCCCTCTTTCTTTCCTTCTTCCTCGCGCGCTTCTACAGGGAAGGATGAAAGAAAGGAAGAGGGTACAAGGTACAGGAGACAAGGGCGCGGAGAGGGGCATCGGGCAAGACGTTCGGTCGGGGGCAGGCCGGCAGTGGCAACTGCCACAGCAGGAGGCCGCGCGCGCCGGTGCTTAAAAAGCGAGAGAGGGAAAGACAGTTGAGTTGTGGGGCCGGAGGGTGGATTTTAGAGAGAAATCGGAGGGAGAGAGTGAGCGGACGAGACGAGGACCGAAATTCGTCTCGGCTGAGCGTCGCCAGGCCATCCCGACGCAAACCGACGACCCCCGGCTGGCGCCACCGACCCCGCGACCTCCCCTGCCACGGCGCCCGCATTTCTGGCGAGTGTGCTTTGAGTCCGATCCGTTTTTATCCGAGATCCTGGCTTGGCCACACCAAGGCGGCCGGCCACAACACGATTCGCTTCGAGACCATCTTCCGGTCATCGCCGTCAATCCGGGTAGGGACCTCGGCGGTTAAATGCTCAATCCCGCGAACCCATTTTTTGCTCCCCTTTGTTCCGTGAGTCGATCTCATTTTCTCCGGATCCAGAGTGTTCTTGAGTTCCACTAAGTCGAACTCGCTGGTGTCGAACATTTCCTGACTATTGTTTGGGTCTGGGCCTTAGTCCGGGTCCTCAAAGCATTGAATATATTCTTTCCATAGACGCTCACTGCATGTTTGTTAAAATCCCTCTCAGACAAGTCTGAGAGAGCAGTGCCCATTTTGTTCCAATCCGAAGAGTTGTTGACGTAAATTGATTGTGATCACTTTATATTGTTCGAGTTTAGATGTTCAGTGATGTCCGCTTCCCGTTTCTTATCACATTTTTTTTTCTTTTGCGCCTGTTCTTCCTTGAATCTGCGAAGTAGTGGCTGGCGATGGCGGCAAAGATCTGACCGAGGGGGCGTTTGTGGTGTGGTTGCGAGCATAAGTCTTGGGTGGACGGTGGTGTTCAAATTTGGTGGCAGCGATGTTGGTGGGACGACCGGAGGTGGTTGGACATGAGCTGCTACAGAGCTGTTCATTCCCGTTCTTTGGCTGTCCCAGTATGTCCAAAGGTGGATGGCTGGCTTGGAGGAGATGATATTATGAGACATAAGGACATTAATGATAACTATTATGGCTAGAGATTGATTTTTGGAACAAAAATATATTCATTTCTATTCCTAAATGAGCCTCGAGTAAAAATGTGTGTTTGATAACAACGAAGAATTTTTATTTTCGGAATAGAAATTCATTTGATAATGACATAAAATTTCTTTCTCTCGAGTAGCAATGGAGGTAGCAGGGGGTGTGCATGGTCCGAGCGGGCGGTTCTCGACCTAGAACTGGGAACCGCCCGCTAAGGACCGGTTCCGAAAAATTGGAACCGGGATCCATCCGTTTGTTGCATGATCCACCCAGGAACCGGACCGTCGGTCCGGTCCGGTTCCAGTGGATCCATGGAACCCGATTTTGACGCTTGAAACAATTTTGGTTTTCAACATAAAATGACTACGTGACGTCAAAGTAAGCCAAAGAAAGAAAAACCAAATTTAAGTATGTGGAGATGCGGACGGCGAGACAAGTAAACACAGTGAAATGGCAATAGGATTAAGAGCCGAAGACGAAGGGAGTGAGATGAGATTTAGGGTTTCTTATAGTAATTTTTTTTTTTTTTTTTAATATTAAAAGGTCGGGTCCGGTCCGGTCCGGGTGGGCGGCGGGCGGATCGCCCATGGAACCGGGAACCGGACTCGTACCCACCGGTTCCCATAAATTGGAACCGGGAACTGGACCGTTTCCCTCAAGAACCGCCGGTTCCGGGCGGTTCCGGTCCGGTTCCGGGCGGTCCGGGTGGTTCCCGGGTATTTTGCACACCCCTAGGAGGTAGTAGGCAATGACTGGCGGGCGGCGATCGGCGAATGGTGGCTATGATTAGTAACAGGGTATGGCGGTCGACCACAACGGTGGACGATGGTAGGTAGGCAGCCGCCTAATATAGAGGACATGTGATGAGAATAATTTTTATTTCTCAATTTTATTTTAGACATAGAAAAGTGAAAATTTTACTTCTCATTTTTGTTCCAAGCCTAATTCTGAACTAAAAATTTGTTCCGAAAATAGAAAAATGATATTGAGTTATCAAATGGATTTCTATTAAACACATGTTTCTGAAATAATAAAATAGCTCTGAAACAGAGATAAAATAATTATCATACGTGCCATAAGTGGTTAAAAGAGATAGCTAAATGAATTTAATTGGTTTAGTTAGGTTAGGCTCGGTTTAGTCTAGTGGGCTAGGTTGTTCATGGTGATTTGGGCTTATTCCATCTTTAGTATATTGGGTTTTGACTTAGATGGGCTTGGATTAAACTATGGGTT
The DNA here is from genome assembly GCA_014182395.1 of Eucalyptus sp. ANBG9806169. Lineage (NCBI taxonomy): Eukaryota > Viridiplantae > Streptophyta > Magnoliopsida > Myrtales > Myrtaceae > Eucalyptus > Eucalyptus sp. ANBG9806169. Next base: position 38,192,338 of record CM024577.1, read on the forward strand.
ATATTTAAAAAGGGGCTTGAGAGTTTTAGTCTATGTGGGCTTAATTGAAGCCCACTTGTCGTGTGACCTTTGTGTGGCCCGAACTTGGCAATTTTCATGGGGAGAATTACCAAAAAAGTCCTAAACTATTCGGTGTGTCGATCGAGTCCCTAAATTTTTTTATTTTACCAATTTAGTCCTAAACCTTTTATAATTATGCCAATTCAATCCATCGGCCAAAATTGGCCGACCGGTTAACATGGACGCCGGCGGGGACGGCCCAGCGGGCGAGGTAATTTTTTAATATATTTTTTTAAAAAAATTTCACCTTCTTCCTCCTCTAGTCGGCCGGCGTCGGCTAGAGGTGAGGGCCGGTGAGGGCAAGTTCCCGCCAGATCTGGCGAGGTCAGCCTCGCCAGATCCGGTGAGTCGGCCCTCGCCAAGGGGGTGAGTGGTGGTCTTGGTGCACAGGTGAGCGGGGTGTTGCTCCTGTGGCCCCATTCATCTTCTTCGGGCAGCATTTGTCTCGCCGGCCATCGTCGCCCGTTTGCGCCCCCCGCACCGGACGCCGCCGCTCGTTCCCCGCGACGCCGAGACCGCCTCTCCGCCCTTTGTCGTTCTACCGGCCGCTAGAGCTCCGCCACACCCGCGAGCTTGCGCCGTCCACTTGCGTCTCCGTCTTTGCTTCGTCGCGCTCCCACTTCGCCCAAGCACCAGCACCCTGCTCACCCAACCTTGGCGAGGGCCAAGCTCGTCGGATCGGTGGGGCCTCGCCCTCGCCAAGGCCGGCGGGACCTCGCCCTCGCCGGGCGGCGAGGCTGACCTCGCCAAATCTAGCGAGGCCTTGCCCTCGCCGGCCCTCGCCTCCGGCCGGCGAGGGTGAGCCTCACCAGTGGCCAACAAGGTTGACCTCACCGGCCCTCACCTCTAGCAGTGCGACCACCCGGAGGAAGAAGAAGGTGAAAAAAAGAAAAGAAAAAAGAATTAAAAAATTACCTCGTTGGTCGGCTGTCCCCATCGGCTTCCACATCGGCACCCGGTCGGCCAATTTTGGCCGGATGGACTGAATTGGCACAATTATAAAAGGTTTAGGACTAAATTGGCCAAAAAAAAAAAGTTTTGGACTAAATTGGCACAATTGCAATAGGTTTAGGACTTTTTTGATAATCCTCCCAATTTTCATGTGGATGGGACCTAGAAATTTGACCCACATTGTTATACATGAGCCAACAAAATTAGGCTCGAGTCTTCTGGCGGAGCCTGAATTTGGCCCATATTTGAACTTGGCCTTAGGGCTCGGCCCGGGTCACTATTTTCAGATTAAAAATTAATTAAATTTTAAAAATTGGAAAAAATATTTATTTTCTAAAAACTAGGGAAAAGCTAACAAAAACAGTTTTTCAGTAGCTTTCTCTTAATATGTTTGAAAATCTTTGATAAAAAAATTGTACTCAAAATTAAACAAGCTTTTAGTGCTTTACCATAGGATTTAGGTGTTCTTAGAGATAAATGCTAAGTAGTCATTTGCGCATTCCTATCTCAATTATCAATTGATTGCGTGCTTTTGATATATTGATTGTGGTTTCCCAAGCATAGTTAGAAATAACATTTTTCTTATTTCTTAATGTTATATCATTTCTTTTCCTTGCAATTTATTTAATATATTTTTCACTGCTGATTATTATTTTAATGATTGTGCACCCACATGATCATTTCAAACGTTAGTGGATATGTTAAAAAAAAAAAAAGATTGCTTAGCAAACATTTTTATGAAATGAACGATATTAAGTACTAAAAGGGCATTAGTTGATCAATTAGTGTAATCAAGTCCCGACCTTAGATTTTTGGTGGAGTAGGAAGTGAGGTATATTCACGTACTTCACTTGGTTTCTAGCCAACCCTTATAGGCTAGTGACGACTCATCATTAGAACATTCTTATAGTGTCAATTTAAGCTAAAATTGAATACCCCAACACTGCGTGAGATATGGGTTGGGATATCTCTTGCCTAATCAAGGGTTGTAGGCCCACCTTTTAGGCAATATCCCTAAACTCATGTCCATTCCCCTTCGAACGGAAAATGTACGTCTTGATAGTCAGCATATCTCACCTATGTTGATTTAGTGCCCCAAAGAAAGCCCATTAGATCCTACAACCTACAGGTATAGTTTAACAACATTGAAGCCCAACTAGTTTTACAAGTGAAGAAATGTACAGTCTATAGGGTTAGTTAACAAACAATTCAATTTGATTATAGACAAGAGAAGTAGTATTGAGCCTTATAGAAGCACCATAATGTACAAATGCATCGAATTATAGTGGATCGGTGTATGATTTAGCCTCAATTAGTAACAAAATTAAGAAGAATCGTAATAACTATGATGGATAATATGTGCAGAGTCTTCTTTTAAATGCATGCTACCCCATTTGACCAATTAAGAACATATTATCCAAATACATAGATTTTTGTTTATGGTTAATGAAAAATCACGACGACACCAAGCAATTTCACTACGAGACAATCCTTGAAGAAGGATTTCAGTCACACCACCATTCACTAGGGTTACAATTCAATAATTGACATGCTACTTGTGGATTCCTTCTATTCAAGCTTGTTCATTGGGGCAAGCTTACTTTGGATGAAGAAAGCTAGATGTTGAGGCAATGGCTGGGTAATGGAATTACTGCTGAGCATGAGAATTACTGTGGCCATGGTGGGTCTAATAGTAAGATCTCCTTGAATGCATAGTAAGAAAATGTGCAAGCATCGAAGCGCTTGAATATGGAACTATGATAGCTACGTCCAACACTTGCAAGGTTGTGCCCTCCCTCCATTGATTCCACACCCGCAAGAATAAGTTCAGAAAATCGTCATAGGATTGTTGCACTAATTCAATGACTCATCATGCAAGACATCTGAATTTTGTAGAAAATCAAATATGAACAAGGAACATAACAAAAGCCATAAGTATTTTTATAGGCTAAATGACTAAGTTTTTACATAGGAATTTCAATTTCACTTGACCAAAATTACAAAGAGTGCGGTGCCAATATTTGTCGCAGTAGCATGGTAAAACTCACATAACTAGCAAGATATTCATCTTTGTCCAATTGGTGGTTGAAGTAACTCCTCTTGTCACTGATCTCTAGTAGTATGCCGAAGCTATAAACATCGGATTTCGTTGAGAACTCTCAATGCATTGCATATTTTGGAGACATGTAACACAGCAAAAATGAACATTAGTCACATGTAAATTAGGATTTAGATTCAGATCGTGTAGCATCCTTAAATAGATCAAATGAGCAAGTCCAACATCCAATCACAAAGTCAAATTTATTCAGACACTAAGACTTACAGAGTCACTACAATTTTATCTATGTTAGTCTGAATTTAATCAACTCCAAAAATTCTATGCCATACCAAAATATGAAATCTTCGGGTTCATTTCACTGTCTAACAAGATATTGCCACATTTTAGGTCAAGATGGATGATATAGAGACGAAAATCTTCATGTAGATAGAGTATTTCTAGAGCAATCCCAGATAGTATTTTATAATGTAATGACCAATCCAATTGTCCCCTTTTTTTCGAGATTTGCATCGTTCACCAAAATTCGTTAATGTTTTAGGATGTGGCACCTATTCAAAAACTCAAGGTGAACCTCATCATACAGTACCAAAATATATTTAGAATTCGTTTGGTTGGATTTTTAGGAAAGCCATTGGGAAAATGCAAATGACTTTAAGTTGAAGGGGCTTTCAGAATGCAAATTGTATTTGTTAAATTATAATCTCCATTGTGAAATAACTTTGAGCAAAATAGTGTTTAGAGAGATTATATTTACAACGGACTTTTTATTAAAAAAAAAAGGAAAAAAATTCATCAAACAAAAAATAAAAAAATTGGCCGGCGATCGAAATCTATCGCTAGTGGTCGACATCTAACTCAAGTTGCCATGAAGACAACTAGGGAGGGCCGCTCGGGGTCAGGCAATCGCCGGTGAGGATTGTTGGAGGTTGGTCAACCCAGATTTGGGGCGGCGAGGTTGTGCGACCTCTAGCAACCTTACTACGACCTAGATCAAGGGCGGTGAGGTTGTGCGACCTTCGGCGACCCAGCCGCGGCGGGTCGTCGAAGGTCGCGCAACCCAAATCCGGGTGGCGAGGTCGTGCGACCTCCCACAACCTAGATCTAGGTCGTGGCGAGATCTCTAGTGACCTAGATTTGGGTTGCGGCGAGGTCAACGACCCAGACCTCGTTGCGATCCAAATGGTGCGGTGGTCACGCCACCCCCTGGCGACAATTGCTTGCACTGTGACCATGTCGACCTCTTTCTAGCCATTGCTTGTCGCTCACAGCCCTGCGCAACACATCGGCCGACCTCAATGAAGAAGAAGATGAACAATCCAATGACGAGGCCATAACTGGAAAAATAGAGAGTGAGTGAGGATAGTTTTGGAAAAAAATAAAAATATGAACAATACCCCTATTTGTATGCCGACAAAGCTGAAATCTCAAGGCACCCTCAGACCTACCTTAGGCTTTCAGCCCTTAGAAGGCCAACTTTGGCCTAATTGGGATTTCAAATTTGTTCCCAAACACTCAATACTTGGCCCAAAGGGCTTTGAGTGTCCAAAGTGCTTTATAAATGGCACTTCCAAACACACCCTTACTCTCATTCATCAAATGTAGCTCAAGAAAAACCGATAATCAGTTGAAAGAACAAAAACCAAAAATTATAAGGTTTCTGTAGCTAGTGAAATTTTGAACATTTTATTTCAAGAAAATTGTACATAAAGCACATAAGAAGGTTAAACTGCAACGTACCAAATAAGCAGTAATCAAAGCTTATATTTGGCACAAACTTGTAGGCAAGTAGTTTTCATTTCCCTCCAAGCAAGATTAGAGTAGTTGAACAAGGTTTCTGTGTTGAAGCTTTGCAACTAATAGAACTCTGTTCTTAAATTCTTCATCACCTCATCTTGAGCTTTAAGATAGCCTCTTCATTGCAATTTGTTGTCCACTAGGAAGTCTACCCTAAATGATTTTGTGTCTTCATTTAATTCCTTATCACAACTTCTTAGAAGCTAACATAAGAAGGCTTTACATGTTTTTTTCTTCAACATCATTATGTTCAATACAATTTATATGTAACGCATTTTGAATTGTTTCTAACAGTTTGTAATATGTACCTGGAAAACTTCACCAAATCCACTTTCACCCAACTTTTTTTCATGAGAGAAATCATTTGTTGCAGCTTGTGTTGTAGCCAAATCAAACTGCAAGGACTCTACGATGGTAAGTTCATTTGCACCAACATTTCAAAACAACTCAATTTAATTAAAAATTAAAATAATAATGTTGCTTTTTATAAATAGTAATGGATATAGAGTTGCCAGTGCTTGGGGACATTTATCACAATGAAGAGCACCGGTTAAACTGGCATGTTGTGTCTCCCTACCCTAGGCAATCTTTCCTCTCTAGATCGGTCATGAAGAAAAGCAAAAAGAAATAAAATCATCAATACTAAAGGAAACAAATGAGATGAATCTTATATCATGATCACTTCTTCATGCTAAGGGTGGTGTTCATTGTGGTGCAAATGCTAGCCATTTTTGGTGGGAATCCTTAATGGTTAGGACTACTTTGAGGCCTCATTCTAAGGTTAGTAATGGTGACTTTATATCACATTGGCATGTCTGGGTGTCCAAAATGTGCACACGTGAAAATTTCTCCCTCTTTTCTTTGCTTTCTCATTTCTTTCGTGGACGAGCTCACTTTCTCTTTTTCCTTGCATTTGTCACCGCCTTCACTAACTTTATGCCCATATATGGGGAGGCAACTTTGAAAGTAACCGAATTATGGCCATTGAAACTAGACCCATCAAATGGGTGGGTCGAGTCGGGTTTGGGTCGGGTCGAAAATGAATCGACCCATATTTGACCAATTTAACCCGTTCTGACCCATATTAATGTAGTATAAATCAAGTGACTCATACCCGACCCAACCCATACCCGACCCATACCCAACTCGACCCGTATTGCTAAAACCTATTAATATTATAGGAAAACCAACTTCTACTATATGCTAATGTGATTAAAACTTCAAATTAAATTAAAAATAGTAAATAAAAAAAGTTAAAAAAACTTATAAATTGAAATATTTACAAAGAATTAGACTATGCACATGCTTCTCTTATTTGAAGTGAACATACCATTGAATAACTAAAAACTATAATATGAAATTTTTTTAACTAAACCTAAAAAACTCATTTTTATGATTTTTTATAAAAAAAAATATTGTTAAAACATTTCTATGCAATACAAATTTTTTAACAATTTTTATGCAATACAAATTTAATGGAAATTTTTTATAATTATTTTTAAAATATATTTTTAATATCGAATTTTTAATTATTTTTATTTTTTAAAAATATAATTTTAATAAATTTTATTTTTTTAAATATAAATTTTATTTTTTTAATAATTATATTTTTCTTTTCTCTTTCTCTTTTCTTCTTCTTCGGCTGGCCACTTTGGCCATGACAACGGCCGGCGGCCGACCATAGGGGAGATCGAGCTTGCTAGCGTTAGGCGGGGCTCGATCTCGCCTATCCGACGAGGCCGAGGCCTCGCCCGACGCCGGCGAGTTTGAGTCTCGCTAGTCGTTAGCGAGGCTCGATCTCGCCGATTTGGCGTGGTCGAGGCCCCGCTTGACACCGGCGAGCTTGAGTCTCGCCGGGGTCATCGGTGAGGCCGAGCCTTGCCGGATCTAGCGAGACTCAAGCTCGCCGACGTTGGCGGGGCCACGGCCTCGCTCGATGCCGACGAGCTCGAGTCTCGCCAAATCCGGCGAAGCTCAAGCCTCGCCGGTCGTTGCCGACCTGCGGCAAGCTCGAGCCTCGCCTAGCACATCGTCGACCGGCCGTCGGCTAAGGAATGAAGAAAAGAAAAGAAAAAGAAAAGAAAAAGAAAGAAAAGAAAAAAATTGAAATATGAAAAATAATTATAATTTCGATTTTTTATAAAAAAAATAATAAACATTTTATAAAGTCAATGAATGCCATGGGTTCAAAGTGGGTTTCTTAATAACCCATTTAGACCCATTTTTTTTTGTGCTTTACTTTCTCAGACCCATTTTTTATCAATATTTAACTTTCACTTGATCAATTTAACTAAAAATGGGTCATAATATGGGTTTTCGACCCATTTTGCCAGCTCTAATTGAAACATAGGTTTGGGCTTTTGTATATTCAATCAAGTTGATCTCGACTTCTACGATGACACGGGCTCCAAGAAAATATTAAGTGGGATCGTTTTTCCATGTCATCAACAAGACACTTCATTAATTAGCTACCACATGTCCTAGTGAACCTATTAATTTCAATTCTTTTCTCACCTCCTTTATTTCTCTCTACTTCGTTACCCTCTCTCTCCTTTCCCTTCTTCCTTCTGCATCACACCATAAATCAAGAAATGCTTACACTTCATTAACAAGTTATGCAAACAAAAATGTGCACAACAAGATGACTGAATTTACAAGCAAAATCCCTTGAGCTTTTGTATAATTCATTAGGAATCAAAGTTGAAATTAAGCTTTCGTTTGTTTCATGGAAAATAATTTTCAGGAAAATGTTTTCCAGATTTTCCGACGTTCATTTCACGGAAAATGAATTCCTTGAGGAAACTGTTTTCCATAAAAGGAAAAAATCTTTTAAATTAGGGAAAATGTTTTCCACTTTTGAAAAATGGAAAACATTTTCCTCACTTGATCTCTCTTATCTTACACCTATACAAATCCTCACTTACTCCATTCGAATTTTTTTTTAATTTTTTTTTTTTTATTAGAATTATTTTTAATTTTCTTTTTCTTTTTTATTTGAATAATTTTTAATTTCCTTTTTCTTTTCTATTTGTTTTCTATTTTTTTCTTTTCTTTGTTTTCCATCTTCTTCTTTCTTAGCTAGTCGTTGGCCCTTGCTAGGCAAACCTCGAGCTCGTCGATCTCAAGCTTGCGCTTTGCACTCTTGCTTATCATTTTATTTATTTACTCTACCCTACAGTTGTACATTGCTCAAACAAATAATTCTATATGCTTTGCTTCTTTTTTCTTTTGTTTATTAAAACACAAAAGAGCAGGGGGAGAACAGGCCACTCAACTGGAAGATTCTCATGAGGGCTATACATGTTTTGCTTCTTTCCTCTTTTGCTTCTTTTTAAAATCCATACGAACATTTTTTAGAATAGATGAGCATTTGGCGACAATGAGGGAACAAAGATATGAAATAAGTTTGTCCGGATTTAAAGGCAAGTTCATATTTGATGGATTTATAGATCGATAAGTGATGCATGCCTAAGTGATGAAGTCTTAGAAAATATTTTCCTTACCGAATACCGGAAAATATTTTCCAAAATATTTTCAGGTTTTAGCCGAACACCAGAAAATATTATCATTTTCCTGAAAAATGACTTATGGGAAAATATTTTCCGAAAATGGCCAATTTTCCGTGAAATGAACGGACCCTAAAACTTAATTAAATTTCTTTTCCAAATCTTTATTTCTTTTGTAGACAAATCTCAAGGTTATTAAATGAAACTGAAGGTGAACATGCTTCAACTTGCAGAAACCTTCATAAACTCATAGCCGACCTCGAAAAACACAAACACCTACACTTCGTAGAAACCTTAAGCCCGAGCCTTCCTCTCACTCGTTGTTGTTTTTGAGAACATGAAGTGCAATGATGCGATTGCTAGGTTCAACGACCCTTATAGAAGCGCACGTCAGCAACTCCTTGCTCTATGACCTCGACACCGACCATCACTGTTTGGTCTCCATGAACTTTGATTGGAGGCTCTACGGTGGCGACCTTGATTAGAGCGGTAAAACTTTGATGCCATGAGAGAGAGAGAGAGAGAGAAAGAGAGAGAGAGAGGGGGGGGGTTGGTTAATGAAGGTAAGAAGAAAATTGGGTCCTACTTGGACACATCGCATATTATTAATGGAGTGTCTCGTTAACTGTGTGGAAAGACGATCTCAATTAATGTTCTCGCCACTTGTCTTTATCAAAGACTAGTCCACTAAACAATTGGTACAAATTTCCAGAGGATATTGTACAATATTATCTTATAAACAACAAAAGAGAATGGAGTAGATAAGATAACGGCGAAAGAGTGTTCAAAGTCGGTGTTCTTTTCCAACATGGAAAGTTATGGCCAAGGTCAAAGCAAGTCAAGAATATTGACAAGACAATCTTTTGAATTGGTCGCAATGAGTGTGAATGTTAAAAAGAATTCCGAGTGTTTCCAATTCCTTTTTCCCACGAAAGACATGCCGCTTTTTTAGAACAATTGTTAGGGACTTTGAATTATACTCCTTGAAATCCACATTTATATAACAAAAGAAAGCACATCCACATTTCATCCAATAGCAATACTTTGTTCAAACCCAGATGATTAATCACATTTATTGCAAATCCTTATAGTTCCATCAACCATCTATGCACAGTTCTTTTGTTGAAGCCGTCAAATAAAGAAAAGAGTTGTCTGAACTTTTGTTATTTCCTTTTCTTCCACAAATTCTTCTTTTCCTTTTCTTATCTTTCGCTTCTTCTCAATTCCATGAGTAATGCCACTGCCCTCCTCCTTATGTGATAAGAAGGCGAGCTTGAGCAAAGATGGGCTGATGCAATGCAGAATCGAAATGTCGATAATGGTGAGGCACGGAAATAAGGCGAGGGTCGTGTGAGTCGTGGTGGAGGGGATAGGGGGAGAGAGAAAGAGGATGATCCCAAAATATTTTGGATAAGTTGCTGTTAATTAAGCCATCAATTCACGTGTGAAAGAGAATAAGATAAATGGTGACCAGTGAGGATGGTCCCCATTGGCGTAGTATGGGGGTCATTTACATGGTCAATTGCGTGAGTTGCATTCTCATGTTCAGTGATCACGTTGGTCAAAGACAGTACTTGATGGCCCTTCGAACTCTGAACTTTCTGTGGCCCTTTAAAGATCGAGGAATTAAGGAAATATGCGTGTAAAGTCGCTTTGCCTTACCATTATAATCAACCACCAACCATCATAATCGAGTAAAGAAGTCGGAGATGCAAAGGAATATATTTGGAGATGATATTCAAGACCTCGATTTCTAATGAATGTGATGGATATAAAGCGTGCAGATTATATTATCACATATCATGAAAATACTATGAGAAAATCATGACAATGAAGTGAAACTCTAGTTCTTTCTAATTAATCATTTCTTCAGATGAGGAAGAACTTCCATTCGTCTATCCAATAAAACCACATATACATATGAATAGATTAATATAGACGACCATCCTTATTGAGAGGATCAAAACATAATTAGCCTCAACGAGAAGACACCATGTTTACTCGTTGCTCATTGATGGTCACCCAAATTCAGCCCCAATGATAGACCTCCCGGTGGATTTGTTCGATTCCAGTCTCCCAGTCCTACCGGAGCAGAAAGCCGGTTGTTGGGGCAATTCAAGAGTAACGGAGTAGCTGTTCAACTCATGGACTATGTCCGCCATTGTGGGTCTACGATTTGGATCTTCTTGAGCACATAGCAAACCAATTCTGAGGCATCTAGCAACTTCGGCAACTGAATACGTCTCTCCAATGGCAGGATCTAACACCAACAATGGCGTACCGTCTCTCCAGTTTTTCCAGGCCTAAAAATAGTTCATCGAAAAAATTTCTCAAGACATCGAATTTGCTTAGTTTAACCATTTTCATTTTAGTTAAGGAGTCAATTCGTGCAACTTACATAGCAAGCAATACCTTCGCCTTTGTCTTCCTGGTTGAAAAAGCTATTCTTCTTACCAATAATGAGCTCTAGAAGTAGGACACCGAAACTATAAACATCGGACTTCACTGAGAATTGCCCATTCATCGCATACTCAGGTGACATGTAGCCACTGCAAACCATTATGTATTAGTAATATAAGCATAAATAAGCATAAAAAGCAAAGAACAAAGCACAACAACACTTACTAAGTCCCCCCAATTCTTTCGGTCATTGCTAGTGTTTGGTCGATCCCAAAAATCCTTGCCATGCCGAAATCGGAAATCTTGGGGTTCATTTCACTATCCAACAATATATTGCTTGATTTCATATCGCGATGGATGATCCGAATTCGAGAGTCCTCATGTAGATAGCGCATTCCTCGAGCAATCCCACATGCTATGTTGTAACGTGTCGACCAATTCAAGTGCTTGCTTTTTTCAGGATCTACATGAATGCACAATTGAAATGCAAGTTATTTTTGGTTGATAAATCCTCTTGAATGTATTCTATGCAAGGAACTAACTTTAGGTTGCAAAAGATAGGAAACATTCAACATAATCTGAGGCTAATCACATATTCGCCTCAACAGAAAAAGCAATAGCTTAGTAAAATCTCAAAAAGATGATGTACCAAATAAAAAGTAGTCAAGACTTTTATTCTGCACAAACTCATAGACAAGCAGATTTTCTTCACCCTCTAAGCAGAACCCGAGCAGCTGCACGATGTTTCGATGTTGAAGCTTCGGTAGCAATGTGACTTCGTTCTTAAATTCTTCGAAACCTTGTCTAGAGCTTTGAGATAGTCGCTTCACGGCTATTAGTAGTCCATTAAGAAGCGTACCCTGGAAGATTAGTATTTTTATGTTTAGGTACACGTGAGTAGCTTCTGACCACAACTTTTCAAAGTGGCGAAATCAAAGATCTTCAAGTTTTTTTAACAAAAAAGATCTTTCAAGTGTGATAACTAGCTATACCACGAAAACTTCACCGAATCCGCCATGACCCAACTTGTTTTGACAAGAGAAATTGTTTGTGGCGGCTAGTATGGTGGCTAAATCGTACAGCATGGACTGGGAATTCGTAATTTCTGTTAGGCCTACGCAAAGAAATAACACCAGATGGTCATTTCATTAAAAGAATAGAAAAAGTACATCCTGCCTACACAGTTTTATCATTCTGTCCAAGTAGACGGCGGCAGTACATATTTCTTACCGATTCGATCTCCTTGGATGACTCCATGTCTGTTGGTCGCATTCCTCCGACTGAAACGCCAAGCGAGAAGAGAACCACCGTGGTTGAGATGACAGAAAGGGCGACCACGATGATTATCACAGTAAATATATTGCTTCTGACTGCATATGAGCAACCATATCTCAATGACATCACTTTATGGGATATGACTGGATGAGATTTCAAAATTACCATAAGCCAGAGCAAACGTGAAAAATGGAGAAAAAGAAAAAAGAGTACACTATGTGAGCAAATGTCGAGAATAAATGATGTTGAGAGAATGTATAAGAATATGCATTGATCAAGTAAAATCAACCTTTTACGAATTGTGATCTAAATAATCTAATCTCATAAGCGGATACGAGACCCACCTGTTCAATAGGACAAAATATTGAATTTTTTTTCTTCGTCCATCCTATAACGATTTTTCTTTTCCCGAAAAATCATGTTGACAGAATGTGTAAGTATTCGTGGAGAAAGATTTGAGGAAGGATATTTAAAAATTCAGCATCATAATCTCAATCTTTCCTACCTTCTACATTTTATTTTGAGCGTTAATTATTTACATTGTTAAGGTTATTTTCACTTGTCAATGTAATTTAAAAATACTCTATACTTGTTTGTGGGTGTCCTTGTTCGGATTTTAAGAGAGAGAGAAAGACAAAAAGAGAGTATCTAATGAACACGGAAGTATTTAATTAGAATAAAGTTAGATTTTCCTATGAAGTAAAAAAAAAAAATCTCATTGAGGAACAAAAATGGTCACTTATTTTTTCAAAACATATTAAGGCTTCATTTGTTTCGTAGAAATTGAAAAGCTCAAAAACATTTTTCTAAAAGTGGCCATTTGCATCTTTTAAAATAATTAGTCAATGGAAATTGCTTTATACTTTTGTGGATGATTTGTTCGTTCATTTTTATAAACAACGCAACCGATTGTTTTTATAAAGATGCTTTTAGAAATAAATGGAGTCTTAAGTAAAATGGTTTTTCTATAAATCGAAAAAAATAAAAATAAAAGAAGAAGAAGAGAAATGAAAAGAAAGAAGGTGAGAAATGGACTCGAAGGGTACACCTAGGGCATTGTGTGATCGTCGAATATCACTCAATGAATTCAATCAATCAATCTCGCCGTTTTCTTTGAAAAGTAATTACATAATTTTAGGATGGTTGTGATCCTCTAGGATCAAATTGATGGATCCGGACATCGATACGTGCTACGTCAAAATCTTGATGCAAGTGGAAGCCAAAAGAGTTGTGAGAAAGACATACGTCAAGTCGATAAGTGATCATTAGAGAAATCGGTTACATCTAGTAAAATATGAATAGATCTGATTTTCCCTGTTAGCAGTTTGGACAGATCTCACTTTTCTCTCGCCCTCTCTCTCTCTCTCTCTCCCCCCGTTACCTTTCCATTTCCATTTACCGTCTTCACTCAACTTTACCTTTTTATTTTCTCTCTTTCCTGTTTTTCTCTTTCTCCTTCAGAGTGCCGCCCGACACAATTCGAGGGCCGACGACCCTGCCAGCCTAGGCCGCAGGGCCGCCTGCGGCCCTCGCCGGCCACAAGCGAAGGTCAGGGAGCTCTCGCCAGATCTGGCGAAGCGATGCAACTTCAAAGCTCAAACTCCTTGGAAGCTAGCTTCATCGCGAAGCCACAGACACTGGTCCTCGCACCATGCACTTCCCAATCCCACTTCCTCTCTCCCATGGTGAGGCCGGCCTTGCCCAAATCATGGCAGCCGTGGGCGAGGCTACCTTTGCCCGCGGCTGGTGAGGCCATGGCGAGGCTGGCCAGTCTCTTTTCTGAGATCGAAGGAGAAGAAGTATTGGGGAAGAGAGAGAGTCTTTTACTGTCAGTAACGGAAGGGAGGAGAGAAAGTAACGGTGAGAGAGAAGATGGAGTAATTTGATACGTGTCGACCTACCTTGCCACATGTCAGACTAATGAATGGAGCATACATGAAAAATCAGACCTAATATAATGAAAAAGGAGAGTCTGGACGGGGGAAGACAAGCTAGACACTCACATGTAACTTCAAGTCCAGTCACCGGAGCGGAAGACGAAGGTTCCAGAGAAGGAGGTGGAGTGGCCGGTGACGGCAGGGCCGAGGCATTATAAAAGGGGTAGAGCTCGTATCTCAAGTTGCAACTCGGAGCGAGCAACCTCCCGCCTTGCTTCCCCTGTGGCAGATTAGCGCTCGCAAACTGGAGGCACTTGACACAGTCTGACGCTGTCAAGTCCGGCGTACACTGCGCGAGTGCGTACAGCTTCTGCGAGCTAGTGAAGTTTGCCTCCGCTGCCGCAACCTTCTTCTCTGACCCGCCAGCTGAAGCCCTCATGGCGATGTCTCTCAGGGTTTCTCCGAGAAGCTGCATGAACCGGGTTGGCTCAATGACGTTCCCGATGTCGTACAAAACCCGATCGGGCGATTGCTCCATGACGGAGAGGATGGACCAGTTTGAGTACCGCAACATGCACTGGTCGTACCATATTATGGAGACTCGCTGGTTCGGGCATCTTTGGAGGATATCTCGTTCTCCGGCGGCCACGCAGCGGCTGCACGTGGTGCTGTTGAGGTCGCCACGGCAGAGGAAGAGCCCGTAGGCCCGTTCTGGAGGGTTTTGGCCAACGGTGGTATTGGCGAAGCCGTTGGTGCTGCCTGGGGCGGCAGAGGAGAGGGAAGAGAGGAGGGCGTGGAGGTTGGATCGGTAGATGGAGTTGGGAGTGAAGAGGGTGGTGTCTGGGCAATCATGATATAGATATTCGGGCGCAGCCTCAGTACAAAAAACGTCGACGAAGAAGGAAGAGAGACAGAGGGAGACGATGAAGCTTGAAATCATTTTTGGCTTGGCTGATGAATCGATGGGACTTCACGATTTATAGAACCATTACTGTAACTCGCAAGATCCCAATTTTGGTCTTGCCGCACGTTGACTATCTTTTTCTTAACTTTCTGCCTATTATATTGGCGGTACAACGGACGGAGAAAATACGGAAGAGAGGGAGTGAATTTTGGGGGAAAAAACAAAAAGGAAGAGAGAGAGAGAGAGAGAGAGAGAGAGAGCGTGTCTTCGTTATCCATGAAAGGGAAAGGAAAGGGAAAGGAAAGGGAAATGAGAGCATGACTATCGTAAAAACATTTTTCACATGCAATAATGAAAGTAAAATAATCCATGGAGCGTTGCAATTCAAGTGCAATAAGTCATGACCTTTTACCTCTACAAATGACTTTGACTTCAAATAGTCTGTATAGAGTTTATGAGATTTGAATTGGTGACATTTCATTAATTTAGTGATGTCCTTCATAAAAAAGAGTGAGTAACAGTCCCTTAGTATTTGATAGAGAAATGATTTGATGATAGTTTCTAATTTATTATGAGAATTACAGTTTATTATGAAAAAAAAATTAATAAATAAATAATTATAAATTATTATGAAGCCTACTCTTTTTATAATATGTGATTCACAATAAATTATTATTATCACAGTAAGTTAAGGATTGCTATGCTGGCAACATCATATTTGATATCAAACCATTAGAATTCTAAGTCCTCCTAGTGCACACAAAGACAAACGAGAATGTGGGCCTTGTCCTATTTTGCGACTGCTCGAGTCGGACCTTTTGTCTTTTCAGGGCAACAAAATTCGCTACTGAATACAGTATATTTTAGGGTTAATACCCTAAAAAATCATAAACTGGTACACATGTGACAAATTTACCCCAAACTATTTTTTTGACCACCAAAAACCCCAAACTGGTACATATGTGACAGATCTACCCTCCATTAGCTTCCGTTCAATTTTTCCGTTAATTTTGCTGACGTGGCAAGCCATATGAAAATTCATAAGTTTAGTACCATTAAAAACCCCAAACTGGTATATTGAAAAACCCCAAACTGGTATTTATGACAAATTTACCCCAAGTTGATATATTTACGACAAATTTACTCTAAATTAATTTTTTCGATCATAAAAAACCTAAATTGATACACGTGCGGCACATTTACCATCTTTCAATTTTCCCAAATTTGACTGAGTTGTGATGTCCAATCAATTTTATTTTCCGGATTACTCTAACATTGCCTCCATATCATTAATACTTGATTTTTTTTTCTTTTTATTGGAATCATTATTAGAAAACATTCAAAGACTACCAAATGCGCACTTCATTCTTGTGCCAAGAGGATGCCCATTAACTAAAGATGGACAAATCGCTTGCGCACATATACAAAAGAAGTGCACATATTGTGGTTGCTTCACTCGTTTTTGGTTTGTGACAAACTTGGCTTTATGTTTATATGTCTCAGCCCCACATGGTTTACTGCTTGTCCACAATCTGTTTGTACGCTTACATATTACTCTTGCTTTGCTGGTCATTCGTGTTAGTCCATGTTCTTATTAGCGTTACGTAGTCTTTCCTACCTTGAATCGTAAGTGTGTCAAAATTTTAACATGGAACTTGCATGTGAATGGTATGAGTGACTCGTACATCACATGCTCGTTGAAATGCCGGAACCAAAATCACTTATGTTTGTCGCTAATTTTAGGTGTGCTTTGAGTGTGATTCTTTTGTATATGTGCGCAAGCGATCTGTCCATCTTTTAGTTAATGGGCATCTTCTCGGCACAAGAATGAAGTGCACATTCGGTAGCCTTTGAATAGTTTTCTAATAATGATTCCAATAAAAAGAAAAAAATCAAGTATTAATGATATGGAGGCAATGTTAGAGTAATCCATAAAATAAAATTGATTGACATCACAACTTGATCAAATTTGGGAAAATTGAAAGAGGGTAAATGTGCCGCACGTGTACCAATTTAGGTTTTTTATGATCGAAAAAATTAATTTAGGGTAAATTTGTCATAAATATACCAGTTTGGGATAAATTTGTCATAAATATACAAGTTTGGGGTAAATTTGTCATAAATATACCAGTTTGGGGTTTTTAATGATATTAAACTTATGAATTTCCACATGGCTTGCCACGTCAGCAACCACGCCAGCAAAATTAACGGAAAAATCGAACAGAAGCTAACGGAGGGTAGATATGTCACATATGTACCAGTTTTGGGTTTTTGGTGGTCAAAAAAATAATTTGGGGTAAATTTGTCACAAGTGTACCAGTTTGGGGTTTTTTAGGGTATTAATCCTATATTTTATTTGCATGACGTTACAATCCCCAAAACCGAAAGGAAGCCTACTTTTCAAGCCAAATAAAAATATAAATTTGTGTACTAGGAGACAGTGACGCTTATAGCTTGTGTATGCGTTTGGTTCACTTCGGGAAAATGCAAAGTCATTTCCCCAAAACTTCTTGGCTCAAGTGTGTTTTGCTCAAAGCAATTGGCGTTTGGCTAGTGACTTTTGGTGCAGTGCTTTGCAAAGTAATTTGAAATTAAAAAAAGAAAAATAAAGGGCACTGTTTGTCTTTTTCGTTGAAGAGAGGTACGTGAGATTGATTGCAGATCTATCTCCCATTCACCAATTTCTCTGCGACATCGTGGTTTTCTTCCCTTTCTAATTTGAAAGTGTTTTCTGTGTAAAAAATCGTTGTATTTTTTCTATATTTTTTCACTTTGAAGATTCGTGTTCCCAACAACATATTAGATGACCCTATACATGAGGACGACAAATATTAAGTTTGTAATGTTTTCAAGGGACCTTTCATATAAGAAAGAGTACTCTATGCATCAGTCATGCACGATTGACTTGGTGTAACGGATTGGTTACGCTGTTTGTTTGATAAATTTATCAATCAATTTTCACCTTTTTAATTTTGTCACGTTCCTTTTTCTTGTTGATAAATCAATACCCGTCCGTCGCAGACGCCGAACTAAGCCAAAGTCCAATTTTTCATCTTGTCCGGTCAAATTCAAAATGAGAAGACCGTCCTATCACTCGATGTCGGTCAACTCCTGACCACGAAAACTTACTCCATTGGGAGTTCAAGATATATTGTTTTGCTTAATGTTTGTTAGATTATAATTCCCAATGTTTGTACCGTTTATGTATTATTGCTATAACTGTATATTATGTGAAACGACGCATAATCATTTACATGACTACCATTACAATATAGTGTGTAAAAATATTCTCACTCGAGCATGTCACTAGCACAAAAAATTTCGCTATAGTCATGATCAGCTAATGCACAGTTTCAAAATATGTGCTTATTAGTTTGAGATTTTGTAGAGACTAGCTACCACAACCTAAACTAAATATGAAAAGCTGGGTTTACGTTAAAAAAAAATTTCTGTATAGATGTTTAATATTGTGCTAAATGATAAGATTCTTTTTTTTTGTTATTTTTTTAAAGTTAGCTTTTTTGGTTTTGCAGCATAAGTGCCAATTTTGGCAATTAATTTTGGAAGCTTTATATTCCGATTGCCAAAGATGAGTCCCACAAGAGTATCGTTACAAATATAGCATAACAATACTGCTAGACTAGCTGGACTCTTATTACAAAGATTTTTCTTCTCTAATGTTTGTCTTTGAGGAAAATCTCAATGCAATGTAAATAGTTTTGGATTTTCGTTCACGAAAAGGACATAAAGGTTTTTGGTGGTCTAATTGGCGCATACCACAATGGTGTCTTCGAGTGGGGTGAAATTGTAACAAGGTACCCGTAGGTGAACCTATAATTGGATTGAATCATTCAAAATGGAAATGCCCTCTTCCTGCGCAAGCACCTACTCCTAACAAAATGAAAAGAAGCGAACTCCCCAAACAAATTCAGAGCTAGTTGGTTCCCCTGAAATGCATTGACGCACAGCAATTGACTAGAAAACTAGGTGTAAAGCACTGTTTCTGTGCGGGATGGAATAATATAAATAAGTTTTTCTTGGGGGTGGTGGTTGTATAAGGCATGGTGGTTGTGGTACATTGCTAGAGATGGCATTCGTACTCTTTGACAGACCTAACTTAAGGCATTGGAGGAAGGACTTGCTATCAACATCAGTTTCCAACTTCTCAAATGCTGGCCCAACATAAAAGGCAAAACAAAACTTTCCAAGGAAGGTTCTTGGCAGGAAACTCTAGCTGACTTGCTATATCTAGTGGAAATATAATACTTGAACTCTTGGTCAACAATGAGAACAATTTTTCAGACGATTCTCCGTATTTGATTCAACAAAACTGTTTATTGATCAAAACATGAATAATACGTCAAAAAGTTAAAACCTTAAACCATAGGTTTAGATTTATTAAAACTAGTCTACAAAGCTGTTTTTCTGGGGGATATGTTAAATTGCAAGTGATCCTCTATTTTTGACAGTTTTATACCAAAATCAATTATAGCCCTATATATCATTTAAGATGTTGATTGGGTAAACTAAACCTTAGTAAGTCTAGTATTTCTCTAAAACAAAACTCTATGATGTTATCTTAGTAGTTTAGAATTTGGCTTCTGCATAAGAATTAGACGGATAGGAACAACTTGGTTCCTGCTATTTATTGATTCACATAATATAAATGGATCTTTTCGTCATTAAAAAAGAAAATCTCAAAACCAAAGAAATAAGGATTCAACGATGTGACTGACTTTGGATAAAGTCGGATCTATTTTTAAATGAAGCTGTACATAATTTTCTAGGAGGAGATAGTGGAAAGGAAAAGAAGGAGACGTGAGAGACCATAATACTCTTGCATTCTTTCATCCAAAACGATTCCGAGCACGACCCATTGTGTAGAGATGCAAAGTCGGATTTTTGCACGTTGTTGAATGAATTGGTCGGCTTCTTTTGTCCTTAAGCTACTTTTCTAGGGGAATAATTTGACTTGAAGTAAATAAAAGTATTTTGAAGCCGAGTCAGGACGGGTAATGCTGATTTAAGTAATCGAGTAGTTGCACGAGTTTTATGAGGAGATATCGTCAGGGGCGTAAACCATTATATAAGTTCTATAAAGTCGACTCGGGCCATCTTAAACCAGTGCTAGATTTACTAAAACTGATATTTAATTTGGTATCTTTTAAAGGGTCAACCAAAACCATGCGCACCTCCATGGTTTTGTCCCGTATATCTAGTAGGGGTGTCAAAAACCGAACCGAACTGAAAATTGAATCGAATTGAACCAAAAAATTCAGTTTTCTTCGGTTCGGTTCTCATTAAAAACCAAAACTTTTTAACTGGTTCAGTTTTTAGCGGTTCAATTAATTGAACCAAATCAATAAAATCTAAAAAATTTCCTTTTAAAGAAAAATCGTTTTTTTTTTTTTTTTTTTTGCTTTTCTTTTTCTTCTTCTTCTTCATTGGCCAGTCACCAGCCGCCACGGCTGGTTGCTGGCCGCCACCATGGCAGCCGGCGACCGGCCAATGGCGAAGAAGAAGAAAGAAAGAAAGAAAAAGAAAATAAAAATAATAAAAAATAATTAAAAAATCGATTTAAAAAAAAAATAAAAAGATCTAAAGAAAGGGTGTAGGTAGAGAAAAAAACAAATACAAAAGTAAAAACTGAAAGGCCAAACTGAACCGAACCAAACCAAACCGGCATTTCGGTTTGGTTTGTATTGGTTCGGATTGGATTCGGTTCGGTTCAATAAATTTCCTTATCACTTCGGTTCGGTTCGGTTCGGTTTTTCAAAAAAATTGAACCAAATTGAACCATTTACACCTCTAATATCTAGGCCAGCAATCGTCTTTTGAATGTACATGGCAGTTTAGTCATGTGATGTCAAAGTCACATTTCCAGCTAACTTATCAGATCAACGAATTACTCAAATGAGATGAACTCATCTGCAAGACGTCATCCTCTTGCTGAATCTGAATACGCAAACACAAAGTCCATGATGAGAAATTTGCTGATAAGGATGAACCAAAAAAGTCATTGCTTGTGAATTGATAGCTTTCCATTCTCGTTCACAACATGGAAATAGGAAAGTCAAAACCAGCTTTTCAAATGCTGGCTCCAAAATAAAATAATACAAAAAACAAAACAAACCAAAACAAAATTTTCTACCCCAGGTTATTGGCAGGAGACTCTTGCTAACAGGCTATATCAAGTCGAAATATAATTCTCAGAATTCGGGGTCCAACTGGATTTAGGAGAGTCCAGGAATCTTAGACTGAGACTCTCTAAGATAATAATTCTGGTCCTAGAAAATACAGCCCTAATAATGGAAAAAAAATCACCAAATTCAGCACCATTGTGATATCTCGAAATTTGACCATAAAGGTTAGGAATATTTTGAGGCCTCATAGTGTGGTTAGTGACGGTGAATTTATATCACGTTGGCACGTTGGGGCGTCTGAAACGCGCCCACGTGAACGTTTATCTTTCTTTTCTTCGTTTTCTCATTTCCTCCACGGACAAGCTCACTTTCACTTTGTCCTTGCATGAAATGTCACCACCTTCACTGACTTCATGCACATATCGAGGGAAGCAACTCTGAAAGTGGCTGAATCGTGGCTATTGAACCATGGATTTGGGCTTTAGGAAACATGAGCTGTGCCCATCTGTAACAAATGTATATTCAATTGGGCCGATCTCAACTTCAATGATAACACGCGCCTTGAGAAAATATTAGGTAAGGTCATCATTCCACGTTATCAACAAGAGACTCCATTAATTGGCTGCCACTTCCTCCTAGTGAATTCATTAATTTCAATTTTTTTTGTCAACTCCGATTTTTCTCTCTCCTCTTCTTACTTTTGTACCACACCATAAATCAAGAAATGCTTACACTTCATTAATAGGCTCTGTAAACAAAGATGTGCACAACAAGATGACTGAATTTACGAGGAAAATTCACATGCAAAATTCCTTGAGCCTTTTTACAATTCATTAGGAATCAAAGTCGAAATAAAGCTTAGTTAAATTTCTTTTCCAATTCTCTATTTCTTTTGCACACAAATCTCAAGGTTATTGAATGAAACGGAAGGTGAACCTGCTTCAAGTTGCAGAAACCTTCGTAAACTCACATCCAACCTCGAAAAACACAAACACCTACACCTTATAGAAACCCTAAGTCCGAGCCTTCCTCTCTCTTACCATCATTCTTGAGAACATGAAGCGCAATGACGCAATCGTCAAGTTCGATGACCTGGACCAAAGCGCATGTCAGCAGCACCCTACTCTGCAAGCTTAATCCCAACCACCACCGCCTGGTCTCCATGAACTTCAGCTGGAGGCTCTACGACGACCACCTTGATTAAAGCAGTACAACTTTGATGCCATGAGTGAGAGAAGAGAGAGAGAAAGTAACGGAGGATAGGGGTTAACAAAAGTGAGAAGAAAATTGAGACTTTTTTTTTGTCAGTCCTACGCTAATCCTACTCTAACACTCACTCTCAGACTTTTGCCCTGTCTCCTTGCAGGGCGTGGGAGTCGAAACTCACTCCTGAAATGAAATCGTTCCCACCCCAATCCCCTCCAGAGAATGTGGGGATTTGAACCCCCAACCTCCCCCTTCCAAGATAAAAGGGTGGCCACTGGGGCGAACCCCCAGTGGTTAGAAGAAAATTGAGACTAATGGGTCTGTTGGGATCGACTGATCCCTGAAAAACCGGATTCGACACTAAATCGAATCCCTAAAAGAATGCGGAAGACAAGCCCGGGAAAAAGTCACGTATCACCGATCGTAAAGCACACCACGGATTCGAGCGTACCTTGTTAGCCACAGATTAGACACCGACGCCGAAGAGAGGAAGAGAATTCAGTCTTGTTCGATCCGATGTCGACAATTCGCCGTCAAGGGAAGATGGTGTCGCTTCTTGGCTTACTATCCTTTTCTTGGAGAGAGAACTTTGGAAGAGAATGAGAACGTACGTACTAAAATGTGAAGAGGTGTGTTCTCTCTCTCTCATCCCTTTTATATGTTTCTCCTTCCACGGGCCTTATTCCCGTGGGCCGGGCTTTTAGGCCCATCGTGGACGAACGGGCCTTAAGCCCATCTACTCTAAAACCATCATCTCCCACTCGCACATGGTGGACCAAAACCAACATGGGCGGATAGGCCCAACTTAGGCCCATCAACTGAAAATCCCTCTTTTCCTCTTTCAACATTCATACCGGTGAATAATCCGTGCGACCAGCATACTTTGAGAGCTCGTTGCTATACATCTGTTAGGAATATATAGCAGCTCATAATGAGCGTCACATTCCGAGTAAATTTAGTATGCAGTACCCTAGATCGATCGATCACATTTATATCTCTCTTGATCTCTTTTGAACAATGATATATTTATTGTATTCACAATTATGATTATCCCAAAGACAGTCATAATTGGTCGACCAGTGAATACAAAACCACAATGTGATTTTCCAAATCCGATCTTCCTCTTTCCTTCAAACTCTCAATTTCAGTTCAACTTGCTTTT
Organism: Eucalyptus sp. ANBG9806169; assembly: GCA_014182395.1. Taxonomy (NCBI): domain Eukaryota; kingdom Viridiplantae; phylum Streptophyta; class Magnoliopsida; order Myrtales; family Myrtaceae; genus Eucalyptus; species Eucalyptus sp. ANBG9806169. The sequence continues at coordinate 38,215,675 of CM024577.1, forward strand.
CTAGAAATGTCCCATTAGATCGAATCAACTCATGACCATTGGCAACATTCTAAGATAGCAAACACTAAATAGAAATCTTGAGAATAAGTAAGAGTCATGAGGGCACTAAAATTAAGGAACTCTATGTTGGATGAAATCCCTTAAAGTATTTTGAAGTTGACAAAACAAGTTTATCAGTCTAGTCTGAAGACTTACAGAATCTATTGACAAAGTCTGAAGATCAAAGTCTCGAAGATCAAAGTCCGAAGACTTACTGCATTCTATTGACAAAGTCTGAAGATCAAAGTCCGAAGATCAAAGTCTGAAGATTAAAGTCGAAGCTAGCAAGACTCAAGACTTATATTTCAAAGTCTACTCACAAGGACAGTTTCCGGGACGACGTTTATTCCGATCTTATACGATCTTTTCTTCTAACGTCCGATGGATATCTTTCTACTCGGATTCAGCTCTAAACGATCTAAGTTTTATATGGAATATGTTTAGATTCTTTGACGACTTCGCAACTTATATTTGGAAGGATCTACTTATGGAAACCGAGATCCTGATTGTATGGGCGAGCAGGATTGATGGGCTATCAACACTTACCTTAAAGAGCTCGAGATCTCTCTAATTGATTCTGTCCAACGGGTTGATTGGAAGAACTTCTTTGGAAAGTGCCAACGGCATCAAGGCATGAAGAAGTATATAAGAGAGATGCTCTAGTTGTTGAAGGGTGCGGATAGAAAAATTCCAAAGTCTCGAAATCTCCTCTATCACTTTGCGATATCATTCTTTGAGCATTACATGTAATCAAAAGAGAGATCATATTGTAGATCTTGAGGAAGTGTAGTAGAGTAATCTACACTGTGGACTCAAGAGCGTGAGATTGTAATCACTCTTATTGATTCTTAGTGAAATCCAAACAAGGGTCTGTCCGTGCGGGAGAGTGGACGTAGGCTTGATCTAAGCCGAACCACTATAAACTGGAGTCTTGATTCTCTATCCTTAATCCTTTATATTGTTATTTGCTTTTATTTGCTGCAATCGTTGACTTTAAATTATTCATATCTTATTTGATTTGAATTGTTAAATTTGCGATAATCACATATTCACCCCCCTCTAGGTGCTAATACTAGTTCTAACAATTGGTATCAGAGCCTGTGTACTTGTTTATAAGAAGTGTCTTTACTTCTAAGTAAAAGATCTATGGCTAGTATGCTGCCTACTGGGGTTGGTTGAAGGACAAAGCAATACCAGACCTCCATACTTTGATGGAAAAGATTACAAAGATATGGAAAAATAAGATGAAGGCATTCCTAAGATCGAAAGATCCTTTGGAATGGGAAGTTGTTGATAAAGGAATTATTCCCGTTGCTGAATCGACTCGAGAGAGGAAAAGAACCGCCTTTGTTCCTATTCTTTTGACTCAAGAAGAAATTACCAAAAGATGGACTCTCGACGCCAAAGCTATTTACTCTTTATATTGTGCTTTATCCCCTACCTGAATATAATAGAATATCTTCTTGTGATACAGAAAAGAAGTATGGGACAGGCTTCACATTACCTATGAAGGAACCGATCGTGTGAAAGAAACAAGGATCAACATTCTCTTGGGACAATATGAAGTTTTTAAGATGAGATCAGGGAGAATCAATTACCGACATGTTTAGTCGCTTTACTGAAATTGTGAATGGTCTTGAATATCGGGGACATCCAATCTCGTGGACATATGAAGGTCAACAAACTTCTTCGTGGACTCTCAAAAGACCGGAATCACATAAAAACCTCAATAAGAGAGACACTGAGAGGATTGCTCCACTTTCGTAGATGAATTAGTTGGAACTCTTCAATCCTATGAAGTAGAACAGAACAACGAAGAGGAAGATTCAAAAGGTAAGAAATCTATTGCCTTAAAGTCTAATGACTATTCGATGTTACAGATTTCAAGAAGATCTAGATGATGAAGAACTGGCATTGATGATAAAGAGATTCAGAAAGCTGAACAAAAAAGGAAGGAAATTCAATTGGAAGAAACAAAATTCTCAAAGGTTTCAAAACAAGTCAACAGAGGAAGATGATACGAATAGAGAAGTGACTTGCTTTGAATGCAAGAAAAAGGGACACATCGACCAAACCGTCCTCTGTTAAAGAAGAGAAAAGGGAAGTCCGAGAAAACAGGAAGGCACTCAAGGCGAGACTTGGAGTGATACCGAATGTGAAGATAGTGACAATGATTATGCCAATATTTGTTTAATGGCACGATCAGACTCAGACTCAGACCTTGATTCAGACTCAGATAGTGAACTCGAGGTAAGTAACTTGAAAATTCCTGTTAAAGTTTCTAAATACATTGATGAACTTTGTCTTAGTCTGAAAACCTCTCTTAAGAGGATCTCCGAATTAAAAAGGGAAAATTCTACTTTGAAACATAAGGATAAACTTATGAAAGAAAAGGTTGAAAAACTTGAAAAGATGTTGTTGTTGTAAAAGAAAACTCAGACAATATTTTAAATGAAAATAATCTTTTGAAAAATGATATGACTAACATATCAAAGAGATTTTCAAATGGTTCTGAAAAACTGGACAAGATTCTTTCGATACAAAGACCATATTTTGACAAGTTGGGTCTTGGTATGACTTCAAACTATTCCACTAATTGATTTTCCAAAGGTAAAAGAAAGAATTAAACAAAGACCAGCTAGAACTGTTTACAAAAATCATTTTCAGAAAGTCTTTGTAAAACCTGTTGGTAGAAGTGCTCTAAGATGTTCCAAGTGTAAAAGCTCAGAACACTTCGAGAAAGAATGTCCTTTAGTTTGGAGACTCGTTAAAAGGAGTTGGGCTAAGACTGTCTATTGTACTAACACTTCGGACCCAAGATGGTATGGGTACCAAAAAGAGCTTGAATTTTTGTTAATTGCAGGTTACTATCAAAAAGAAGATAAAATGGTATCTTGATAGTGGCTGCTCAAGACATATGACGGGGACTCAAACTGCTTCATAAAACTTATCCAGATAGACGGAGGAAAAGTTTCCTTTGGTGGTAACAATAGAGGGAAGATTGCGGTCGAGGAACAGTGAAGATTGGGAGTTTGTCAATCAATAATGTTTCATTAGTTGAAGGATTAAATTACAACTTGCTTAGCATAAGTCGGTTGTGTGATTCTGGTTTCAAGATCAACTTTCGGGAAGAAACGTGCTCTGGAATCAAGAAAGACCTTACTCAATCTTTTACCGGTCGAAGACATGGAAATATCTATCTTCCGGATGTGAATCAAGAAAGATCACAATGCTTAATATCAGTACAAGATGAAGCAAATCTATGGCACAAAAAGCTAGGCCATATCAACATGAAGCAAATCAACAAGATCTTTACAAAGAAACTTGTTCGAGGATTGCCTACTTTGAATTATTCAAAATCTGATCTATGTACACCATGTGTACTTGGGTAAACAGTTAGAAATTCTTACAAATCAATAAATAAAGTTTCCACTAATCATGTATTGCAGCTTCTGCATATGGATTTGTTTGGACCTACCAGAACGAAAAGCATTGGTGGTAAAAGGTTCTGTTTGGTAATAGTGGATGATTATTCACGATTTACTTGGGTCTACTTTCTTTCAAGTAAGTCAGAGACTTTCTCTCTTTTTTTCAAAATTTGCTAAAAAGGTGCAGAATGAGAAAGGTCATACTATTACAAGCATTCGTACAGACCATGGAGGTGAGTTTGAAAATCAAGAATTTGCTAACTTGTGTGATGAATTTGGTTTTCAACATAAATTCTCTTCTCCATATACACCAGAACAGAATGGGGTTGTGGAAAGGAAGAATAGATCTTTACAAGAAATGGCAAGAACTCTTTTAATTGTAAATCAAGTTTCTTCAAGGTTTTGGGCGTGTTGTTTCAACCGCTTGCTATATTATAAACCGAGTGTTTTTAAGACCAATTCTTGAGAAAACTCCTTATGAAATTTTTAAAGGGAAGAAACCAATAGTTTCTTATTTTCAAATATTTGGTTGCAAATGTTTTATTCTAAAAATGCTAATGATCGTGTTGGTAAGTTTGAAGAAAAATCAGATGAAGGATTCTTTCTTGGATACTCTACAACAAGCAAAGCCTTTAGAGTGTTCAACAAAAAGACTCGGATCAGTGTGGAAGAATCAATGAATGTCAAATTTCAAGACTCTCCACAAGTTCAGCGGATACGGGCCCAAGACTCTGAAACTGCTCCGAAACCGCCCAAAGCCGACTCCACCGAAGCGATTTGCTAATTCAAGATCGTACAACAAGCTACTAATGAAGAATCTACTCAAGAAGAAGATCAACAATCTATCGATCGAACAAGAATCGAAGCACAAGTCTAGTCATCCTGAAGAACTCATTATTGGAAATATTAATGAGGGAATTCGAACAAGATCCAAAAGGCGAGAGGAGTCTAGTGCTGTTGCTCTTATTTCTGAAATAGAACCCAAAAATATCGAAGAAGCTTTAGCGATGAAAGCTGGATTGAAGCAATGCAAGAAGAACTCAGACAATTCAAAAGATTAATGACGTATGGGAATTAACTCCCAAACCAAAAGGTAAATCGATTATTGGAGCTAAATGGGTTTTCGGGAACAAAGTTGATGAAAAGGCAAAGTAACGAGAAACAAAGCAAGACTCGTAGCTAAAGGATACACGCAAGAAGAAGGGATTGACTACGATGAGACTTACGCTCCAAAAAGTAGCAAGGTTAGAAGCAATCAGATTATTACTTGCTTTTGCTTGCTATAAGAATTTCAGGTTGTTTCAAATGGATGTCAAAAGTGCATTCCCGAATGGAGTCATTCAAGAAGAAGTCTATGTAGAATGACCTCCCGGTTTTGAAGATTCAAAGAAACCAGACTCGTATTGGGATCAAGAAAGCTTTATATGGACTAAAACAAGCTCCTCGAGCTTGGTATGAAAGGCTAAGCAATTTCTTAATCCATAGTGGCTTTTCTAAAGGTAATGTAGACACTACTCGTTCATTAAAAAGGAAGGTAAAAGTTTTCTACTTGTTCAGATTTATGTAGATGACATCATATTTGGATCATCAAATGAGACTTTGTGTAAGAAATTTTCTAAGTCTATGCGGGATGAATTCGAGATGAGCATGATGGGTGAACTATCCTTTTCCTTGGTCTACAAGTCAAACAACTAAAGGAGGGAATATTCATTCATCAAGAGAAATATGCAAAAGAACTTGTTAAAAAGTTCGTCTGGAAAATTGCAAGAAGACGACATACCAATGTCAAGTTCCTTGAAGATAGACAAAGATGAAGCGGGGAAGAAAATTGATCAAAATTATACAGAGTATCATTGGCTCACTCCTTTATCTTATCGCATCCGGACGACATATTATTTAGTGTTTGCATATGTGCTAGATTTCAATCGATCCTAGAGAATCTCACTTAAGCGCTGTTAAACGTATTATTAAATATGTTGCTACTACGTTAAGATCGGTCTTTGGTATCCCAAAGAAGGAGACTTTACACTTCTTGGCTATTCAGACGCAGATCTTGCGGGTTGTAGAGTTGAAAGAAAAAGCACTTGGTACTTGTCAACCGCTTGGAAACAGGGTGGTATCCTAGTTTTCAAGGAAAAAGAGTACTGTGGCTCTTTCAACAGCTGAAGCGAGAATACGTTGCTCTTGGAAGTTGCTTTGTTCTCAAATCTTGTGGATAAAACAACAAGCTGCAAGACTTTGGCATTGAAGACTCTTGCACGAAATTAGGTGTGACAACACCGGTGCAATCAATCTTACAAAGAATCCCATTCTTCATTCAAGAGCAAAACATATTGAGATTCGACATCACTTTATAAGAGATCATGTTGAACAAAGAAGTCTTGATACAATTCATAGACTCAAAGAATCAATTGGCAGACATCTTTACAAAGCCTCTTGAGAAAAGCTTGTTTGAGTCTATTCGCTCAAGACTCAATATATTATCTCTTGAAGAACATTAGAGTTCGACTCGAGAACTAAAGTCCGACGAGAGCATCGACTTAAAGGATCGAGAATATGAATCGACACATCCGTAAGTTTCCTTACTTAAACTGTCTTATTGATAAGGTAAGATAATCTGTCTGATTTTAAAGTTGGTTATTATTTTCAAAAGAAGTGGTTATCGTTTTATTAAGGCAGTTATTTTTTTTTCAAAAAGGAAAATTCAAAATTTCCAAAATAATACGACGCTTGGTTATTCCCCGTGCCTATTATCTTTTATACATCTCTTCTCCTTCGTTTTCACTTTACTCGAAACCCTAGATCAAAAGCTTTTCTGCTCTGCAATTTTTCCTCCCAAACTTCATTGTTTCAAAGTTCTCAACTTTCTTGCGAAACAAGTGAGAAAGTCTTTCCAAAGAAAAGCACAATGTCGTATCGAGGAAATCTTCCGAATAGCAAACAAGGGACCACAAGGCTCGGTGAGGGGCCTACGCATTTTGATCTCACCGAGGAAAGCGACATTCCTTCGAGCAGTCTCAAAAGCAGTCATCTCCAACTAGACCTCAAGATGAAATGGTTTATGAAGACATCGAACCAGTAAGAACTCTAAAGCCTGCCTTTGTTTATAAACTTTACTCTGCACTAAAGGAAGGGTCTGCTATGACTTTTGTGGATGAGTTTCTAAAAGAGAAGGGTTATAGAAACGAGACGCACTTTCTTACTGTAATGGAAAGGTCTGGAGTTGTGCACGAGGGAACGGCTGCAAGAGCGTTTGCAAATTTCCCGAGTGACCCTAGGTTTAGTAGCATGAATCGGCTCGAGGGCAAGGATGATGATGAAAAGATGTTCATGCATTTTAAACCATGGATGGGTGTGGCTGCGAGCCTAAGAGGGAAGAAGAATGAATTGTTCCGCTCGGACGGACACGGGAAGAAATATGAAAATTGCTGAAGCGTGGGGTGATGAACCCAAGAACTGTTGATTTCGATTTTCTTGACTTGTTAAGTATAAATCTGCAAGAGAAATTCGAAAAGCTCCAACTTTATCAGCTTCCGCATGCATCGTGTGACAAGACATTCCGAATTGACTGCCTATTTCTACTCCAATATCGTTTCATTGATGCAAACAGTTTTACCTTCAAAGGTGAGAGATAAGGAGTATGTCATTGATTGTGATATTTTGGCTGATGTGCTTGGTGTGGAAAGAGGAGCTTTCCAACCAATTGGTGTGTCCGTAAGTTCTCGCTACTCTTGAGCTAGCAAAGGACAAGAATTGCAGAAGGAAGACTGTCTTATTCCGAATGAATGCAACAAATACTTTGCTGCATAAAATTGTAATCAACCTGTCTAAGACCCAAATCGACGTCTAAGACGGATGTTTCATTTTACGAAGCGAAGTTGATGTTTGCCATCAAGATAGGTGTGAACTTCTCTTTACCACATACCATCATCTTTCACATGTATAGATGCATGGTTAAGGACAAAGGAAAGCTTCCTTATGCTGCTCTCATTACTCGTCTCTTCAAACATCTACACATTCAACCTCCTCACATTTTCACAGTGAAGACCATTGATAAAATGGTCATCGGTTTGGGAATGATTACCAAGATGCGTTTGAAGGAGCTTAGCAAGAAGCTGGAAAAATTCAAGGAAAAGACTCCTGCCAAGCTCAAACCAGACTCATCAGCAGCTAAAAGGAAAGGGAAAGAAGCTGTGGCTAGTTCCACCAAGAAGCGAAGGGCAATCATCCTGGATGATGAAGATGATGAGGATACGATTCCTATCTCTACTCTAATTTCTCAATTTGCTGCATCTATTCCAACTGTTCCAGAACATCAAGTTGCAGAGGAAGAGAAGAAAGATGAAGAGAAGGAAGAGAAGAAAGAGAAAGAGAAAGAGAAATAAAAAGAGAAGAAAGAGGAAGAGAAGACAGAGAGGAAGAAAGAAAGGAAGAGCGAGAGGAAAAGGAAGAAAGAAAAGAAGAGAAAGCAGATGAACCGAAAGAACAAATTCTCCAGCGAAAAGGAGGATTTACAACATCCTGTGAATCGAGGAATCACCTCAAAAGAAGAATTCTTTTCTCCACCGGAAGACATGGAGACAGGGGGAGATAAAGAAAGCGAACACACACCTCTTCGGCTGACTTTCGAGAAGAGGATGATCAAACAGGTGTTAGTCGATCACCTCCCGATGCCGAGGATATTCATGCTGCAAAGTTTCCTGAAGGAGAGGCATCATCTCCACACAATGAACCTCCTTCGACATTCCTATCGGCTTGACTCCACCGTCGACCGAGCTGAAACAAGCACTCGGGCCCGACAACTCGGAGATTTTCGAAGGCTGCTTGAGATCATCTTGGAACTAAAAGGTCAAATTTATGCCATGGGATATGAATTTCAGACCTTGCAGAATGAAAATCATGCAATGTTCATCACTTTGCATGATCAGATTAAAGATGTTCAGCCCCAGATTCAAGAAACTAAAAAGGGCACTACTCTCACCCAAGTACAGGCAGATTTGAGGAAGCTGGAAGACACTGTAAAGTCTATGGAAGACTTTCAACTTGTTCGCATTCCTCGAGCTCCTTGATTTTTATGCCGACAAAAAGGGGAGAAGACCTTGCAGATTTTTATTTTTGATATTTTTGATTTTCTCAAAATCCAAACCCAATCTTTTTCTTTTATTGCTTGCTATCTTGACTTTGACTTAAGTTCTTTAACGATTGCTTGCAGTTTTTGGAAAGTATATTCTCTATGGCAATACTTTAAGCTTCGTAAATTTGATAGTACTTGTCTGTTTATGACTAATGAGGTTTCGGTGAATGCGGATCTATGTACGGGGAAAGTCGAGTACGGGATATCTCGTGTACGGGATAACTTCTACTATCTTATTTAAATCTTTTATGATGCTTGCTTAAAAGTTGTATTGCGGGCGATAATATTCAAATCTGCAGGAAAGTTTTGTCACCATCAAAAAGGGGAGATTGTTGGATGAAATCCCTTAAAGTATTTTGAAGTTGACAAAACAAGTTTATCGTCTAGTCGAAGACTTACAGAATCTATTGACAAAGTCTCGAAGATCAAAGTCTCGAAGATCAAAGTCCGAAGACTTACAGATTCTATTGACAAAGTCGAAGATCAAAGTCCGAAGATCAAAGTCTGAAGATTAAAGTCGAAGCTAGCAAGACTCAAGACTTATATTTCAAAGTCTACTCACAAGGACAGTTTCCGGGACGACGTTTATTCGATCTTATACGATCTTTTCTTCTAACGTCCGATGGATATCTTTCTCTTTTGGATTCAGCTCTAAACGATCTAAGTTTTATATGGAATATGTTTAGATTCTTTGACGACTTCGCAACTTATATTTGGAAGGATCTACTTATGGAAACCGAGATCCCGATTGTATGGGCGGCGGGATTGATGGGCTATCAACACTTACCTTAAAGAGCTCGAGATCTCTAATTGATTCTGTCCAACGGGTTGATTGGAAGAACTTCTTTGGAAAGTGCCAACGGTATCGAAGGCATGAAGAAGTATATAAGAGAGATGCTCTAGTTGTTGAAGGGTGCGGATAGAAAAATTCCAAAGTCTGAAATCTCCTCTATCACTTTGCGATATCATTCTTTGAGCATTACATGTAATCAAAAAGAGATCATATTGTAGATCTTGAGGAAGTGTAGTAGAGTAATCTACACTTTGTGGACTCAAGAGCGTGAGATTGTAATCACTCTTATTGATTCTTAGTGAAATCCGGCTGAAGGGCTGGGTGCGGGAGAGTGGACGTAGGCTTGATCTAAGCCGAACCACTATAAATCTGGAGTCTTGATTATCTATCCTTAATCCTTTATATTGTTATTTGCTTTTATTTGCTGCAATCGTTGACTTTAAATTATTCATATCTTATTTGATTTGAATTGTTAAATTTGCGATAATCACCTATTCACCCCCCTCTAGGTGCTAATACTAGTTCTAACACTCTATTCCTCAAGAGTCTCACACGTCATAAAAGTTGAGATCAAACTTTTGCCACTCTTATAGGTCGTCTCATGCATACGTAGTATGAAATACGTATTACGGTATTAACTCATTTCCCATGGAGCGTATGTCTACACCATCAATACCGTACAGATGATAGTTCGGACATACCCAATGTCTAACTTGAGTTCACGTATTTACTCATTCACGAAATTCATCGAACTCACATCGGCATCTTAGACAGATAAAGTAAAATGTGTGGGTTATTTTACTTTCAGACATCGTAAGTACTATGTCCTCATCTTAACACTCGTTAAGGCGACATATGTATTTTAAGCTTGAGCTCTCGATTATCACCTAGATAATAAGCTTAAAAACCGTCTCATCTCTATTTATCACATAGTAAATAGAGGCGATTACCCGTGTGAGAGGGCTAATCTCTTATCTCGTCCGACATACTTTCTCAACATAATATAATGCACTAAGCATTAAGATGCATAAAGATCAAACAAAAGATTCATATGCATTAATAATGAAACAACACTAGTTCATACATGTGAACAACTCAGGGGAAATTACAATCCAAGTACATCGACTCTATGCAATCCTAGAGATTTTACATGACCACAAAACACATCTCTAGGTATTGGCTTTATCATAGGATCTGCTACCATTCTATGCGTAGACATGTACTGCAAGTTCACATCCTTTCGTGCACCATATCTTTGACAAAGTTATACTTGGTATCTATATGTTTGGTCTTGCCATGATATTTTGGATCTTTGGTGTATGCTGTAGCTGCTTGGCTATCACAATTAACTAATAATGGATTTGCAGTTTTCTCAATAACACCTAAGTGGTCCAAAAATCTCTTAAGCCAAACTCCTTCTTATATTACTGTTGATAATGCCACGAACTCAGCTTCCATCATGGACAAGGCTATACACGTTTGTTTCTTACTGCTCCAACATATGGTGCCATTATTCAATACGAAAACAAACCTAGAGGTAGATTTCCTTTTGTCTACACCTCCTCCCTAATCAGTTTCAGAATAGCCTTCGAGTCGCAGATCCTTTCCTTAATAACTCATCGTATAATCAGCAGTTCCCTTTAGATACCTCATTATTCTCTTAACGGCTTTCCAATGTGCTGGACCTGGATTGGATTGGTATCTACTCACCATTCCAACTGCAAAACATATGTCGAGTCTTGTACACATCATAGCGTACTTCAAGCTCCCAACTGCACTAGCATAAGGAACATGCTTCATTTGTTCCTTTTCTTGTGGAGTCCTCGGACACAGCCTATGGCTCAATCCTTCACCTTTCGCAATAGGAGTGTCTATGGGTTTACAATCTTGCATACGAAATCGTTCAAGAACTTTATTTATATATGTTTCTTGCGAAAGAGACAACGATCTCTTGAAATCTTAACTCCAAGAATGTATGCAGCCTCACCCATATCCTTCATCTCAAAGTTGGAAGACAACCAACTCTTGACAGTATGAACAAACTCTATATTGCTTTCGGCAATCAGTATATCATCAACATATAATGATATGATCACAAATTGATCCTTGGATCTTTTGATATATACACAATGATCCTCATCAATCATTGTAAAATCATATGCCATTATAGCATTATGAAAACGTATATACCATTATCTCGATGACTACTTAAGGCCGTATATCGATCTCAAAAGTCGACATACCTTTTCTTCTTGGCCTTTCACTATGAAACCAGTAGGTTGTTCCATGTATATTTATTCCTCTAATTCTCCATTGAGGAAAGTAGTCTTTACATCCATATGATGTAACTCAAGATCCATACTAGATACTATTGCCAAAATAATGCGAATCAAGGTAAATCTCACTACAGGAGAAAACGTATCTTCATAATCAATTCCTTCCTGTTGATTATACCCCTTCACAACAAAAGAGCCTTATGCCTTTCTATCGAGCCATCAGCCTTTCGCTTTATTTTGAGAACCCACTTGTTCCCAATAGCTCTGCGTCCTTTTGGAAAATCAACCAGTTCCTAGACTTGGTTTGATTTCATTGACTCCATTTCCTCTTCCATTGCATGAATCCATTTTTCCTTCCTAGGGCAATTCAGAGCTTCATTAATATTTCTAGGCTCATCCTCATCTTGTGGAGCAACCATAAAAGTTTCTCCTTCAATGTCAAAACGTCGACGGGGAATACTTTGGCGACTTGTTCGCCGTATGGGAGTTTGTACACTTTGCACATCATTCCCCATTATGCTCCCACTTGGATTAGATAATGATGATGTCGTCTCATTATGTGGTTGCAATTGAGAATGAGTTGAATTCAATTCATCACTTCTCATATTACTCCCACTTGGACGAACTCCACTAAGATCATTATCTTGATCCGAGGTTTCGAATAGAGAGTTGTCTCCCCCTATTTCGCCCTTCTTAAGAAATTCATCCTCTAAGAATGTGACATCCCGTGATTCAAATTCAGTTATACTCCCACTTTCTTGCTCACCTATGAACACATACCATTTTGAGTGTTCCGAGTATCTTATGAAAATACTCTTCTTTCCTCTGGGACCCAATTTCCCAAACTTGTGAGAGGACTCATGTGTATAGGCAGCACAACCCCATGCCTTAAGATAACTTAAGTCCGGTTTTCTACCTTTCCATAACTCATATGGAGTGGAAGTAACTGATTTGGAAGGCACTCGGTTAAGTATATAGGCAGCAATTAACAACGCATCACTCCAAAAAGTGATAGGTAAGTTAGCATGCGCCATCATGGACCTAACCATTTCCAGTAGGGTTCTATTTCTTCTCTCCGCAACACCATTTTGTTGAGGAGTATATAGAATAGACAACTGTCTTTCTATTCCTTTTTCATCACATAATTTTCTGAACTCATCAGATAAATATTTTCGACCTCGATCGGATCTCAATGCTTTTATTTTCTTGTCTAATTGATTCTCTACTAGGTTCATAAACCTTTTGAAACAACTTATTGCTTCAGATTTGTGAGAAATCAAATAGACATATCCGAATCGAGTATAATCATCTATAAAAGTGATGAAATAAACAGCCCCATGCCTTCCTCTCACATTCATTGGACCACAGACATCAGAATGGATTAAATGTAGAGGAAATTCAGCTCTTTTACCTTTTCCAAATGGTTTCCTTGTCGTTTTTCCTTCTAGGCAATGCTTACAGATGGGTAAATCGACTTTTTCAATGTTGCCCAACAAGCCCTCTTTGGCTAGTATATTTATACGTTGTTGGCCAATGTGACCAAGTTTAGCATGCCATACATTCACATCATGATCATATGAATTAGGAGACGTGAGAAGGGAATAACAAACATTTGCATTAACATATTCAATATCTAATACAATGAAACCATCTAGAAAATAACCACAACCATAGTAATTTGTATTTAAAACAAATCCACACCTCTATTATAGAAGTTCATATTAAAACCTAATTTAACCAACACTAAAACAGACACTAAATTCCGACGAATCTCCGGAGCATACAACACATCAGGTAGGAACAAAAGTGCGTCCTTCACGCATATTCAGTTGGCATGTGCCAATTCCTTTCACTTCAGCTCTGGAGTTGTTTCCCACATAGATCCACTTAGTTCTAGTTGGTACTCGTCGGAATTCCACGAAGGATCCTTTATCCTTCGCTACATGGTCTATCGCTCCTTCTTTGGCTCACGACAGTCGCGAGCATAGTGACCCTTCTTGTCACAGTTGTAGCATTTCACCTTTGCTAGCTTTTTCATGCGAGGACGTTTTCCTCTTTCATGTTGGTTAAACTTGGGTTTCTTCCCTGAAGGACCTGCTTCCTTGCCTTTCCCTTTATTAAACCAGTTAAGGCGCTTGCGCTTAGAGCTCGAAGCTCCATTTGAGCTAGAACCAGCATGATAGAGTTCAGCATCCGGCTTAGCCGCCAACAGGTGGTCCTCTTCCAACTCAAGATGATGCATTGCATCCTCGAAGGTTTTAATATTTTCATTATGAGTCAGGTGCACCTTCATATGCTCCCAACTCTGAGGCAAGGAACGAATCACTGTTTGCACTTGCTGCTTATTTGTCAGGACATGGCCAGCATCTTTCAGCTCATTTATCATGTTTGACATCTTTCTAAGATGTTGCTTCATGGTCTGACCATGAGGCTTCTTATAAGAGTCAAACCTAATAGTGAGCTGCCTCAGTCTGGTCACCAAAGTATGACCAAATCTTGCCGCCAATGCTTCTCACATATCTTTGGCATTGTCAAAACGCCTAAACTCTCGCATGACGTCATTTTCCATGCTGCTCAGCAACGTGACGAGCAAGAGAGTTCTTTCTTTTCCACGCAGCAAATGCTTCCTTGTCTCTCTTATGCTGTGCAGTGCTTCCTTCTTCAGGTTCTACCATGGTCAGGTTAAGAGCCTCAAGTGCTTCTTGCTCTTCCAGCACATACTGGATTTTCATTTGCCAAATTTCATAGTTGTCACCATTGAGCTTTTCACCTTTGTTCAGCTCGGCAACTATGCTCTTTGTGGCTAAAGCCATTGATCTGAACACATCAGACATATATGCACGAGTTATTAATGCCTATCATTTATGCATCCCTTTCGCACAGACCCATCATATTAACGAATAATTTCAAGTAAGGTTTCAGAATCAAAAGGTCACTACGTTTCCAGTCATCCTCCAAAAATCCTAACTTAAAACTATCATTAATATGATTGTCATATGCAAAATCAATTCTATGAAGCTACAAAAACTTCTTTAACTACCCACAGCAACCAGCAATCACAGAAAGCAACAGATAATTGACATACAATATATATGATAATGCTTTCACACAATATTGCTAACATATAGGTTGCTACATTAACAACAATCAGGTAATTAACATTACATAAGGTGTCCACAAAGAACACTAAATAGAGACCAGCTAATACATTTAAAAACAATGCATCATACAACTAATAGGGAAAGCTGCTACATGGTTCAATTTCTTTTCCTTTTTCTCTGTTTAATTTTTAGGCATTCTCGACAGCCATGGAAAAACAGACGGATATCCCTTAGGATCCTACGCACATTCATTCCTGGCCCAATCGAAGTCATTCCTTGGGTCGCAGTCTTTGTGGCTCCAACTCGATGATATTCATCTACGAATTTCATTACTAGCTCCTTATAGCTAGTAAATCCTTTGACCTCCCTTAGGCGATTCAACACTCCTTGCCATTCTAGTGGGAGAGTGTTCATAAAGAATCGCACCATCTAAATATCTGGCATGGGATAACCGTTCCAAATGACTTCTTGAATTTTGTTGTTGACCTCTATGACATGATCAATTATGTCGTCACTCTCCCACCGATAACCATTCAAATCGGCTATCAACCTTGTAAGCCTTTCCTTTTGTTTATCTGACATTGTGCGCACAGATGCGCACGGCTTATGGGGAGGCATTGTTCCTGCAAAAAATGCATAACAAAAAATGGATTACATATAATCCACATAGACATAATTGAAAAAGAAACAAATTCTTTTCTTTTTTTTTGGTCAATGGTCAACGGTCAACGGTCGGGTCGTCGGACGTAGGACCGGTCGCGCCGGTCGGACTGGTCGGATGGACCGACCGCACGTATCGCGCACGTGCGTGGGATGACGTCACACAGACGTCAGCCGGCACGTGTCGTGCGCGTGCGTGGGCTGACGTCACGCAGACGTCAGCCGGCATGTGCCGCACGCGTGCCTTGGCCTCCGCGGGTCGGGTCGGGTAGGGTCGCCGGCCAGTGACCGCCGGCCAACCGACGTCGGTGCTGACGTCAGCGATGACGTCACCCCAACAGTTGCCGGCCGTTGGGTGACGTCGGCACGCGTCGGTCCGTGGACCGGCGCGTGCCGGTTCGCTCGCTGGCGGCGCGCATGCACTGGTTCGCTGACCGGCGCGTGTGCCGCACGCGCTGGACGAACCAGCACGTTTGGGCGCGTCGCGCCCACGCGCAGCGGCTTCTGGCCACGCGTGTGGGCGCGTGCGGCGTCCCCCGGCGGCGTGCAACATGTTGCCGGACTCGTCTCGACGTCGCCTTCCTCCCTATGCCATCAGATTTTGATTTCGACTTACGAAAAATCGGAAAAATGGGCGAACAACGCTCGGGTGTCGGGGTTTCTCGCCCCGATCCGTACGGCCGAATTGCTTTTTGCGAAAAAATAATCATAAACATCAAACAGGTCGGGAAAAACGTGAACTGAGGCTTTGATACCAATGTTGGGATCGACTGATCCCTGAAAAACCGGATTCGACACTAAATCGAATCCCTAAACGAATGCGGAAGACAAGCCCGGGAAAAAGTCACGTATCACCGATCGTAAAGCACACCACGGATTCGAGCGTACCTTGTTAGCCACAGATTAGACACCGACGCCGAAGAGAGGAAGAGAATTCAGTCCTGTTCGATCCGATGTCGACAATTCGCCGTCAAGGGAAGATGGCGTCGCTTCTTGGCTTACTATCCTTTTCTTGGAGAGAGAACTTTGGAAGAGAATGAGAACGTACGTACTAAAATGTGAAGAGGTGTGTTCTCTCTCTCTCTCATCCCTTTTATATGTTTCTCCTTCCACGGGCCTTATTCTCGTGGGCCGGGCTTTTAGGCCCATCGTGGACGAACGGGCCTTAAGCCCATCTACTCTAAAACCATCAGGGTCCTTTTTGGACACGTAGCATACAATTAATGGAGCATCTCATTGATAACATAGAAAGAAGGTCCACTTGATATTCTCTCCGCTTGTCTTGACAAAGACTAGTCCACTAAACAATTGGTACAAATTTCCAGAGGATATTGTACAATATTATCTTATGTATGACAAAGGAGAATGGAGTAGATAAGACACCAGCAAAAGTTAAAAATAAAGAGTTCAAAGTCAGTGTTTTTTTTCCAACATGGAAAGTTATGGCCAAGGTCAAAGCAAGTCAAGAATGTTGACGGGTGAAGATAGTATACTCAATTGCTCACAATGAGTGTGAATGTTAAAAAAAAAAAAATGTAAGTGATTCTAATTCCTATTTCCAACAAAAGACATGCCTCTTTTTTAGAACAATCGTTAGGGGCTTTGAATTATACTCTTGAATTCTGCACATTTATATAACAAAAGAAAGCATATCCACATTTCACCCAATGGCAATACTTTGTCCAAATCCATATGATAAATCACATTTATCGTAATTCCTTATAGTTCCACCAACCATCCATACACAGTTCTTTTATTGCAGTCATCAAATAAAGAAAAGAGTTGTCTGAATTTTTGTTCTTTCCTTTTCTTTTACAAATTCTTCTTTTTCTTTTCTCATCTTTGGCTTCTTCCTCAATCCCACGAGTAATGCCACCGCCCTCCTCCTTATGATAAGAAGGCGAGCTTGAGCAAAGATGGGCCGATGCAATGCAGAACCGAAATGCCGATAATGGTGAGGCACGGAAATAAGGCGAGGGCCATGCGAGCCGCGGTGGAGGGGAGGGGGAGAGAGAGAGAGAGAGAGAGAGAGAAATAAATGTTGAGGATGATCCCAGAAAACTACTACTAAGTTGCTATTGATTACGCCATCAATTCAGGTGTGAAAGAGAATAAGATAAATGGTGACCGGTGAGGATGGTCCCCCATTGACCTAGTACAGGGGTCATTTGCAAGGTCAATTGTGTGAGTTGCATTCTCATGTTTAGCGATGATGTTGGTTAGAGACAGCATTTGTTGGCTCTTGAAACTCTAAACTTTCCGTGGCCCTTTGAAGATCGAGGGATTAAGGAAATATGTGTAAAGTCACTTTGCCTTACAATCATAATCAACCACTAACCATTATAATCGAGTAAAGAAGTCAGAGATGTAAAGGAACATATTTGGAGATGATATTCGTGACCTTGATTTCTAATGAATGTGGAGTCCTTTCTAATTAATCATTTCTTCGGATGAGGAAGAACCTGCATTCCTCTATCCAATAAGACCACATATACATATGAATAGATTAATATAGATGACCTTCCTTATCGAGAGGATCAAAACATGATTAGCCTCAACGAGAAGACGCCATATTTGCTTATTGTTCATTGATGATCACCGAAGTTCAGCCCCAGTGACAGACCTCCCAGTGGAATTCCTTATCACAACTTCTTAGAAGCTAACATAAAGAGGCTTTACATCAACATCATTATGTTAAATTCAATTCATATGTAAAGCATTTTGGATTGTTTCTAACAAATATGTAATAAGTACCTGGAAAACTTCACCAAATCCACCTTCACCCAAATTCTTTTCATGAGAGAAATCATTTGTTGCAGCTTGTGTTGTAGCCAAGTCAAATTGCAAGGACTCCACAGTGGTAAGTTCATTTGCACCAACGTTACGAAACAACTCAATTTGATCAAAAAATTTAATCGATAGTATCGATTTTGATCAAAAGTAATAGGGTTGCTAGTGCTTGGGGACATTTATCACAACGAAAAGCACAAGCTAAACCGGCATGTCGTGTCTCCCAACCCTGAAGCAATCTTTCCTCTCTTGATTAGTCATGAAGAAAAGCAAAAAGAAACAAAATCATCAATACTATAGGAAACAAATGGGATGAATCTTGTATCACAATCACTTCTTTATGCTAGAGGAAGTGTTCGTTGCAAGGCAGATGCTACCATGCTTGGAGAGAATCCTCAGAGAATAGGAGTATTTGGAGGCCTCATTATGTAGTTGGTAATGATGAATTTATATTATGCTGACATGTTAGGGTGCGCATGGTAAAATTTCTTGGCTGGGGAAAAGTTTTTTTTTTCCAGAAATAGTTCTTTTCTATTTCTATTCCGGGGAACAGTTTCTAAGCAAAAGAACCCGTTTGATAATTGCATAAAATTTCTACTCTTGGAATAGAAAAAGAATAGAAATGCGTTTGGTAATGCAACGATTTTTTTTTTTTTGTATTTATTTGCTTTTTATTTGTTTTTTTATTCTTTTTGTATTTATTTGTTTTTTATTCTTTTTTTGTATTTATTTGTTTTTTATTTTTTTTATTTGTTTTTTATTTTCTTGCGTTTTTTATTTGTATTTATTTTATTTTTGTATTTGTTTTTATTTGTATTTATTTGTTTTTTATTTGTTTTTTTTTTTGTATTATTTTTTTGTATTTTTATTTTCTTGTGTTTTTTTATTTGTATTTATTTGTTTATTTATTTATTTTTTATTTATTTATTTATTTATTTATTCGTTTATTTATTTATTTATTTATTTATTATTATTTTTTATTCTTGCTCACGGTCGGCGGCGGCGGCCGATGGGCTGGCGACCGGCGGCAGTGGCGGTCAACGGTGGCTCCGAACGGTTGGAGGTGGCCACGGCAAAAAGAGAAATAAAAAGAAAATTTGCTTATTTCTAGAAATTGTTCCCAGGACAAGAAGCAATTTTTTTTTTGTTTCTCGTTTCTATTCTCGAGCTAACTTTTCTATTCCGGGGAATAGAAATCAACTTGGCGTTACCAAATGGGTTTCTGTTCTTTTTTTGTTCCGGGGAACAAAAGAACATAAATTCTTAGGAATATAAATGTTCTCATGCAGACCCTTAGGCTACCCAAAACGTACACATGTGAAAATTTCTCTCTTTTCTTAGTTTTCTCATTTCCTTCACGAACGAGCTCACTCTCTCTTTTTTCCTTGCATTTCTCACCACCTTCACTAACTTCATGCGCATATCTAGGGAAACAACTTTGAAAGTGGCTGCATTGTGGCTATCATTTCGACCAAAAAGAAGAAAAAAAAAACCGTGGCTATTGAAATATGGGTTTGGGATTTATGAAACATGGGCTGGGCCCATCTATAACAAATGTATATTCAATCAGGCTGATCTCAACTTTTGTGATGACACATTGCCTCAGAAAATATTAGATGAGACCGTTTTGCCATGTTGTCAACGAGACACTCCATTAATTGGCTTCCATGTGTCCTAGTGGACCCATTAATTTCAATTTTTTCTCACCTCCGTTACTTCTCTCAGCTCTGTTACCCTCTCTCTCTCCCTTCCGTTCAGTCTTCTTCCTCGAGCACCACACCATAAGTCCAAAAATGCTTAAAATTTTTAACAAGCTCCAAAAACAAAGATGTGCACAACAAGATGACCAAATTTATACGGAAAATTCACAAGCAAAAACCCTTGAGTTTTTGTAGTTCATTAGGAATCAAAGTCGAAATTAAAGCTCATTTAAATTTCTTTTCCAATTCTCTATTTATTTTGCAGACTAATCTCAAGGTTGTTAAATGAAACCAAAGGTGAACCTACTTCAAGTTGCAGAATCCTTCATGTATTACACACCCAACCTCGAAAAACACAAACACCTACACCTCTTAGAAACCTAAGCCCAAGCCTTCCTTTCTCTCACTATCGTTCATGAGAACATGAAGCATGTTGACGTGATATTGGGGTTCGGCGACCTTGACCAAAGTGCACGTCAGGAGCTCCTTGCTCTATGAGCTTGACACCAACCACCACCATCCGGTCTCTAGGAAATTCAGTTCGAGGCTCTACAGTGGCGACCTTGGCCAAAGCATTCCAACTTTGACACCATAAGAGAGAGAGAGAGAAAGAGTAACGGTGGAGAGGGGTTAACGGAGGAGAGAAGAAAATTGAGATTAATGGGTCTCACTTCGACACGTTGCATCCAATTAGTGGAGTGTGTCGTTGACAGTGGGAAAAGATGGTCCCACTTAATATTTTCTCGGCTTATCTTTGTCAAAGACCAGTCCACTAAACAATTGGTAGAAATTTCCAGAGGATATTGTGTAATATCATCTTATAAAGGACGATAGAGATTGGAGTAGATAAGCACAACAACCAAAGTAAAAAAATAAAGTGTTCAAAGTCAGTGTTTCTTTCCAACACGAAAAGTAATGGCCAAGGTCAAGGCAAGTCAAGAATGTTGACGAATGAAGATAATGTATTCAATTGCTCGCAATGAGTGTGAATGTTATATAAAAGTTCTAAGTGCTTCCAAGTCCTTTCTTCAATGAAAGACATGCCTCTTCTATGGAGCAATTGTTGGGGGCTTTGGATTATACTCCTTGAAATCCACATTTATATGACAAGAGGACACATATTCATATTTCACCCAATAGCAATACTTTGTCCATACCCAGATGATTAATCACATTTTCACATTTTTTGTAAATCCTTATAGTTCCACGAACCATCCATACACAGTTGTCCGAATTTCCGTTCTTTCCTTTTCTTCCACATATTCTTCTTTTCCTTTTATCATCTTTTGCTTCTTCCTCAATTCCATGAGTAATGACACCGCCCTCCTCCTTGTGTGACAAGGAGGTGAGCACGAGCAAAGATGGGCCGATGCAATGCGGAACTGTAATGCCGATATTGACGAGGCACGGAAATAAAGGCGAGGGCCATGTGAGCCATGGTGGAGGTGAGAGAGAGAGAGAGAGATAAATGGTGAGGATTATTCCAAAAAATTTTAATATTGCTATTGATTAGGCCATCAACATTCAAGTGTGAAAGAGAATAAGGTAAATGGTGACTGGTGAGGATGTACCCCAATTGGCCTGGTACAGGGTTTTTTTTTTTTTTTTTTTTACCAATGTACAGGGGTCGTTTACAAGGTCAATTGCGTGAGTTGCCTTCTCTTGTTTAGCGATGATGATGGTCAGAGTCAGCACTCCATGGCCCTTCGAACTCTCAACTTTCCGCGGCCCTTTGGAGATCGAGGGATTAAGGAAATATGTGTGTAAAGTCGCTTTGCCTTACCATCACGATCAACCACCAACCATTATAATCGAGTAAAGAGGCCGGAGATGCAAAGGTCATATATGGAGATGACCTTCATGACCTCGATTTCTAATGAATTTGATGGAAATAAAGTGGCGTAGATTGACACATCGTGAAAAGTACTTTAAGAAAATCATGACAATGAAGTGAAACTCTAGTCCTTTCTAAGTAATCATTTCTTCAAATGAGGAAGAACCTGCATTCCTCTATCCAATAAAACCACATATACATATGAATAGACTAATATAGACGATCTTCCTTGTCGAGAGGATCAAAACATGATTAGGCTCAACGAGAAGACACCATGTTTGCTCATTGTTCATTGATGATCACCGAAGTTCAGCCCCAGTGATAGACCTCCCAGGGGATTGTCCGATTCCAGTCTCCCTATCCTGCCATGGCAGAAGGTCGGCTGTCGGGGCAGTTCAAGAGTAACAGGGTGGCTGCTCAACTCACGGACTATGTCCACCATTGTGGGTCTATGATTTGGATCTTCCTGAGCACACAACAAACCAACTTTGAGGCATTTAGCAACTTCGTTCACTGAATATGTCCCTCCGATGGCGGGATCTAACACCAACAACGGCGTACCGTCTCTCCAGTTTTTCCAAGCCTGACAACAGTTCATTGAAAAGCATTTATGAAGACATCAAATTTGCTTAGTTGAACCATTTTCATTTTAGTTAAGGAGTTGATTTGTGCAACTTACATAGCAAGCGATACCTTCGCCCCCGTCTACCTGGTTGAAAAAACCATTCTTCTTACCAATAATGAGCTCTAGAAGTAGGATACCAAAACTATAGACATCGGACTTCACCGAGAATTGCCCATTCATTGCATACTCAGGTGACATATAGCCACTACAAACCATTATACATCAGTAATATAAGCATACGTAAGCATAAAAAGCAGAGAACAAAGCACAACAACACTTACTAAGTCCCCGCAATTCTTTCGGTCATTGCTAGTGTTTGGTCAATCCCAAAAATCCTTGCCATGCCGAAATCGGAAATCTTGGGGTTCATTTCACTATCCAACAATATATTGCTTGATTTCAAATCACGATGGATGATCCGAATTCGAGAGTCCTCGTGTAGATAGCGCATTCCTTGAGCAATCCCACATGCTATGTTGTAACGTGTTGACCAATTCAAGTGCTTGTTTTTTTCAGGATCTGCATGTATGCACAATTGGAATGTAGGTTATTTTTCGTTGATAAATCCTCGTGAATGTATTCTATGCAAGGAACTAACTTCAGGTTCCAAAAGATAGGAAACATTCAACATAATCTGAGGCCAATCACATATTCGCGTCAACATAAAAAGCAATAGCTTAGTAATATATAGAAAAGATGACGTACCAAATAAAAAGTAGTCAAGACTTTTATTATGCACAAACTCATAGACAAGCAGTTTTTCTTCACCCTCTAAGCAAAACCCGAGCAGCTGCACAACGTTTCGATGTTGAAGCTTCGGTAGTAACATGACTTCGTTCTTAAATTCTTCGAAACCTTGCCCGGAGCTTTGGGATAGTCTCTTCACAGCTATTGGTAGTCCATTAAGAAGTGTGCCCTGGAAGGTTAGTATTTTGATGTTTAAGTACACCTGAGTAGCTTTTGATCACAACTTTTCAAAATGGCCAAATCAAAGATCTTCAAGGGTTTTTAACACAAACGATCTTTCAAGTGTGACAACTAGCCGTACCAGGAAAACTTCACCAAATCCCCCGTTACCCAACTTGTTTTGACAAGAGAAATTGCTTGTGGCGGCTACTATGGTGGTTAAATCGTACAACATGGACTGGGAGTTTGTAATTTCAGTAAGGCCTACGCAACAAAACAAAACGGGATGGTCATTTCTTTTAAAGCATAGAATACTACATCCTGCCAACACAGTTTTATCATTCTATCCAGGTAGACGGCAGCAGTACGTATTTCTTACCGATTTGATCTCCTTGGACGACTGCATGTGTGTTGGTCGCATTCCTCCTACTGAAACACCGAGCGAGGAAGAGAACCACCACAGTTGAGACGACAGAAACGGCGATTACGATGATTATCAGAGTAAATATATTGCTTTCGACTGCATATGGGCAACCATATCTCCATAGCATCAGTAATGAGATTATGACTGGATGAGATTTCATAATCACCATAAGCCAGAGCAAACGTGAAAATGAAGAGAAAAGAGTATGCTTTATGAGCAAATGTCCAGAGCAAATGATGTCGAGAGAATGTATAAGAATAACCATTGATCGAGTAAAAGCCACATTTTACCAATTTTGATCTAAATAATCTAATCTAATAGGCAGATGTGAGACCCACCATGTTCAACGGGATGAAATATTAAATATTTCCATCGTCCATCACATAAAGAATTTTTTTTCCCGAAAAATCATGTTGACAGAATGTGTAAGAATAAGATCCAAATCTATATTATTCGTGGAGAAAGAAATTTATCTTAATTTCTACATTTCATTTTATGCGTTAATTATTTACTTAAGGATATTTTCACTTGTCAATGTAAAAATAAATAAATTTCATTGATGAATAAGATGAAAGGAGCATTCAATTAACATGATTGTCTTCAATTAGAATAAAGTTAGATTTTCCTTTGGAGTAAAAAAATAAATAAATTTCATTGATGAATTCGATGAACAAAAATGGTCACTTATTTTGTCAAATTATATAAAGGTTCTGATTATTTTGTGGAAATTGAACAGCCCAAAAAACATTTTCTTAAAAGCGGTCGCTGACTTGTCTTAAAATAATTAGTTAATGAAAATTATTTTCATTTTCGACAACAATTTATATATAAATACTTTCATGGACGACAAAAATATTTTCATTTGTTAATTTTTATAAATGATATAAGTAATTATTTTTGGAAATATATTATTGAAAATAAATAGAGCCTAAAGTAAAGAAGGTTTTTCTATCAAACAGGAAAAAGAAAAATTAAGAGAGTGGGAAAGAAAGGGGATTGGAAACGGACTCCATGGGTACCACCTCGTAGGCATTCTGTGATCCTCAATTGTCGTCAGCTCATGAATTTAATTAATCAATCACGTCGTTTTCTTCGAAGAATAATTACATAATTTTATGATGGCTTACCCCACGATGACCAAATTGATGGATATGGAACATTGATACGTCCAACATCAAAATCTTGATGCAAAAAGAAGCCAAAAACGTTGCGAAAAAGACAATACGTCAAGTCGAAAAGTGATTATTAGATGAATCGGTTATATTTGGTGAAATCGGTTATATTTGGTGAAATATTGAATATATCTGATTTTCCATGTTAACGATTTGGACAGGTCCCATGTCACAATTTTTTTGAAGTGCCCTCTCTCTTCACCCCACTTCACCTTCTATCATCTTTCTTCTCCTTTTTTTTTATTTTTATTTTATTTTTCTCTTTTTTCCTTTAGAAGTAAAATTCCTCGGGAGCTCCCATGCGAGGCCGGTCGCCCAGACCGTCATGGCCATGGGCGAGGCCGCCTTCACCCGCGGCCAGTGAGGCCATGGCAAAATCAGACTTAATATTATGAAAAAGGAGAGTCTGGACGGAGGAAGACAAGCTATACACACACATGCAATTTCAGGTCCGGTCACCGGAGCGGGAGGCGGAGGTGCCTGAACGGGAGGTGGAGGGGCCGGCGACGGCAGGGCTGAGGCATCATAAAAGGGGTAGAGCTCATATCTCAAGTTGCAGCTTGGAGCGAGCAACCTCCCCCCTTGCTTTCCCTGTGGCAGATTAGCGATCGCAAACTGGAGGCACTTGACACAGTCTGACGCCGTCAAGTCCGGCGTACACTGTGCGAGTGCGTACAACTTCTGTGAGCTAGTGAAGTTTGCCTCCGCTGCTGCAACCTTCTTCCCTGACCCGCCAGCTGAAGCCCTTGTGGCGATATCGCTCAGGGTTTCACCGAGAAGCTGCATGAACCGGGTTGGGTCGGTGACGTTCCCAACGTCATACAAAACACGATCCAACGATCGTTCCATGGCAGAGAGGATGGACCGGTTCGAGTACCGCAACATGCACTGGTCGTACCATATTGTGGAGACTCGCTGGTTCGGGCATCTTTGGAGGATATCCCGTTCTCCGGCGGCCACGCAGCGGCTGCAAGTGGTGCTGTTGAGGTCGCCGCGGCAGAGGAAGAGCCCATAGGCCCGTTCTAGAGGGTTTTGGCCGGCGATGGCATTGGCGAAGCCGTTGGTGCTGCCGGTGGCGGCGGAGGAGAGGGAAGAGAGGAGGGCGTGTAGGTTGGATCGGTAGGTGGAGTTGGGAGTGAAGAGGGTGGTGTTCGGGCAATCATGAAACAGATATTGGGGTGCAGCCTCAATACTTAAAATGTCGATGAAGAAGAAGGAGGAGAGACAGAGGGAGATGATGAAGAAAGAATTCATTTTTGGCTTGGCTGATGAATGGATGGGGACTTCATGATTTATAGTAGCCATTACTGTTGCTCCACTCGCAAGATCCCAATTTTAGTCTTGCCGCACGTTATTGGCAGCACGACGGACGGAGAAAATAAGGAAGAGGGGGTGTGAAATTTGGGGAAAAAACAGAAAGGAAGAGAGAGAGAGAGTCTTCGTTATTCATGAAAGGGAAAGGGAAAGGGATATGATAGCATGACCATCGTAAAACATTTTTCACACGGGCAATATTGAAAGTAAAATAATCCATGGAGCATTGCAATTCAAGTGCAATAAGTCATGACCTTTCACCTATACAAATCACTTTGACTCCGAATAGTTTATATACAGTTAATGAGATTTGAATGGGCGACTTTTTGTTTGTGAACTAAAAATATCTCGATACCTTGATATATTAACAATAGAAAGAGAGACTAATTTATATTTAATTGAGTAATGAAGAATTTTTGTTGTTTTGTACATAAATATATCATAAATTTTTAGGATTTTTGGCAGCCTTCATTGAATAGAATATTTTGCTAAATTTACTTCTCAATGGTCACCCTCCATATTTCTAAACTTTCCGATTCCAAATTATCTACAAAAGAGCACTTATGGTAGAATTCACCATTATCCTCTAGGAATGATGGGGCCGTTAGCTTAGCGATGTCCTTCATAAAAAGAGTCAACAACACTCCCTTAATATTTGATAGAAAAATGATTGAATGACAGTTTTTAATCTACTGTAAAAATAACAGTCTATTATGGATCACAAAAAATTAATTAACAAATAATTATAAATTATTATGGAGTTCGGTCCTTCAATAATATGTAGTCATAACAAATTATTATTTTTATAGTAATCCAAAAGTTATTATACTAACAAAATCATATTTGATATTAAATCATTAGAATTCTAAGCCCTCCAGCACACACAAAAAGACAAACAAGAATGTGGGTCTTGTCCTTTTTTGGAAATGCTCGAGTCAGATCTTTGTCCTTTCAGATCAAGAAAATTCGCTTCCAAAATAGCACGTTTTATTTGCATGACGTTACATCCTTAACCCCGAAAGGAAGCGTACCTTTCAAGCCAGATAAAAATATAGAGTTGTGTACTAGGAGACAGCGACGCTTATAGCTTGTTTCTGCGTTTGGTTCACTTCAGAAAAATGCATAGTCATTTCGCCAAAGCTTCTTGGCTCAAGTGTACTTTGCTCAAAGCCAAATTGGCGTTTGACTAGTGACTTTTGGTGCAGTGTTTTGCAAAGTAATTTGAAATTAAAAAAATAGAAAAGAAAAATAAAGGGCGCTGTTTTTCTTCTTCGTTGAAGAGAGGTACATGAGATTGATTGCAGGTCTATCTCCCATCCACCATTTCTCTGCAAATCCTTAATCCGAAAGCGCCAATCAATTAAAACCATAACTTTCTCACGTTGGCTACTGTGCAGTAGTTAAGATTGATCGCACCACATTGGATGATGGGCTGCCGAGGTTGCGCAACCTTAGGGCAACCTAGAATTGCCCCTTCGACGATTGACACAAGCTAGGCAAGGGCTACAAAGGATGCACGATGCTAGGTGAGGCAAGGCTGACGTCGCGCAACCTCGGCGACCACTGTGGAAGGATTGCAGAGATAGATAAAAATGGAGTTTAGAAAGATGAAGGGTCGACCCTCAACGTACATGACTTCGACATCGACCATCGACCTCGACCAACGGGGTCTCGATCTCGGCAATCGGCGACCCCAACGATTGCATCTCTCTAGCATGTTTTACTTGCATGACATCGCATCTCTCTAGCATGTTGCACACTCTCTCTTTTAGGACAAAAGCATGTTGTCCACTTGGTTGGTGACAGTAGATACACGTGATGGAGTTGTGGAGTCTTGTAGAGAAAAGTGATATCAAGGGTCCGTTCGTTTTGTGGAAAACGACTTCCGGGAAAATTATTTCGGATTTTCCGGTGTTCGTTTCACGGAAAATGAACTAGTCAAAAAAATGTTTTCCATCATTAGAAAAAACAACCTTTAAAGTAATGAAAACGTTTTCCATGACTTCTTCCCTCTTACTTTTTTTTTTTTTTTATCGATACATTTTCATTTTATTTTTATGCTTTCTTTTTTCTTTTTTCTTTTTTTTTTTCTTTCTTTCCTTTTCATCTACTTCTTTGGCGATGGCCGGCGACCAACCGCAAGCCAGCAGTCGGCGACCTCGCCGGCCTTGCCCTAGGCCGGCAAGGCTCCGCCGAGCCCGATTTGGCGAAGCCAAGATCGGGCCTCGCCAGATCGGGCAAGGCAGAGCTCTCGCGGCTCACTAGATTCGGCGAGCTGGGCAGAGCTCCGGCCTCTCCCGAGCTCGCCGGATCCGGCGGCGGAACTCGGGCCCGATCCGGGCGAGCCCGAGTTCCACCGCTAGATCCAGCGAGCTCGCGACTCGCCGGAGCCCAGCGAAGCTTGCGGTGAGCTCGGGTGAGATCGGCTGAGCCTCAAGCTTGCCGGATCTAGCCACCGAGTGCGGGTTGGTCGGCGGGCGGTGGCCATCGTTAGGCGGGAAGGAGGCGGCGGCGGAAGGAGGAGGAAGAAGGAGGAGGAAGGAGGTGGCGGTGGAGGAAGAAGGAGGAAGGATGAAGGAAAAGAAAAAGAAAAAGAAAGAAAAAATAATAAATAATAAAAATTTCAATTTTTAAAAATATAAATAATTAAAAATTCATTTTAAAAAAAATATAAAAAATAAAACTAGTTTTTTGGTTAATTAAAAATATTAAAAATCAAGTTTTGATAATTTTTCCCAAACAATTAAATGAGCTAACGAACGGTGGAAAATATTTTCCACTCAAATTTTAGGTTTTGGCCAAACACCGGAAAATGACTTCTAGGAAAATGTTTTCTGGAAACACGAAATTTTCCGCGAAACGAACGGACCTCAAGACTAAGAACTTTTACTATTAACAGAATCCTAAACTCCTATTATATTCGTAAGGCAATATCTGTTGTAGTCATAAACTTGCAACTTAAAGCTTGTAATTTTGATATTGATGCTACTACTAAAGAGTTTGAATAGTTGCGACATCGTGGTTTTTTGCCCTTTTGGATTTGGAAAGTGCTTTCTATGTTAAAAATCTATGTATTTCTTTTCTATATCTTTTCACTTTGAAGATTCGCATTCCTAACAATATATTAGATGACCCTATGCATGAGGACGACATATATTAAGTTTATAACATTTTCAGGGCACCTTCCATAAAAGAAAGAGTACTCTATGCATCAGTGTTACGCGATTGACTTGATGTAATTGATTTGGTTACGCTATTTGTGTGATAAATTTATCAATCAATATTCACCTTTTTAATTTTGTCACGTTCCTTTTTCTTGTTGATAAACCTATACCAGTCCGTTGCAGACGCGGAACTAAGCCAAAGTCCAATTTTTCTTCTTCTCCGGTATAAATTCAAAATGAGAAGACCGTCCTATCACTTGATAAAAAGTTTCGGTCAACTCTTGACCACAGAAACTTACTCTATTGGGAGTTGAAGTTATATTGTTTTGCTCAATGTTTGTTAGATTAGAATTCCCAAGGTTTGTTCCGTTTATGTATTATTGCTATAAATGTATATAATATGAAACGACATATAATCATTCATATGACTACCATTACAAAATAGTGTAAAATTTCCTCACTTGAGCTTGTCACTAGCACAAAATTTTTCGCTCTAGTCATGATCACCTAATTGTTCCAAAATATTTGCTTATTAGTTTGAGATTTTGGAGAGACTAGCTACCACAACCTAAATTAAATATGGAAAGCTAGGTTTATGTCAAATTTTGTTCCGTATAGGTGTTTAATATTGTGCTAAATGACAAGATTCTGATTTATGTTGTTCTTTTAAAGTTAGCTTTTGTGGTTTTGCGGCATAAGTGCCAATTTTGGCAATTAATTTTGGAAAATTTATATTCTGATTGTCAGAGATGAGTCCCACAAGAGCGTCGTTGCAAATATAGCATAACAATACTGCTAGGCTAGTTGAACTCACATTACAAAGGTCTCTCTTCTTTGATTTTCGTCTTTAGGGAAAAATCTCAATGCGATGTAAATAGCTTTGGATTTTCGTTCACAA
Source organism: Eucalyptus sp. ANBG9806169 (assembly GCA_014182395.1). NCBI lineage: Eukaryota > Viridiplantae > Streptophyta > Magnoliopsida > Myrtales > Myrtaceae > Eucalyptus > Eucalyptus sp. ANBG9806169. The sequence goes on from CM024577.1 coordinate 38,245,933, forward strand.
CAAGGACATAAAGACTTCCGGTGGTCTCATTGGCGCATACCACAATGGGGTCTTCGAGTGGGGTGAAGTTGTAATAAGGCAGTCGTAGGTGAACCAATAGTTGAGTCAAATCATGTGAACTCTCCAAACGAATTCAGAGCTAGTTGGTCCTCCCCCCCCACCACCCCCTCCCCCCCGCGGGCACTAATGCACAGTAGTTGACTGGAAAATTAGGAGTAAACCACTGTTTCTGTGCGGGTCGAAATAATATAAATAAGGTTTTCTTGGGGGTGAAGGCTGTATAAATACAGTGGTTATGGTATATGGGATTGCTAGAGCTGGTATTCGTACCCTTTGATTGACCTAACTTGAGGCACTGGATGATGTTGAATGAAGTGCTGATGGAGGGAGGGAAGGATTTTCTATGAACATCATTTCCAACTTCTCAAATGCTGGTCCAAAATAAAAGGCAAAACAAAAATTTCCAAGGGAGGTTCTTGGCAGGAAACTCTTGCTGACTTGCTATATCGAGTGGAAATGTAATACTCGCATTCGTGGTCAACAATGAGAACAATTCTTCCGACAAAGTTAAAACCTTAAACCAAAGGTTTAGATTTATTAAAACTAATCTACGAAGCTATTTTACTAGGAGATATGTTAAATTGCAAGTGATCCTCTATATAATCGGTTATATACCAAAATCAATTATAGCCCTATATATCATTTAAGAAGTTGATCGTATAAACTAAACCTTAGTAAGCCTAGTATTTTTCTAATACAAAACTCTATGATGTTATCTTAGTAGTTTATAATTTGGCTTGTGCATAAGAATTACACGGATAGAACCAACTCGGTTCCCACTAGGCTTATTGATTCACATAATATAAATGGATCTTTATGTCATTAGAAAAGAAAATCTCAAACCAAAGAAATAAGGATTCAACAATGTCACTGAGTATGGATAAAGTCAGATGTATTTTTTTTTAAATGAAGCTGTACATAATTTTCTATGTGGGGATAGTGGAAAGGAAAAGAAGGTGACGTGAGAGATCATAATACTCTTGCATTCTTTCATCCAAAACGATTCCGAGCACGACCCGTTGTGTAGAGATGCAAAGTCAGATTTTTGCACGCTGTTGAATGAATTGATCGGCTTTTTTTTGTCTTTGAGCTACTCTTCTAGGGGAATAATTTGACTTAAAAGGGGTTTGGATCGGAGTACTATATCAAAATATAAGAGATCGGCAAATCTATGAGTATGAGAAAGACTAAAGTTAAACTTAATATAAACATTTACGTTTGTTTGATCTATTTATTATATGGAAAAATTCTAAAAGGTTCTATGTCTCTAAAATTATCAAAGAACTCTGAGAGTTTTGTGAAAGTTTGTATGATACGGTATTCAAAGGTTAAAGTAATTATAGAAAGAAAATAAACTAAGTAGAGGAATGATGTATATATGAAGATTAAATAAAATAAAATCTCGAACACTATAAATAATATGAAGAGCAAAAGCAATGTAGTAAGATATAAAGTAAGAGTATGCAAAAAATGAAAACCAACCATGTAGGTGGTATGAACTTGTATTATAAAATTGCAAATTACAAGTATTGAAATGTGTAGAAACTAAAATATCAAGTCATCCACTGGGGCAATAATCCATACTCCAAGAAGTATTGATATCTGTATTACAAGAAAAGGTCAACCAACTATGATGCAAGTTGGTAACCCTTTATAAACTATATTAAATGTATTTGAAAAACAAACTTACTTTGTAACAAGAAATATAAGGTAAGAAAGCTTGAGGCTTGAAGGGATGAGGGATTACAAGAGGGAGTGAAGAGGAAGAAGAGAGAAATTTGAGATCTAGGTCGTGCCCCCTTCTTCCGTGCTGAAAAAGCTATTTATAGATGGTGCTATAGTAAAAGTGCTACAATGTTGAACAATGTAAAGTGAATAGTACTAAGTGAATAGTACTAAGTGAACAGTATTTGCTATAGCATATCTGCTATTTGCTATAGTGTATTGCTTTTCCTCCCACTACAACAGTGTTAGCGTGTAATATTCTATCTTATTTCTAGGGAAGATTGATCCCGTAGTAATCATCTTCATTAGTGTTTCCACTATGATATGACTGTGAAGATCCATCTTGGTTGTCTTGTAATTTTGAAGATCCACATTGTGATTTTTCCGCTTATAAAAGTATTGTTTTGAGGACAATGAAGTATTTCTCTCTATTATGGATTGTAGTGAATGCTGCACTTGTAATGGATTTCTCCTGCAAAAATATTGTATTGGATGGGGCTATAGTTATCTTGGTATTTTGGCTATTTAACCAAGTCCTAACTGCAGCTTCGGATCCATGTTCATGGTATTTGAATCCATTCCACCGTTTTGTTTTGTATTTTCGAACAAGTATAGGTACACCAAATTTGGTGGGAGATGTATTATAATCAAATTCCCATGCTATTACCCATGAGATTATAAATATTATGAAGAAGTGCATAAGGCATGGGAACCTTGTATTATGTTACGTTAGTGTAAAGTATTCATGGAATATTTGGTATCCTTGTTTGACTATAGGGTGTAGTATTACATCCAAAGGACCAAAGAGATATTACTAGAAATCAAATCACTTCGGTAGGTTTTCCTTGGGAAATTATCTTTGAAGAATACTAGCCAAGTCTGTTGGAAATTTATATTTTGACAGAAGAAAACATTCCATCAAGCTTGGCCGTAGTCCTAGTATGTGTATGAAATAGAGTATGGTAGGTTTTCGGTAACCCTAGCTTGGAATTTTCTAAGTGTATGAGGTGAGGTTTCTCATGGTGAGGGGTGTATGACCTTACTGATAGAAATAGTGGAGTATAGGATATTATATGTATCAGACTTATCAGCAAAGTGGGTGAACTTTACTCATTCTGTTTCCACTAAAATCTGCTCATAAAAAGCAATAGTTTTATTTGTATTGTATGGTTTGAAAAACCAATTTTTTGAAAATATATTTTTTACAAATTTGATTGGATATTTATCAAAAAAAAAAAAATTCATCTTCTACAATTAGTATTTTTTGAAATTAGGTTTTGGAAAGAATTTGATTTTTGAGAATGAGGGGTTGTTTGTGACCTAATGACCACCTCATTCAAAATTCTTTTATATTCCGCTTGTTTTTGTGTGACAAGCAAGGAGGGATCGTTGCTTACCTCAATGGCACTAGACGGTTCTTTTTTTACTGTTTTCTGTAAAGATTGAGCAAGTATTTACAGTGTTTCTTTGGGCAATATGACAACTAGCGGGGCTAGAGTTGGTATGGGTTCTTTCTTTGAAGGGGTATTTGGTATTGGATGTTGTTGATTTTATATTATTTGAAACCATAACTTAATTGGTGTCAAGCTTTTTGGCTTTGGTGGTGTATTGGAGGCTTCGGCAATAGTTTTATCTTTATCTTTGTCTTTTTTTGGGTCTTAACATAATGTATCCCCTATAAAAATTCTCTGTGAGAAAATTGGGTAATGAATTTGAAGAACCATTTATAAATTCAATATATATGTGTGTGTTGAAGCCGAGTTAGGGCGGGTGATGCTGATTTAAGTAATCGAGAAGTTGCATAATTGTGAGGAGAAATCGTCTAGGGTTGTAAACCATTAGATAAGTTCCAAAAAATTGATTTGAGCCATCTTAAACTAAAGAGCTAGATTTACTAAAACTGATTTTAATATGGTATCTTTTAAAGGGTCAACCAAAGCCAAGCGCGTGTCCATGGTTTTGTCCCGTAAATTTAGGCCAGCAATCGTCTTCTGAATTTACATGGCAGTTAAGTCATGTTATGTCAAGTCACATTTCCAGCTAACTTCTCAGATCAACAAATTACTCAAATGAGATGAGCTCATCTGCAAGACGTCATCCTCTTGCTGAATCTGAATACGCAAACACAAAGTCCATGATGAGAAATCAGCCGATAAGGATGAACCAAAAAAGTCATTGCTTATGAATTGATAGCTTTCGATTCTCGTTTACAACATGGAAAAGGAAAGTCGAGACCAACTTTTCAAATGCTGGGCCCAAAATAGAATAATATAAAAAAAAACAAAACAAAGCAAAACAAAATTTTCTACCCCAGGTTCTTGGCAGGAGACTCTTGCTAACAGGCTATATCAAGTTGAAATATAATACTCAGAATTCGTGGTCCAACTGGATTAAGGAGGGTCCAGGAATCTTAGAGTGGGACTCTCTAAGATAATGATTCTGGTCCACAAAAATACAGCCCTAATAACGGAAAAAAAAAATCACCAAATTCGGGACCAATGTGTCCTTGTGGTCGCCTAAAAACTTTGGACTGCATTTTCAACCACGACCAGAAACCTACGCATAATAAAGAAAAAAATTCAAGTATGAGCACACCGCGGAAAAGAAGAGGCAAATTTCATGTGCTGGTGATTTTTGGTTCTTTGTATGGTTTAGGAGAATAAGAAGCTTGTTTTTTCATGTACTTACATCTGGTTTTTCTTCCCTCTTGAATTTTAGGGAAAAAAAATAGCATTACTAGTTGATATGTGAGACAATTAAGATAAGGTTGGGAATTAGAATGATAACTTTTTCCAGAATAGCAAGAATGCGGACCATTAAAATAAGAGACGAAAATGCATCTAACTCTATATAAAATCGTGTATGGTTTTCCATGTAGATATGCCATAAAGCAAAAGAAGGTAATGTGAGGGGATCATTCTACTCCCAAACGACACCGAATGTGACAAATTGCCTAGGGATGCAAAGTGTGCAACCTAGTGTATTTATTAATATCTTAATACAAAAGTTTTTAGATGTCGCTACTTTATGTCTTACATTATAGAGAACACTTATATATTTAATTATTTATATTAATTATTATTTTAATTTTTTATATTAATATATTAATTATTTATATTAATATATTAATTATTATTCTATATTCTATTATAAATTCCACGGACAAGTATTGGTTATTTCATTACTAAAGAAATATTCTGGCAATGTACAGCTTTTTGATTGATTAAATTAATCGACTTCATTCGTCTTTGAGTTATTGCACTTTGTCCAATACAAATTTTCATTTAGGTTTTGTTTGCTTCACGAAAGAAGAATGATTTGCAAAGCATTTTTACTAAAGATGATCTATTTTATCACTTGAAATAATTAATCAATGAAAATTTTCATTATCGATAATAATTTATGCCTAAATAATTTTCATAAACAATGCAAATATTTATTATGCATTCATTATTGTAAGCAATATGAACAATTGTTTTCAGGAAAATATTTTCGAATCATTCATTCTTCATGAAATAAATGGAATTTTTTATATTAGGATACTTTTAGCCCCAAGCATAATCTAAAGCTTTTTAAAAGGAAAATTGTCTAAAGAGTCATAAATCTATTCAGTCAATTCATAAACTTGTTAGTCATATCAATTTTTTTTACTAAAATTTTTTTGTCAATTTAATCCTAAATAGTTTGACAATTTGTCAATCTAATCATTCCAGAGTTAATAGGTTTATGAAAAAATTAACAAATTGTCAAAAGATTTAACACTATATTTGCACCTAAGAATTAAATTGACAAATCACTATAATGTTTAGAATTAAATTGACATAAAAAGTTTAGAGCTCGTATAATAAGTGTAGGATTTTTTGGATAATTATTTCGCTTTTTAGATGAGGTTAAATCAATATTTTGAAGGAGGGGCAGGCTGGGTGACATTGTGGGGCGCGTCACGTGGTGATACTAATTGGAGAAATAAAGATTCTGTAATGCTAAATGAGTAGTGCCAATAATATTTAATTGATTGTTGCTCTGACTCAGTCAAATATTCCGAGCTTACGGCGGATTGCTGTTGTGATGAAAAAGGGCGGAATCATGACATCTACTTTGTTATTAAGGTTCTATAAGTTTTTTTTTTTGGGTAAAATTAAGGCTCTCTAAGTTTATTTCTACAAGTTGCATTATTTTGCTAAAATATCTTTGCTCATAAAATATATATATTACATATATCAGAAGTGAGTAAAGGTCACGAAATTGAGCCATACGGCACACTCACATAGGAACTTTATACAGAAATTTACCTTTACACTCACTTTTGCAAATCCTAATCCTAACAAATTTTTAATACTGCATCTCTAATTTTCATACATATTTTGTTAATAAATCTCTAACTGATCGGCAAGAAATAATATTTTGATAATAAATATTTAAAAATAATCATCCATTTACAAATCAATTCTATTGTGTATTATGATGTGACTTTGAAAGAGAATAACAATGTCGGACACCTAGTATGATATGATATCTAATTCTTTATTCATATTTGACAAATAATAATATTAAGAGATGAATAAAAAAATCCATCATCACGAAAAACAAGATTATGCAACATAATTATTAAATGAATATAATAAAGTTACCCATCAGTATATATAGAAGGAAAGAACATATGTTTAAAGGGCTTTGTCACATAATTGCACATACTTAAAAAATGTGATGACTTTTTGTGATTGAGAAGTTCTGTGCTACACATTATGACATAGTATATGGTTGTATTTCATGAGTAAACAACGAAAAGTAGTATACGTTGGCAAGTTAAAATCCTAAATCATGTAGCTAAGTTTATTAAAATTAGTTTTCAAAGCTACTAGAAAATATATCAGATTCTCAGCGATCATTTGGTTATATAAAAAAATACTAATAGCCTGACATATCATTTGATAAATTAATTGTATAAAATAATCTTAAGAAACCTATTGTTTTCCTAAAAGAAAACCCCATGACATTGGCTTTGCGATTTAAAATTTGGGCTGTGCATTTGAATTAGACGTATAGAGCAAACTCGATTCCTTGCACAGACTTTTGAATGACATTATCATAAAGGATCTTTTCGTACTCGAAAAAGGAAAAATCAAAAGCAAAGAGATAATATCAGGAATGAGAGGAGTCCCTAGACAAGAATCCCGTCAAAGATTCCAGAATAATTGTGCACTTGTAACATAAAAGATGAAAATCGTGCTTCAAATCTTGGGGAGACTTTTGCGTAGTTTAGGAGGACAAGTTACCTTATTTGCCAAATCAATTATTAAAATATGAATTTCCTTACGTTATCTTCCATTAAAAAGACTTTTAGGAAGCCACAATCAAGATATTGAAATTGTGCAATTGAGAACATTGATCTAGAAAAAAATTCCAAACTTTATTGCAAAAACCTAAGAGTTTGTTCAATTTTAAACACGATTTTTTTATCAAAGATTTTTGCACATTTTAAGAGAAAACTACTCAAAAACTAATTCTCAAGCTTTTTCTTAATTCTGAAAAAGACAAACCTATAAAGCATTTTTGACTTTTTTATTTTTTAAACTTTTTTTCAAAATTTTTTAAAATAATTTTTTATACTGAAAATAGGGACCCGGGCCAGGCCTTGGGGTCCAGCCCGAAAATGGGCTGCCGCAGGTCACACTAATCTGGGCTGAAGGACGCGAAATGGGCTTCACACATTAAGAGGCTTTAATTGATTGAAAAATGAATTGGGCTCAACTCATAGAATTAAGTCCCAATCCTCCAGCATTTGACTAAGCCCAATCCCAACGGACCAAGTTCGGGCCAAATCTAATTTAACAAGCCCATCTAACCTATCCAGAACCCAAAACACACTAAGCTCAAATAAGCCCAAATTCGACAAAATCCAACTTCAGCCCCAAGAACATGAATACGTGAATTTTTTAATTATCAAAACTTGGGATCAACAAAAGAAAGCGCTGCTTATGGACCGCCATCTGGAGCATTATACGAAACCTCACCGTCGTTTACCACCAGCTTGTCACCAGACCAACGCCTCCGAACATTACAATCACAGCTCCAAGAATACTCAGAAGGACTATATCAAAGCACCAGGCAAAGGCAACGGAAAGTTTTAAGAGATCCGAACTCTTATGGAAACGAAATTTTTAACTGAAAAAGCACTAAATAATCAAAAACAATCTTGCACTGAACAGAATAAATTCGAATGCCTCTTAAACAAGTCAGAATTCGAGACTAAATTGAATGGACTTTGTTCAGGCATTTCTTTGAACATGTAGTGGGCAGCGTGTTGGATAGCGAATGTGGAGCTACCCATAGCTCAAACTTACACCCAAACTCAAGAGAAATCAGCAAGCAACATGTGTAGAGTCCTCTTTCAAGTATGCGTTTCAACTCCCACGCCTCGCAAAGAAAAGGCTAAAAGACTAAGAATGAGAGTTAAAATAAAAATAAAGTATGACTGATAGAAAAAGAAAAACAGTAGATCAATGTATAATTTAGCCTTAATTAGTAATACAATTAAGAAGAATTATAATAATTATAATGGATAACATGTGTAGAGTCCTCTTTCAAATGCACACGATCCCATTTGATTTGAGCAGTTTAGAGCTCATTCTCCAAATAAATAGATTTTTGCTTGCAGTTAATAAAAAATAAATGAGGAAGGCCAAGCAATCTCACGCCCAATACACTCGGACCATCTTCTTGGCCCTATTTCTCTCAAAATCCTCAAGGCTTTTCGGCTTCAAGCTACCCAAAAATCTGTGATCACTAGCTGGTATGGTCATACCACAAGTGATTTTTAATGTTTGAATACTTGAACGTTTAGTCAAGTGGGTACTAGGAAATTTAGAAATGGATAACTAATTAAATTAATAAATACTATGAGAAGATAAGTGTATTTGATGTAAATTGATTCTTAATTATCTTATGCTTGAACAAGTTCTGTACCAACACTTCAACACAACATGTTCACAACATGAGCAGACTTGCTTCACCGTCTTCCTTTCAAAGTCCTTTTTTAAAAAAGGTATTGTTGTAGTTACGTAAATGAGCTAACACTACTAGAAGAAACCAATAGGTGATTGACAAAACTGTACAGAAAAAGAGAGTCAAAATCGATTGAAAACTCTCGTTTGATGGCTTGTAGATCAATGACCATCGTTGGTGAGGGTTTTGCAAAAAACCTGTCGCCAAGAATTGTTGGGGAATGATAACAATTAGACACTTGTCCAGTTAATTCCATGATAAGATATTGATAGAGCTAATATAATTAAATACCGTGATGACTAAAAAGTTACATCAATCAATCAAAGAGGTCATAAAACACAATTGCAATAAATTATTCCTAATTTCGTAAGAGAAAGTGCATTCAAAAAGCAAATAGATAATCCTTGTCTTCGTCTTGAACTTTAAACACTATCAAAGAGTACAAAGACTTTCAATTTTTTTTTTTTTTTGGGAAATGGATCGCTTTCATTCTTCAATTAACGATTTCTGAACAACAAAGAAGGCTTATGGATGAAGGATTGCTTAAAAGGGCTGAGATGGGGTGGGCAACCAATTGTAAGGGAGGGCTTCAAGTCTGCTAAGGGTGCGCATGACAAAATTTCTAGTCAGAAATTGATTTCTCAATTTATATTTCAAAAATTGAGAAGTTAAAAAATTTAGCTTCTGATTTCTTCTTCAAATCTATTTCTAGAATAAAAATCTGTTCCAGAAATAGAAAAATCAAATTGCATTACTAAACGGATTTATATTCCAAATCTATTCTAGGGAATAGACAAACAGAGAAATAGATAAATAGAAATTTTATCATGCGCACCCTAAGTAATTGACCTCACGGTAATGGTGGATAACTTGGATTTCATGGAGATGGGCCAAACAAGATTTGCATTTGCAAATCCCACCCAAGTTTATCAGTGCCCAAGAAAAAACCTATCAAAGATGGAGCACCTATAGCCTACGGATATAGTTTTAACAACACCAAAGCCCAACTAGCTTCATAAGTGAAGAAATATACAATCTAGTGGGTCAGCCAACGAAAGCTCCATTATTTAGTCTAGACTAGAGGAGTAGAATTGAGCCTTATAGAGCACAATAATGTACAAATGTGCAAAATTATGGGGGATCGATGTATGATTTAGCTTCAAACAGTAACAAAAACTTAGAAGAATCATAATAACTATGATGGATAACATGTGTAGGGTCTTCTTTTAAATGCACATGACCCCATTTGAGCAATTAAGAGCTTATTCTCCAAATACATAGATTTTTGCTTATGGTTCATAAAAAATCACAGTGCAAGGTCACACAATCTCATTGTGAGACCATCCATGAAGAAAGATTTTGCTTATGCCACCATTCATGGGGTACAATTCGGTAATTGACATGCCATTGGTCAACAAAGGCATAGTCCTATTAGCAAATTCGTTTGATTCAAGCTCTCTCATTAGGATGCTCAATCTCTGCGATCTACTTCGGATGAAGAAGGCTGGATGTCGAGGCGATGGCAGAGTAATGGAATTACTGCTGAGCATGAGAACTACAATTGCCATGGTGGGTCTAATGGCCGGATCTTCCTGAATGCATAATAAGCAAATGTGCAAGCATTGAAGCACTTGATCTCTTGAATTTGAATCAATGATAGTCGGGTCCAACACTTTCAAGGGCGTGTTGTTTCTCCATTGATTCCACGCCTGCAAGAATAAGTTTGGAAAATCTTCATAGGATTGTCGCATTAATTTGATGACTCATCATGCAAGACATCTAAATCTTGCAAGAAACCATATATGACTAAGGGATAGGAAAATAGTCTTATGTGTTTCTATAGGTTAAAGTGCTAGGTTTTTACAAAGGAATTTCAATTTCACTTTACCAAAATTGCAAAGCATGGTGTAATTATTTGTTGTAGGAGAATGGTGAAACTTACATAACTAGCAAGATATTCACCCCCATCCAATTGGTGGTAGTAGTTATTCCTCTTGCTGCAAATCATCTCTAGAAGTATTATGCCAAAACTATAAACATCAGATTTCACCGAGAACTCTCCATGCATTGCATATTCTGGAGACATGTAACCACTGCAAAAATGAACATTAGCCACATGTATATTGCATATATAGATACAGTCATGTAGCATCCTTGAATAGATAAATGAGCAAGTCCATCATCCAATCATAAAGGCATTTATAAGACTTACAAAGTCCCCACAATTTTATCTATGTTAGCTTGAGTTTGATCAGCTCCAAAAAGTCTTGCCATGCCAAAATCTGAAATCTTCGGGTTCATTTCACTGTCTAACAAGATATTGCTACATTTGAGGTCACGATGGATGATCCGAAGACGAGAATCTTCGTGTAAATAGAGCATTCCTCGAGCGATCCCAGACACTATTTTATAACGTAATGGCCAATCCAATTGTCCCCTTTTTTCGAGATCTGCATCATTGCACTAATATTCATGAATATGCTAGGATGGGGCACCTATTTAAAAAAACTCAAGGCGAAACTCATCACACAATACCAAAATATATTTAATTTCATTCATCAAAGGTAGCCAAGAAAAACCTATAATCAGTTGAAAGAACAAAAACCAAAGGTTTCCAAAGCTAGTGAAAGCTTGAACATTTGATTTCAAGCAAATTATACATTTTGCACATAAGAAAGTTAAACTGTAACGTACCAAATAAGAAATAATCAAGGCTTTTATTTGGCACAAACTCGTAGGCCAGTAGCTTTTCATCTCCCTCCAAGCAAAATCCGAGTAGTCGTACAAGGTTTCTGTGTTGAAGCTTCTCGACTAATAGAACTTCGTTCTTAAATTTATCATCACCCTGTCTTGAGCTTTGAGATAGCCTCTTCACCGCAATTGGTTGTCCATTAGGAAGTCCACCCTTTATGTTTATCATTTAATTCCTTGTTACAACTTCTTAAAAATTAACTTTAAAAAGCTTTAAATGTCTCTTTTTCTTTGACATCATTATGTTCAATCCACATGTAAAACATTCTTGATTGTTTCTAACTATTATGTAATATTTACCTTAAAAACTTCACCAAATCCACCTTCACCCAACTTGCTTTCATGAGAGAAATCATTTGTTGCAGCTTGTATGGTAGCCAAGTCAAACTGCAAGGACTCCATGGTAATAAGTTTGTTTGCACCTGCATTACCAACAACTCAAGTTGAATATCAAATTACATCGACAATGGCTCTTAGCGGCATCAATGCTTGGGAACATTGTCACAATGAAGAGGACTAGATTAGACTACCATGGTTGCGTCCCCCTACCCCAAAGCAATCTTCACTCTCTTGATTGGTCATGAAGGGGGAAAACAAACAAAATCATCAATGCTATAGGAAACAAAGTAATAAGATGAATCTTGTATCATGATCACTTCTTAAGGCTGAGGGTAGTGTTAGTTCTATTAATTGTAGTGCATATGCTACCTTAGCTTGGAGGGAATGGTTGAAGAATAGGAGTATTTTGAGGCCTCATCATGTGGCAAGTAATGGTAAATCTATGTCACTTTGGTATGACTCATGGCCTCCTAATGGCATATTGTTGGATGTATACCCAAGCATAGTAGTTCATGATTCTGTTCTTCTCTGAACTACAGAAGTGGCCATCTAATTTTTAACTCCATCTGGAAATGGCTTAATAATAGGTCTGAAGACTTGGTATCATCTAGGCAGCTGTTTATGGTGAATTTTTCCTAGGTCATCTTAGGAAGACAAGAGATACTTGCACTGCTGCTTCAAGTAACATTCTTACCCCTGCTCAGCTTGGGAGATTGTTAGGAATAGAGAAACAAGAGTTGAATGGCATCGAATAATTTGGCTTTCACTCAGTGTGCTAAGGTTTGGATTCATATTATGGTTAGCTATACAAGATAAGCTGCCTATATTTCAAGGAATTGATAGATAGTCTTCTAACCATGGCCAAACTTGTTGTTTTTTTCTGTCATGAAAGCACTAAAATTAGATCCCATATGTTCTTTGGACACCTTTCTTCGAAAGCTTCAAAGCTGGTTGAGAAATTGTCCAATTCATGGACAGGCCTGGATAGAGGGTACTGGGTTGGAGACGAACCAACCAGGCCGTTTCTGGCCGGTTTCCTTATTGAAATGGACCTGGTGCACCCCCTAGTTTTTATAGTAAGAGGTATATGAGTTCCTGACATATATGATTGCTGTGGGACATCTTGTCTCTTTTTGATCGATGAACAAGCTCAACTTATCCACGAAAAAGAGGAATCCAAGAAATCCTATTTGACGTTAGATGGAGTTCAATTGACTAAGAAATTTGAATGAAGGTATGGCCAGCTCCATCGTTTTATTGACAAAAACATTCTGTTGATTAAGATTTCTTGGCATGGGTTTCTATATCACATCTTGAAAATGCAGAATCTCGAAACTAATTCACATATTTGAAATTGATACCTCTCTGAGTAAAATACCCATACTTTTACTTAAAATACACGTGTGCATGTTCTTTTGAATAAAACTTCCTTTTCTAGCACTTTTGTTAAGCTAACAGAAAATTACTCGTTTGCTTTTTGGAGTAAACCAAATTATACACAAAAAAAAAAAAAAAAAAAAAGAAAAGCCATATTATACTTGGTAGACTTGTTTTAGGTTCTTTCTTGGGTCAAATAATGATATGACACCAAAAAAATGATCAATTAAATTTCAATTTTATAGAAATGAAACATTATTCTTATGATCCCCTGATAACACGAATTAGTAATAGATCTGAATTATTAGGTTTGATATCTACATTTCTATATTTTTTAATAGTCTTGCGATAATACGTAAGTTTTCTTTTTTACAATATAACTGATGTAAAATCATGATAACATTATTTTAAGATTTTATTACAGTGACACATCTCTTGTGATGTGCAAATAAGGGAAACAATAATATGTATATATGAGTATTCTGAATCATATAACTTTAGTCATATAATACTAACAAAAGTTGATACCGGTTGTCATTTAATTGATTCTAATATCCAATGTATGTTGGCATCTAGTAATAAGTTTAAAAGAAAAACTATCGATACTTATGGCGTTGATAAATACAGATACGACGTTGTTAAAGCTTGTAATAAGGATTAGTAGCTCCACTTGTTTGATTTGATATGGCTTGCTGACCAATGAAAAAGGGCGTCGACCTAGTTTCTATAAAATGTTTAGCCAACATGTCATTGTTGCAGTAGCTTAATTTAAGCTTATAGAGTTGTCTCGTCCAATTTTAAGATATTGCAGTTTTAGAGTTTGTATAACTTGTCACGAGCTACCTTTTTCATCAGGAGGGAAAAAGACATAAGATATTGCCTAAAAGGTGGGCCTATAACCCTTGTCTTAGATGTGGCCTCTTCTAAGTCCATACTTCAAGTGAATTGGGATATTCAAATTGACACTATAAGGATTTTTAAAAATAAGGAGTGGACACTAGTTATTGGGATTGGATAAGAAAAAAGATTAAGGCACAGGAGCAAACCTTATTTCCTACGTAACCAAATAATTTGATCAAAGACTTGATTACATCAATTAATCAACTAGTACATTTTCGGTATCTAATGTTTGTCAGGTAGTTTTGATTGATTTTTAATCTATTTACTAATATGTGGAGTAATCATGTGAATGCACAATCATTAAAATAATAATTAGCAACTAATGAAAGCATTACAAAAATTGCAAAGTAAAGCAAGAATCAAACCCTAATAAATAGGAAAAATGCTAATTTTAACTAGGCCAAGGGGAAACCTTAGGAGTGTGCAGTCTCATAACAATCGAAATAGAAATTCACAAACGGCAATCTAGCATTTGTCTTTAAGAACACTCAAGCCCTATAGTAAAGTCCTAAGAGCTTATTCAATTTTGCGCACAATTTTATGAAGATTTTCACTCATTTTATAAGAGAAAAATATTTAAAGACTAATTTTAAAGATTTTTAATGACTCTTAGAAAAAAAAAATCTGGAAATTTTTAATTTTTAATAATTTTTTATAAAAAGTATATAATTCTTTAATTTTTAATAAAAATATTTTATTTAATTTTTTTAAAAAAAGATCCGGGTCGTGCTGGGCCCGGACTCCCTGGCCAGGGTTCGCGGCTTGGGCCGCGATCGCGTTTGGGCTCAAGAGCCCAATCCTTTCAAGGCCTAGACTCGTATATAAGGCATACGGGCCCACAAGTTCACCTTTCTAATTGCCTTTTCTTTAATCCAGCCCAACCAGCGAGCCCAATTATAGTTACCTAGCCTAAAATATGACCGGCTCAGCTCTCTACTGGGCTGAACTAAGCCCAATGTCTCCTAAACAAAAGCCCTAAGCCCAACTCCATACTCTCCAGCCTTTATTTTTTTTCCTTTTATCCTTTTATTATTATTTTTATTTCTTTCCCACTCTCATCCTTCTTCACCGAGAACCCACTATTCTTACCAACAACACACCAATGGAAGAGAAAGAAAAAGAGGGAAGGAAGCTGAGCCGGCCCATCCCCAGCCCAGTTTCGCTTCTCCTTCTTTTTTTTTTTTTTTTTTAATAATAATTTTTAAATAATAACAGTATAATAATACTAAACTCTAAAATTAATTTTTCTAATTTTTAATATTAGTGATGCAAACATTACTAATGTCCATATGCCTAGTTTTATTAGGGGCTAAAAATTAATCCATAATTTTTTATGCGATTAATGAATGGTTAAATGAGTTGTTAAATTTAAGTGTCGGCATAACTCAATTTACAAGTTGCAATATTTGACAGAAAATTTCTAGCACAACATAGTTACAATTATATTAAACAAACTCTTAATTTGTGTGATTTATATATTTAATTCCTTGCAAAAAAATAAAGAAGTATCATATTATGATCAATTCTATGCTATAGATAATTTGCAAAAAAATAAAGGCAAATTATCAGTTTACCACTTTCTCCTTTGATGACTTCATACGTAACCTTTCCTCTTCTTCGAAGCAAACAAGTGAGAAAGATAAGTATCGTTACACCTCCAGTAGGAACGACAATGACAATAGTCATCACGGTGAATTTGTTGCTTTTTCCTGCACATGTGCCATTACATATATGAGACAATTGCCAAACTAATCAAAAAGCCTTTTAGATGAAGGCATGGTTAAAATTTAAACATTCTAACACCCTGCTTAACTATATTGGAATTAGACCTAAAATTGAAGTGTGAAGATTGGTAATTTGACACACACGAAAGGCCTTGGGATACTTGAATGGAGAGGCTTAATCAAGAAACTCTAAACTTCAGTTGCAATTCTAGCATCTGTAAGTATTTGGTTACGGTAAAATGATGGGGTTGAAGGAAAAATAAATTCTAGGATGAACAAATCCCGTTTGATAACCTATCAATATGTAAATTAAATTTGAAGGAAGAGCATACTAAATTATCATTTGTTATGATAACTACAATATCATCACCTCATACTCCACTTTAACTCATTTACCCTTGCACTTTGAACTGTGATTCCTATAGTTCCTCACCTCATTGCAACAGCAACATGGACGATTCTTGATTTTGGACCTTTATTTAGAATGGCTCTTCCATTTGCTACTTCAAAATTCTCTTTGTTTTTCTATTTCTTGGATAGCCAAACCTTGCATCATATCATATGCCATGTTATATTATGCTGCTTCTTTATCACTCCATAGAGAGCAAGACAGACTTTGTCATTTCTAGGGAACTTATTGCGTGCCCGATTAGAAGAGTATTAGTGAAGTTCTCAAAAGAATCCGTCTATAGCATTATGCCTTGTTTCTCATTGGAAAAGGCTTCTTTGACATTTTCCAAGTCCATCTTGAATTTGTTAAACTCATCCCAACTGGGCTTTGATTGATGTACCTTCGACCAAGCTAAATTGAAACATCATTTTGAGTATATATATATATAAGTGATTATTCAAACCCTTCATCAGTGAAGTGACTCAAGTTTTTCCCATTATGCCGTCACAACCTTTTCTTCGACCACTTCAATCAACACCTTATCTCACAGAATCAACAAGATTATGCTCTTTTCCTTCTTCATCAATTGTACTTCATCAGCATCTTTCATTTCATTCAATAACTCATCCTTACTATCCAACTCCTCCACTGATTTTTGGATTGTTGAGAGCACACATCTTAATGCTCCATTACTTGCTCCTCTAATTGGCCTTCTCACTCTCAGCTCTAGCTCCGAAGATGATCCCAAATACGTTATTCCATACAATGATCCGACAACAAAGATGCTATTTCTAGAAATACTTAACTTAGGTTTGATGTCAATTGTAGTGAAATAACACTAAAGCCAACGAATATTACAAATAAATACTTGCCAGATACTAAGACATTAAATTTTTTTAGAGAAATCAACCAAATAATAAAAACACCAAATACTTACATGACTCAACTGTCGGTATTTATTTTTTAGGGAGAACAAACTTTAAAGAAATTCACCATGAATTTGTAGAATTAAAGAGTTTCAATTATTGAACCACTCAAGTGTTTCCATGCTTAGATTACATTCAAGGAATTCACAATTGTGTTTTCTCACAACCTCTCATGGTCTCACTAAGAAAATTCAAAAAGGAAATAACTAGACACTTCGAGCTCTATCCGTAATTGAATTAATGAACTCCACTTGTAATTATGGCCGCTGCCGGAGCACATGAGCACATGGGCTTAAATCTCTTTGAAAAACCCAGCTCACATTAACTCCATGAGCCGCACGATGAGTTGGACTTGCTGGAATTCCTTGGCCAGACTTAAACATGGACTTTGACTCCAACTGGAATTATGGTGTTCATTTTGCCTTTCAATTCGATCCAGACTTAAGTCTGCAACTAAGTTCTAATCGTGCGAAAATTTGTATTTTCACACAATATGGGCTGGACTTCAATTGGGTCAGGTATTCAATAATGGGTTCAAGCTCAACACTTAATTTTGAGAATTCAATCACAAGTTTAAGCTCGAGACATAATTTAACATGCACATTCTCTCTCTCAGCAGGCTCTATCATGCATGATCAAGCTTTGCACTTTGGGGACAAATCAAGCCCCACCATAGCCCTTCCTCGATTAACGGCTAGATGGCTATCTGGTTACCTCTTTCTTCGTTAAAAGAGGCCCCCAGTGTCCAAACATGTATATCTTCCTATTAATATTGAATAAACTTAAATCTAACAAGAATAAAGTTCAAAATAACTAAGGGAAAAAAATAAGCGCTCACGATGGATAACATGTTTTTATCGATGATAAATCCTCATCTGCATCTGTAACTAGAGGCAAATCTATTCACCATTTGCCAACTTTTGGATAAAGTAAACAGAGACTTGATTATGGACCAAAAAAAAAAACAACAGAGACTTGATTTTCTATTAAGACAAAAAAGAATAACAAATAACAAATTTACCACAAAAAAGTGAATCTTTGAGATAAAAGTGACCAAAGAATGGGCAGGTAGCTATAAGAGCCATGATAGCCATGATGGAGATAGGACTAGTTTTTACTCTCAAAATAGCAATAAATTTAAATTTGAAGGAAGTAGGAAGGAAAGTAAGGGCATGTTTGGTAATATTTTTATTCTGAAAAATAATTTCTTTTAAAAATAGTCTTTTTCTAATTCTATTTCTTGAAACAATTTCTGATTAAAAGAATACATTTAGTAACCGTAAAGAATATATATTCTTGGAATAGAAAAAGAACATGAATGTATTTGGTACGATCCACAATTTGTAACGTAGAATTTCTTTCAATTTTTTAGATTTTTATTCTTTTTCTTCTCGTGGCAACAAGTGGTGGATAGTGATGGTAAAGGGCGATGAGCAGCGAGGAAGAAAAAAAAATAAAAAAGAAAAAAAAATACTTATTTCTAAAAATTATTCTTAGAAATAAGAAACTATTTTTTCTATTTTTTGTTTCTATTCTAAATCTACTCATTGACCACTTTTCTATTTCACGGAATAAAAAAATTAATTGATATTAATAAACGAATTTTTGTTCCTTTTCCTACTTTGAGGAGAAAAAGAAAAAAAAAAAAAAACAGAAGTATCGCCATGGTTGCCCTAAATAAATCGAACGAAACTACATTAATATGGAAATTGTCAAGGGCAATATTGTCAATTTAGTGAAAAGGAGCAGATTTTTTTTTTCCTCTCTTTTTGGGTCAGCAAAAGGTGCAGATTTAGCCGGCGGATATAGTCACACCCTTTCTACAATCTACAGACTTCTATGCAACAACTATTTTCATACCTTGACAAGCTTCAGATCATACGGTCGACGAGGCCATGCACAAAGTCACGGGAGGACAGACTCAGCTTAAAAATAAATTGATTATATCCCGGATTTTGATGTTTCAAAAGTTAAAGACTCGTCCCTTCTGTTTCCCATCCGAAGAAAGGCAAAAGGAAACTTCCACATACCTTCAGGTGTTGTCACGGGAGGAGGAAGGGGAGGAGGAAGGGGGCCTTCAGATGTCGTAAGCGGAGGAGGAGGTGGTGCCCGCACGGCAGTGACGTTGTAAAAGGGGTACAACTCGTACCTCACGTTGCAGCTCGGGGTCAGTGTCCTCGCTCCTTGCTTCCCCTCGAGAATATCAATCGCCGACAGGAGGCATCTGTTACACTCCCACTCCATCAAGTCCGGCGTGCACTGCGCCATCATGTACAGCGTCTGCGATCTCGTGAACTTCATCTCTGCCTCCGCGAATTTCTTCCCCGACGCGCTGCCTGAAGCCCTATAGGCAATGTCCCTGATGCTCTTTCCGAGTGCTTGCCTGAACCTGGCCCGTTCAGAGATGTTCCAGAGGTTGAGCAGCGTGAAGGAAGGCGTCACTTCCATGACGGAGAAGATGGACTTGTTCGAGTACCTCAGCATGCACTTTTCGTACCAGATCACGGAGACTCGCTGGTTGGGGCATACCTGGCGGATATCCCGTTTTCCAGTGGCGACGCAGTCGCTGCACGTGGTGGTGCTGACGTCACTGCGGCAGAGGAAGAGCCCGTAGGCCTGGTCAGGAGGGTTTTTGCCGGCGGCGGCGTTGGCAAAGCCATCGGTGTTGTTGGTGGCGGCGGAGGAGAGAGAAGAGAGGAGGGTGTTGAGGTCTATGTAGCACCGACACGCGACACGACACGAGTGTCCGACACGACACGACACGTCGACACGTCATTTCTAAAAATAGAGAATTTCGACACGTTGCGACACGTTGAATATTAAATAAATATTTTTATTTTTAATTAATTTAATTCCCAAATCCATTACAGATTTCCCTCCACCCAAACCTATTTTATTTTTTTCCCTCCCAAAACCACTGCAGACAGGCTGTCAGCCTTACTTCCCCTCCCCCAAAACTCAACAGACACGCCATCGTCCCCTCTTTTTATTATTTTTTACTCCCTTATCACAAACCCTAGCAACCCTCTTTTCCTCCTCCTTCTACCGCTCGCGCAAAAAACACCGGACCAAGACAAACGAAGACAGCAGACCTCGCTCGCGACACTCTTTTTCCTCCTTCTACCGCTCGCACAAAAACACCGGACCAAGACAAACACGCATACAGCAGACCTCGCTCCCCTCTTTCGCACCTCGTATCGTTTCTCAGCTTCCGAAGATGGAGTGGACGCGACGCCGAGGAGGAGGAGATGCCGTCGCTGCTGCCGCCGCCGCTCGGCGCCCACTCGGGCCCCGATCCCTTCCTCTTCTCTTCCTCTCTCTGGCCGTCTCTGGCCGTCGCTCGCAGCCTCTGCTCCCTCCCCCTCCCTCGCCTCCACCCGGAGTCTTCCGGACACGCGTGTCGACGCGTGTCGAGAAAAGTTGACCGCGTGTCGGAAAATCCGACACGCGTTGACCGCGTGTCCGAGCGTGTCGACGTGTCCGACACGCTCCGACACGTGTCGGACACGACACGGAAGCACGGGCAACGTGTCCGTGCTTCATAGGTTGAGGTTGGACTGGTAGGTGGAGTTGGGAGAGAAGAGGGTGGTGTTTGGGCATTCATAATCCAGCAATTCCGGCGACAGGCCAGTACTGAAAGTTTTGAAGAAGAAGAAGTAGAGAGAAAGGGAGACCGCGAAGCAAGATTTCATGGTTGGATCGATGATTGTATTGGCTAATAGCTAGATCGGCATGGAATTAGAGGAACAACAATGTTTGAATTATTAATTCTACTCGTTCCATGCACTTGCACACCACGAATCCATCGACAAGTCTGTTATAGATGAAGCCAAATATTTTTAGGGGTTTTTTTTTGTCTTTTCTATCAAATTTGGTTTTAGGTTAGAAGTGATACATTTATATTAGTGATGGTAAGACGTTAGCCGTCAAGACGCTGACGAAGAAAATAGAAAGACAAGAAAAAAAGATAGAAAAAAGTGAGTTTTTTGTTTTTGTTTTTTTCTTTATGAGGTTCTTAATCTCTTTATGCCCTAATCTTAAGAGAAGATCATCGTCATATTTCACCTTTTTTCAAAGTCCTGTGGATTTGCAGAGTATCTCTACGTTGAAACAGCCCAGGTTTGGGTGAATTTCGTTAACAAATTTTATTGTGTGTTCTTTTGATTATATTATTTTATTATTATATTTTACTTTGTGAATTGTTTGAGCATTATTTTTCTTGAATCGACGTGGGATATCATAACAAAGTCAAATGATGGATTCGAAGTTTGTAGACCCCTCCTATTTTAGTTAATTAGATATATAGAAAGCAAAAGATCTAAGACCACTTGTGGTGCGCAGGGATCTGTACCACTCGCTCCTGACTGAAATCTTTGCCCTGCCAGTGGAACAAGGCGATGAGCCAACCATGGAGGATCAAGGTGGGATTTTACTTTAGGGGGCAACTTCGCAAATAGTCTAGTCTTGGCGCCTCTCGATTTTGCAAGCTCTTATTTTAAATGATGTTTTGGTTCATATTAGACTGGTGAAAAATAAAAGATAAATGAGATGATAAAATGAAGATGGTGTGAATTTTTATTGAGAAAAGAATTGATTTGAATTTGTGGAAAATTTCAAGCAAAAAATAAATTGATAATTTTGACCTTTGTTCCAACTAGCCTCTTTCTCTAAATAGATGGAGAGATCGTCAAGAGAGTGGTGAAATCCAATCCCATCAATGACATATCCACTCTGATCCACCTTCATTTATAAGTTTAAATTAATGAGCTATGAAGTTTGTGAATTAGTTAAGATAATATAAATTTTGTTGAGGAAATAAACAATCAAATAGTAAGATAAATTAAACAAGAAAATAAATTGAATATTAGATTTATGTAATTTGATTGATTTGACCTATCCGTATGGGGAGAGCAATAAATAATTTTACTATACATCAAGCGATACAATGAAAATTATAATAACACTCAAATCACTCAAATATTGTCAATTTTTCCTAAGTCTCAATTATACCCAATAGCTTAGATAGTGTTTAATTCCATAATTTCTCACAAAATAATCTCTCAATCGTACAAATAAACTGTATAAATCTTTACCATAAGGGAAAGTATATTCCTTGTTTGAAGTTGTCAGAGTTGTGGACAAATAGTAGGGGAGCAAAAAAAATCCCCTCATATTAGCCATGGGAAGGGTTGAGCTAGTCTCACCTTACCCTCTCTTTTGTTGATTTTGTTTGCATTTTATTATTCTTTTTTTACATTTTCTTCTCTCCCGATTTAGATTTGGGAGCTCTCTTCTCCTGATCTAACTTTTGATTTGAGAGTTTAAACTCTCCCGATCTAGTTCTAGATTTTGGTATTATCCTCTCCCGATCTAAATTTGGGAGTTTAATAAATATACTTGTGGGGATTCAATACCCCTTTACTCTGTTTGTGTATAGGTTTTGCCTTTAATCTCAATGATGATTGCAAGGTTTTTGGCATTTCATTGAATTATGAAGATTTTCTTTCCACATGTTAAATTTGTGTTTGTTTAACCTTTTCTGTACTGAGCACGTAAACTTCTTTCTCCAACTTAACAAGCCCACACTTTCCTTTCAAAGTCCAACAAACACTTTTGGACTTAAACATGGATATAAGAAGCCAACTCTAATTCGTGAAAACAAAGTGACACGTGTTGCACACACTTGCATTACCCCATTCAACGAGCAACACATGTCACTCAAGGGCCAACTTGTCAGAAAACATACAACCCTCCCTCTTCTCTCTTCACATGTCGCTCGATCCTTCTCCTCCCATCCTCTAACACTTTCTCTTCCTCTTGATCTTCTTCGTGCTCTTCTTCCTTGCCAAGCACCTCCTCTCGACCATTTATAACACCTACAAAAAAAAAAAAAAAAAAAAAAAAAAAAAAAAAACATGTATAACACTTGGATGAGTGCATCGCTACCAAGTTCATTACCCCGTAGGGCCAGCAGCAGCACATCGCCATGCAACACACGACCACACCGGCTGTGCACAACTTGCACTGCTTGCTAGAGCACTCGTTTTTAGAAATTTTTACAAATTTGTAATTTTCTTTATTTTCTTTTTTAATTCATCTTCTAATTTCCTACTGACAAGGTCATCGGGTCTTGGTGAATAGCCACCAAAGAAGATAAATAGCAGGATAGGAAAAAATGAAGAAAGAAAAGGAAAGGAAAGAAGAGGGAAAAAAAATAAGCATAGAAATTACAAAACAACATTGTTTTCAATCTCATTGAACACATTAGATCACCAACCATTCCACGTAGGATAATTAGCATTGACTAGATCGCCATATCAACAATCTCCAACTTAAATTGGCCGGAAATGACTATATTGGGAAACATACAAAAGTTTGGTACTACAATGATCAAATTGAAAAACTTATCACTGACTTGACAGTTATACAATAGGCTTACAACCCGTTGAACAATTTTTCCACTTTTCCACACCTTTCGTATTATTGACAATTTTTTTACATTGTTAGTTTATAGGACTTATATGCTTTCTATATACATGTGATATATTTTCATCTATTGACTTTAAGTTTTTTTGAATTGGATATTCTAATGGAATCATATTCTACTTTAGTTTATTTTGTGTGTGTAGCCCATTTGTCGATTATATGCCCATAATTATCTTAGACATGATGAATTTCGTCATAATCTTTTATCTTCACTTTTGTGTTAACACGTTGATCTTTGTCTAAATAATTGGTAAATAGGTAAAGGATGATAGAGATGGGAGTAGAAAAAGGAAATGGTAGGGTTTTCTTTCCATATTCTAAGAATATATTTCAAAGTGCTTGTCCGACGAGACTGGACCGCGTGCAGGGGTTTCTTTTTATATTCACCCACCAACGCGGTTTCTTTTTATATTCATCCACCAATCGGTGTCCGGATTGGACAGATGACCATAAAGTCTCCACAGCAACAATTAAACATAAAATAAAAGGAAAAGACTTAAGATTGAATGATTGCTAATGAATGATGGATCAACCGTACTTTGATCTCTTAAGTCTAACATTGACCACGAACGATGAAAATCCGAAAATTATCCAAAAAATCTTAAATATATTATACTTTTGTAAATTCAATCATAAATCTTTTTATATTTTGCCAATTGAGTTCATACGACTAATTTTGATCGGAAATTGTTGACGTAGACGGCCATCGTTAACGTGGCATTTTGTAAATAATATCTTAGTGATATTTTGAATATTTCATGATTTTTTTATTTTTTCTTTTTTCTTTTCTTTGCCTTTTTTCTTTTTCCTGTTCTTCGGTTAGGGCCGACGACCTTTGCCACCTACAAGCAAGGGCTGGCCGACCGTCGCCGGCCCTAGGTGAGAATGTTGTGCCCCTTGCTAACTTTGGCTGAAGGCCACAATGCCCTTGCTGACTAAAGTGAGGGCTCGTGAGCCCTCACCCAAAATTGGTGAGGGTTGCAGTGAAGGTTCGTGAGCCCTCGCCGACCCTCACCCAAAAAAAAGAAAAAGAAAAAAAAAGCAAAGAAAAGTTAAAAAAAAAAAAAAATTCAAAATAACATTAAAATATTATTAGAAAAGTGTCACGTTAGTGCTGGCTATCCATGTTAGCAATTTTCAGCCGGAAGTGTCCAGATGGACTCAATTGACAAAATTAAAAAGTTGAGAATTGAATTGGTAAAATGAAAGATTTAAGATTAAATTGACAAAAGTACAATAAGTTTATGACTTTTTGAATAATTTCTCGATAAAAGTGTAGGGTTATGCCATAGCTATATACGTTGTATTTCGGGTTAATACCTTGAAAAATCCCAAACTGGTACACTTGTGATAAATTTACCCTAAACCATTTTTTTGACCATGAAAAAACCCCAAACTGGTACATCTGTGACTAATTTACTTCGACTGACCATAAAAAACCATAAACTAATACATTTATGACAATTTTACTCTAAACTAATTTATTCGACTACAAAAAATCCCAAATTGATAAATTTGTGACAAATATACATTCCGCTAAATTGGATTAATATCACAAAAAAATCACAAAAATTGTAAAATGTGACAAACGGAGTATAAAATCCCAAATTGGTATATCAATCAACTATCACGTATCGTTTAACATAATAATTTGATAGTAAAATTTAATGAAAACTACCAGAGGGTAAATTTGTCACAAGTGTACCAGTTTAAAGTAAATTTGTCAAATGTATACCAGTTTTGGGTTTTTGGTGGTCAAAAAATAAATTTGAGGTAAATTTGTCACAAGTGTATTGATTTTGGGTTTTTTAGGGTATTAACTCTTGTATTTCCAATGTTTTCAGGATAAGTATTGTACAAATGTAAAAATTTTTGTGCAATAATCATTTAAGTGTCATAACTTTTTCTTTGATCATTTGAGTATCATAATTTTAGAGAAAAAACGCTTATATAAGTGTTATAACTTTCAATTGATGAATGTTATCAAAAAGTTATATCACTCAAATGATCGATTGAAAAGTTAAATAACATTTAAATGGTAAAAAAAAAATTATGACATCAAATTATCGAAAAAAAGTTGTACTACTTGAATAAACACCGTATGGAAGTTATGACACTTATGGTATCATTTTTTCCGACATTTTCCCATACATGGCTAATAAGCTAGCTTAGAAAGCTTTATTTGGAGAAAGTTACTAATGCGAAAAACTTAGTTTTTAAGATATATTGAAACTTTATATTGTATGTCAAAAGTTAGAAACCCTGTGGATAGTGATTGAATTCTAGTTATAGGTTCATAGAGAGTTGTTGTGACCTACCCCTCAGTAGGGAAGAAAATAGGTTTAGAGGTACTTGCTTATGAGATGAGTCAAATGATTCATTCAAATGACAATCTCAAATGGACCATCATTTGCTAACACCATAAAAGAATCATTGATCACAAACCCATATCTTGTGTTACATTGGACATTTGATTTTCATTCAATTAATCCTATACAAATTTCTACATAAGGAGTTGCCACTAACCTATTGAGATTAGCTGAAAACCAAGTGAAGTATGGGAGTATATTTTACTTTCTACGTAAGCAGGAAATTTAGGGTCGGAGACTTAATTACACTAATAATCAATTAGTGCCCTTTTTGTATTTAATCTTGTTTATTTCAAGAAGATTTTAGTCAGACAGTCTGGATGATTTTATATCTATTTACTAACATATGATATGATTATGTGAGTGCGCAGTTATTAAAATAATAATTAGCAACTAAATAAAGCATTAATAAATTACGAGTGAAAGCAAGCATTTAATGCTAAGAAATAAATAAATGTCAATCCTAACTAGGCAAAAGAGAAGCCATAATCATCATATATAAAAGTGTGGAATTAAGAGCATTCTTCTTTATGGACAATCCGAACTCTATGGTAAAGCCATAAGAGCTTGTTCAATTTTTTAGCAATTTCCTATATTAATGATTTTCCCATAACTTTAAGAGAAGGCTACCCAAAAGGACTATCTTTAAGCATTCCGGAGGGGTTCTAATTTTTTGGAATTTTTAAAGTTTTTTGGAATTTTCTAAATTTTTTTTTAATGAATTTTTGAATTTTCCAAAATTTTTTAATGGTTTTCTGAATTTTTATTTTTATTTTTCTGTATTTTCTAAATTTATAAGATTTTTCTGATTTTTAATATTTTTATTAATTTTTAAAATTTTAAAATAATTAATAATAATTAATTATTATTATTATTTTTAATATTAAAATAAATATAACATAAAACGGACATCCGACCTTGATTGGGACCGATCGAGTCCACGAATGGACTAGGCTCAACGATCAGGCCCAGTTCCTCAACCCCACGAAAAAGAAAGGGTAAAACAAAAGAAAAGAGCCATGTCCAAACCCAAATCCTTAAGAAGAGACGAGCCTAGACTGCTGAATCAACTAATACCCGAATTTACTAGTTCTAATTAAGCCCAAACTTATTAAGATCCGTTCGTTTCGCGGAAAAATAATTTCCGAGGAAAATGTTTTCTAGATTTTCGGCGTTCGTTTAAATGGAAAATGAATTCGCGAGGAAAATGTTTTTCCATTCGAAGGAAAAAAATTTAAAGTATGAGAAAATGTTTTCCACTTTTGAAAAGTGGAAAACATTTTTCTCATTTGATCTCTCTTATCTCACACTTTTACAAATCATGACTTCCTCCTCCCCTTTCTTTTTCTTTTTTCTTTTTCATTCGAATTATTTTTTAATTTTCTTTTCTTTTTTTTAATTCGAATTATTTTTAATTTCCTTTTTCCTTTTTTTTTTTTTTTGTTTTTTTTTTTCTTGGTTAGTCGTCAAACCAAATGAACGCTCATTGATCTCAAACTTGCGCTCGTCGATTTGGCGAGCCTCGAACTTGACGCTCGCGCTCGCCAATCTAGGGAGCAAAAAATATTTTCTTTACCGAACACTAGAAAATATTTTCCGAAACATTTTCAGGTTTTTCTGAATACCTGAGAAAATATTATTATTTTCCGAAAATGACTTCCTTAGGGAAAATATTTTAGAAATGACTCAATGAAACGAACGGACCCTCTAACTTAATCCCACCTAATCACTTTCTCTCTTTCCCCTTTTGCATGTTGCCTTCCTGAACCCTTCTTCTCCGAACGTCTTCTTCCTTAGGTGGTCTTCCTCGACGAGCTACACCTTCATCGGTTGTCCACTTCGACGACCACCACTCGTCGGCTGACCTCTCCGCCAATTTCCTCTTGTCATCGGACAGCCATTGTCGGCCACAAAGCACGAAACGTGGAACCACATAAGCGATGACAGTGGTGGGGGCAGTGAAACAATCGAACAACCAACACCGGCAAATGCTAATCACAAAAACGACACCTCAACAGGGCGGATCAATACAAGGATGCTCGGTTTTGGCCAAAAAGGGCAAAGCAAAACTCGATCTCGGTGAAGCATTTCATCGAGCGGTTTATGTGCGCCATCGAACAAGTGGTTTCCAGCTCAACCTTGACTGGAGCTGGGGCTACAAATCCTTAGCAAACGACAAGCAACAGGCAGCGACCTAGCTAAAGACCTACAGGAGCCGGAGCTCGCGTGAGCGAACGGCCACGACCACTGGCCCTGCGTCCCCAAAAAAGCAGCAAATAGAGGGAAAGAACAAAGGCTACTGGTTCGGGCTTGAGGACGTTTACCGGGAGAGGTCGTCGGACGGAGCACGTGTGTGGCCGAGGTGTTGGCCGAGGCTCTCTCTCTCGCTCTCAATTCAACCTCAGCGTTCCCTCTCTCTCAGCTCAAAAATCGCCCCCTTCAGCTCCAATGACGCTCTCTTCCTCTCTTGTTTTCTTCTCTGCTCCTCTTCCAGGCGAGCAATGGCCTCCTTCAATCTCCGCTATCTCCGCTCCCCTCCTCTCTTCATTCCTTCCTCTTTTCTCCGCGAGCCCCCGTCCTTTTTGTCTCTGCCTCTGCTGTCCTCTCTATCCGCTTCTATTGTCGTTTAGCCATCCTCCAAAACCAGCAGAGAGAAGGAGGGCCGGGCCAGGAAAATGAAAAGAAGAAGTGGGTTGGGCGGCCCAAGCGTGGAAGAAAGAGGAAATGAAAAGAAGCGAGGGCCGGGCGGGCCTGCCTCCGGCTTGATCTCGCTTCTACCCTTTTTTTTAAAAAAAATTTTTAAAAAAGATAAAATAATAATGATAATAATTTTATTTTTATTTTTATTTCTAGTAATGCAAATGCTCACCTAATGTCTATATGTGGTAAAATTTAATGAAAATTATTTTGCTAGGGGTTAAAAATTAATCCGTAATTTTTTTATGTAATTACGGAATGATTAAATGAGTTACCAAAATTTATGTGTTAATAAAAGTTATAATATAATAATCCAAATTCCACTTAACTTTGGCTATGCATTCTAATTCCAGGATGTTGTTCTCCTATTTTCGCCAATCTGGATGAACCCGCGTATACTATTAGTGAATTGGCCTCATAGACGTTAGAGTAAACCCATCATCCATTGTGCAAGCAGCCCACCACTTCTTCGAGAGATTAGAATTGCTAACAATAATAGAATTTCCATTCTTATTTCTACCTTGTCACCACATACTCTCCAGTTAGACTTCTAATGAACTTACCTAGAATTTAGAGCTTTCAAAAGCATTAATTTATCTTAACAACAACTCGCATCGTCTAACTTCCAAATTCAACGTTGATCCTTTGGTGATTTTATCATCTAGGGTGTGGATCCATCATTGAAGTTTCATTTATTGATGTTGTTGCTGAGCCATTAATAGATGTAGTTGACACTTCTCTACCACCAGCGTAAGTCAAATATACAAGCTGTGTCAGTGTTGGAAGGGTCCCATGATATGGTTGGCTATCTTGATACGTTCTCTTGAACACATAGCAACACAATGTGGATGCATCTTAATATTTTATTTCTCGAACTGTCCTCTAATATCGAATCAACAATGTGATAATGGGTCTATAAGATTAAATATAGGGCAGATGGTTCTATTGAGCATTACAAAGCTTGATTAACTGTCAAGGGTTTCACAAAGCAAAAAAGTTTTGAATTATCAGGAAAAATTTTCCTCAATAACTAAGGAAGTCATTATTCATTCTTTTCTCTCCATCGTTGCTTTCCTGTCATTGGTCCCCACGCTAGATGTCCACAATGCCTTTTTCTATGGTGATTAAGAGTTTTTTTTTGTGCGTCTTAAAGACTGAATATTGGATTTCGAGTTTAGGCAAATAAAGAGAATTTCGGATATGTCATCTCCATAAATCCATTTATTGACTTAAACATGTATCTTGATAGTGGCATGCTAAATTCATCATTGCACTCATAGTTGCATGATTCAAGCAATTTAGACATGATAATGCCATGTTCACATGGACACAAGGTACATTGTCATTTTACTTGCCAATATATATTTATAATATACTTACTATGGGCAATAATGAATATGCTATTAAAGAATTCAAGAAATATTTGCATTCTACCTTTTACATTAAGATATGTGGCCTTCGAAATATATTCTCAACATTGAGATTGCACATCAAATAAAGGAATCTACCTTAGCTAATGTAAATTTGTCTTGGACATTATATCATAAGTAGGGTTGTTAGGATGCATATCAACTATTCCAATCAAATAGAATGTTAAGTTAACGACAATTGATATGATGCGAGATTATCACCTTTAGACGAGGATCCATTGCTCAAGGATTGATCAAGCTATCACAATAGCAAGCCTGAGTTTGATCAACTCCAAAAATCATTACCATGTCAAAGTACGAAATCTTTAGGTTCATTTCACTCTCTAATAGGATATTGCTACATTTTAGGTCATAGTGGATGATCTAAAGACGAGAATCTTAATGTGGTTAGAGTATGTCTCAAATGATCCCATATACTATTTTATAACACAATGACCAATCCAATTGTCCCTTTCTTTTAGGATCTACATTATTGCACCAAAATTCATTAATGTGCTAGGATGTGATGCCAATTCAAAACTCAAGGCCAAGAACATCACATAATACAAAAATATATTTACTCTCATCAAGCAAAGGTAGCTTAACAAAAAACTATATTAAGTTAAAATAACCTCTTAATTTCAAGGTTTCCATAACTAGTGAAAGCTTGAACATATGATTTCATGCAAATGGTACATTCTGCATGTAAGAAGTTTAAATTGCAACATACCAAAAAAGAAGTAATCAAGGTTTTTATTTAGCACAAAGTCATAGGCTAGTAGCTTTTCGTAAGCAAAATTTGAGTAGTCGTACAAGGTTTCTATGTTGAAGCTTCACCATTGATGGAACTTCATTATTAAATTCTTCATCATCTCGTCTTGAGCTTTGAGATAGCCTCTTCATTGCCATTTGTTGTCCATTACGAAGTCTACGCTAAAGTGTTTTGTATTTAGAATTTAGTTCCTCATCACAACTTCTTATAAGAAAACATTGAAAAGTTTTACATGTTTCTTTTCTTTGACATCATTATGTTTAGTTCAATTCATATGTGAAGCGTTCTTATTATTTCTTACTAATATGTAATACATACCTAGAAAACTTCATCAAATCCTCCTTCACCGAACTTGTTTTCATGAGAGAATTAATTTGTTAATGCTAGTATTTTAGCCAAGTTAATATTGCAAAGACTCCATGGTGGTAAGTTTGTTTGCACTTACATTGCAAAACAACTTGATTTGATTAAAAATTACACTGACGGTGTTGATTTTGATCTATAGTATAGATTTGCCAGTGCTTCGGGATATTATCACAATGGACAGCACCGGTTAAAGTAGCATGTTGTGTCTCCCTATCGTGAAGCAATTTGTCCTCTCTTGATCGGTCATGACGGAAAGACAAAAGAACTAAAATCATCAATAACATAGGAAACAAATGGGATGAATCTTATATAACGATTACCTCTTCATACTGAGGGTAGCATTCATTATGGTGCAGATGCTACCCGTTCCTGAAGGAAATCCTTAAAGGTTAGGAGTATTTTGAGGCCTTATTATGTGGTTAGCAATGGTCAATTTATACTGTGTTGGCATGTCGAGGAGTCTGAAACGTGTAGGGGCGAGAAAAATTTTCTCTGTTTTCTTTGCTTTCTCCTTTCCTTCACGGAGAAGCTCACTTTCTCTCTTTCCTCGCATTTGTCACTACCTTCATTGACTTCACGCACGTATTTGGAGAAACAACTTTGAAAGTGGCTGAATTGTGGCTATCGAAACATGGGCTTGGGCTTTAGGAAACATGGGCTAAGCCATCTATGACAAATGTATATTCAATCGGGTTAATCTCGACTTCCGTGATAACAGGCTTGCATTGTTCATAGGATATTGTATAATATTATTTTATGAATGATAATAGATTGGAGTGGATAAGCACAACTGTAGAAGAAAACAATAGTGTTCGAAGTAGATTTTTTTTCCCCAACATTGAATGTTATGGCCTAGGTCAAAGGGCTTCTCCATGACAACCTATAAAATTAAGAATATAACATGGGATCATATAACATGTTTGGATTGGATTCTACTTTTTACTTAATCTAAATATTTGGTGAGGGTTTTGCAAACCTGTCACCAAGAATCATTGGGAAAGGATAACAATTAGACACTCGTCCAGTCAAACTCCATGACAAGATATTGATAGAGCTAATATAATTTAAATACCGTGACGGCTAATGAAAAAGTTATATCAATCAATGAAAGAACTAAGAAAACACAATTGCAACCAATTTATTCTTGATTTTGTAAGAGAAAGTGCATTCACAAAGCATATAGATAATCTTCGTCTCGAGCTATAAATACTATCAAAGAGTACAAACACTTTTGGTTTGTTTTTTTCCTTATTGAAGGGATCGCTTTAATTTCTTCAACTAACAATTTTCGAACAACAAAGAACACTTTTGAAGAAAGGATCGCTCGAAAGGGCTGAGATGGGCTAGGCAACCAATTACAAGGGAGGGCTTCAAGTTTGCTAACTGATTGGCCTCACGGTAATGGTGGACAACTTGGATTTCATGGAGATGGGCTAGACGAAATTGGCATTTGGCAATAAGGGCTCGCAAATCCCACCAAGGTTGATCAGTGCCCAAGAGAAAGCCTATCGAATATTGAGCACCTACAGCCTATAGGTATAGTTTTAACAACACCAAAGCCCAACTAGTTTCACAAGTGAAGAAATGTATAGTCTAGCAGGCATTATTTAGTCTAAAAAAGAGAAGTAATATTCATCCTAATAGATGCACAATAATTTACAAATGTGCAATATTACAGAGGATCGATGTATGATTTAGCTTCAAATGATAATAACAACTTAGAACAATCTTAATAACTATGATGAATAACATGTGCAGAGTATTCTTTTTAAATGCACATGACCCTCTAAGCAATCAACACCTTATTCTCCAAATATATTGATTTTTGCTTACGGTTCATAAAAAATCACGGTGGAAGGCCAAGTAATCTCACCGTGAGACCATCCATGAAGAATAATTTCACTTACGCAGCCATTCATCGGGGGTACAATTCGGTAACCGACATGTCATTGGTCGACGAAGGCAAAGTCTTACTAGTAGATTGATTCAATCCAAGCTCTTTCATTGGGATGCTTAGTCCCCCTGATCTACTTCTGACGAAGAAGGCTGGATGTCGAGGCGATGGTGGGTTAAAGTAATTATTGCTGAGCATGAGAACTAGAGTTGCCATGGTGGGTCTAATGGCTGGATTTTCTTGAATGCATAGTAAGCCAATGTGTAAGCAGCGAAGGACTTCATCCCTTGAATATAATCCATAATAGCTGGGTCCAACACTTTCAAGGGCGTGCCATCCCTCCATTTATTCCATACCTGCAATAATAATTTTGGAAAATCTTCAAAAATTGTGGCATTGATTCAATGACTCATCATGGAAGACATTTGAATCTTGCAAATAACCATAGATGACTAAGGAAAAGAACTATAAGTGTTTCTTTAGGCTAAAGGACATAGTTTTTACAAAGGAATTTCAATTTCACTTGACCAAAATTACAAAGAGTGTGGTGTGAATATGTGTGAATATTTGTTGCTATAGCATAGCGAAACTTACATAACTAGCAAGATATTCTCTCCCATCCAATTGGTGATAGAAGTTATTCTTCTTGCCGCAAATGATCTCTATAAGTAGTATGCCGAAACTATAAACATCAGATTTCACCGAGAACTCTCCATGCATTGCATATTCAGGAGACATGTAACCACTGCAAAACCGAACATTAGCCACATGTATATTGCAGAATTAGATTCTTATCAATGAGCATCCTTAAATAGATAAAATGAGCATGTCTGGCATCCAATTAGAAAGTCATTTACTCAAGAACTAAGACTTACAAAGTCCCCACAATTTTATTTGTGCTAGCCTGAGTTTGATTGACTCCAAAAATCCTTGCCATGCCAAAATCTGAAATCTTTGGGTTCATTTCACTGTCCAACAAGATATTGCTACATTTTAGGTCATGATGGATGATCCGGAGACGAGAATCTTCGTGTAGATAGAGCATTCCTTGAGCGATCCCAGACACTATTTTATAACGTAATGACCAATTCAATTGGCTACTTTTTTGGAGATCTGCATTGTTGCACCAAAACTCATTATGTGCTGGCATGTGGCACCTATTCAAAAACTCAAGGTGAATATATTTACTCTCATCAATCAAAGGTAGCTTAACAAAAAACTATAATCAATTGAAATAATAGAAAACCTCTTAATTTTAAGTTTTCCATAGCCAGTGAAAGCTGGAACATTTGACCTTAAGCAAATATACATAAGAAGGTTAAATTGCAACATACCAAATAAGATGTAATCAAGGCTTTTATTTGGCACAAACTCATAGGCGAGTAGTTTTTCATCTCCCTCCAAGCAAAATCCGAGCAGTCGTACAAGGTTTCTGTGTTGAAGCTTCGCAACTAATAGAACTTCGTTTTTGAATTCTTCATCACCTTGTCTAGAGCTTCGAGATAGCCTCTTCACCGCGATTTGTTGTCCATCCAAAAGTCTACCCTAAAGTGTGTTGAATTTATAGTTTAATTCCTTATCACAACTTTTTAAAAAATAACCTAAAAAAGCGTTACATGTTTTTTTTTTTTTTTTACACCATTATCTTTAATTCATATGCAAAGCATTATTCTTTGTTTCTAACTTATATGTAATACATACCTGGAAAACTTCACCAAATCCACCTTCACCCAACTTGTTTTCAGGAGAGAAATCATTTGTTGCTACTTGTATTGTAGCCAAGTCAAATTGCAAGGACTCCACGGTGGTAAGTTCATTTGCACCTGCATTACCAAAAAATGCAATTTGATTATCAAATTATATCGACATTGGCTCCTAGTGTCGTTAATATGGTTGCCAGTGCTTGGGAACATTATCACAATGAAGAGCACCGGATTGGGCTGGCACGGTTTTCCACTTACCCCCAATGAAATCTTTCCCCTCTTGATTGGTCTTGAAGGATAAAATTACAATATCATCAATAATATCGTTAACAAAGTAATGAAATGAATCTTGTATCATGATCACTTTTTCATGCTGAAGGTATTGCTAAGTTTTTTAATTGTGGTGCAGATGCTACCTATGCTTGGAGGGAATTGCCAAATGTTAGGAGCACTTTGAGGCCCCGCTCTTTGGTTGGTCATGTCGAATCTATATCCCTCTAGAATGACTTATGGCATCCGAATGGGATCTTACTAGATGTATTCCCAAGAAGAGTACTATACGATTCTGCTCTTGTTTGAATTATAAAAGCAGCTGATATGATTTATGCTCTAAATGGAAAAGGCCCATTGGGAGGTCTGAAGACAAGGTATCATTCTAGGCAGCTATTTGTGGTGTAATTTGTTGAAGGATTCTTTGGAAGACCAAGATTCTTGCACTGTTGCTTCTTGTGACATGCTTACCTCTGCTTTAGCTTTGGAGATTGTGAGGAAAAGAGCCACAAGAGTTGAACGGTATCGGCTGATTTGATTTTCATTTAATTTGCTGAGGTTTGGATTCATATTTTGGTTTGCAATACAAGATAAGCTGCCTATATTTCAAGGAATTGACAGATAGTCTTCTAATCAAGGCCGAACTCTCTGCTTTTTGTGTCATGAAAGCACTGACATTAGATCCAATTTGTTCTTTGGATGCAGTTTCTCTAAGCGAGTCTGGAAGAGCGCCCGTCAGCTTTGTTTTCCTAATAATGTTATTGGTGATTGGGAGTTTGAATTGTCCTGATGCAACATGCTATAAAAAGGGGAGATTTTCATTGGTGTTTGGTCAAATTTTTGTAGAATTGCTGCATCTATTTATCTTGAAGGCCAGAAATGAGCTGTTTCATTTCCCAACTTATTGATGGCATTATGATTTGATTGTGCAATCAAGTATACTTTTGAAGGTTGAAAGAGAATGAAGAATCAGATCTTTGTCCTCGATCTTTTCCATTTTCTATACTATATTTATATCAAATGGACTCTTAATTTGTATGATTAATATATCCGATTTCTTATGGAAAATAAAGAAGTTTCATAACATGCTCAACTATATGACACAGAGAGTTTACGAAAAATAAAGGCAAATAGTCAATTTACCGCTATTTCGTTCGACGACTTCATCCGCCTTTTTTCCTCCAAGCAAACAACAAATGAGAAAAAGAAGTACCATAACACCTCCAATAGGAACGGCAATGGCGATGGCTATCACGGTAGATTTGTTGCTTTTTCCTGCACAAGACCATTTTGTATATGAGACAATAGCCAAACTAATCTAAAAACACTATAGATGAAAGCATGTTAATATTTAAACATTCTAACACTTTGCTTCACTAGGTTGTAATATGACCTAAGACTGACGCGTGAAGATTCGTAATTTGACACCAAAGAAGTGGCATTGAGTGATATGAATAGAGAGGCTTAAACGAGAAAGTCTAAACTTCAATTGCTATTCTAGCATTTGTAAGTTTTGTTATGATAAAATGATGGGGCTGAATCTGAATAAGTGAAAATATTAAGAAGCAAAAAATTTCTAGGATGAACAACCCCTATTTCATCGCCTATTAATAAGGAAATAAAATCCAAAGGAAGAGAAACTTGCAGAGTGTTTGATTACTGGAAGTATCATATGTTATATTAACAAAACTACTATCACCCATACTCCACCATAACTCATTTACTTTTGTACTTCAGCCAGTCTCTCTTGGAGTGCCTTACCACATCATAAAATCAACGATTCCGGACATTGGACCTCTATTTAAAACGACTTTTCCATATGCTACTTTCAGACTCCATGCTTTGCACCATATCATTTGCCAAATCATTTTTCATCAATTCTTTTGCCACTCCTCGGAAATAAGGTGGACTTCCATCTCTTCTAAGGAAATTGTAAAGAGCCCCCCTTAGAAGAGCATCGGTGAAGTTTTAGAGATGCCGATGACAACATGCCTTGTTTCTCATCAAGAAAGGCTTCATTGCCATTCTTCAAGTCCATCATGAATTTCATATACCTTTAGGTGTTGTAATCGGCGAAGGAAGTGGGACAGGCAGGGTGGAGTCATTATAAAAGGGGTGCAGTGTGACATCTTTGATGGTATCTCTGGGTACTTACTGGCCTGGCTCGCTGACGTTCTTGGTGTTGTACAATGTGATCAAGCGATTTTTCCATGATTGAGAAGATGGCCTGGTTCAGGTACCTCAATATGCACTCGACATTCCAAATCGCAAAGAATCACTGATTGGGACATCTTTGCAAGATATCTTGATATTGAGGTCGTTGCAGTAAAGGAAGAGCTTGTCATTCTGGTTGGGAAGTTTTGGCTGGCAATGGCGTGGGCGAAGCCACTGGTGCTGTCGTCGGCGACGGAGGAGAGGGAACAAAAAAAATGTTGAGGTGGATTGGTAGATGTTATTGAGAGAAAAGAAGGTGATGCTTTGAACGGATATGTAAGTAATGATTCAAAACTTTGGGTATTAAAGCACTGGTGCGCCACATAGGATTGTCAGCCCTAGCTAGACCACCATGTCAACATTTTCGGATCAAAATTGGCCGAAAGAACTATATTGACAAATTATCAAAAGGTTTATGATTGAATTGGAATTATTCAAATGTTTAGAACTAAATTGGCATAAATACAATAGATTTAAGACTTTTCTGATAATTTCCCCCAGTAAAAACCGTAAACCAATTCTAGAAGCTCTAATCTAAGCTTTGATACAAATTTTTGGGAAATAACATGGCAATTTACTTGTTGTGGAGGTGGACTCTCAAGCGTCCATTTTCCTCCTTTAGAAATGAACTCCCTTTCTCAATTTTGGTGACTTTCTCCTTTTTCATATTGGGAAACTATTAGAATATCTTTAATAGATCAAAGTTACACATGGTTTTAGGCAAGGAAACTTATGTGCAGATTAGTGAACAAATTGGGTATTTCAACACTGTGATGTAAATGCACTCTAGTACTAGATAGGACACTGAGAGGTTTACTTTCTTTGTTGATAGAAGATCAAACTGGATTAGGTTTTATTAGGAAAGTAATGGTGTAAAACTCAACTTTGCCCCCTTTTCTTACCCTAAATAAATAAATAAACTTAAGTCTAACATGAAACAAGTTCAAAATAATAAGGAAAAAACACAAGTGTAATATTTTACAGTAAAGAACATGTCTTTATCGATTATTAACATGTCAATTTTAGGCTCATATCACATGTTTCCATTATTAAATTTTTAATAAGTGGATATTACCATGATAGAATCCAAAAAAATTCGATCATGAGCAACTTTTATTAACAAAGTCAAATATTTACAAATTTTTATTTTTGTTGTGCATATCACCC
Source organism: Eucalyptus sp. ANBG9806169 (assembly GCA_014182395.1). Classification (NCBI taxonomy): domain Eukaryota; kingdom Viridiplantae; phylum Streptophyta; class Magnoliopsida; order Myrtales; family Myrtaceae; genus Eucalyptus; species Eucalyptus sp. ANBG9806169. The sequence continues at coordinate 38,284,478 of CM024577.1, forward strand.
TTATACTATTTCATATCACCCTTATACTATTTCTTATCATTTGTCTTTTATATACAAACAATGGGGTGACCGGATGTAACAGAAAATGACCTCAATGATGGAAAAGAGGCTAATTTTCATTCTTTAAATAGCAATAAGATTAAATTTTGAAGGAAATCCACGATAGAAAAGTAACTAAAATAAACCATTGAAGGCGATATTGTCTATTTAGTAAAAATGAGTGGATTTAGTCATGTAGATCGTAGATATAGCCTCATCCTTTCTAAATTCAGCAAGACTTCCAATCACAAGTTATTGTCATTTGATTTTTATCCTTTCCAAAACCATCTTGTGAAGATAAAATTAAAGTTGAGCCTATAGTGCCATTAAGCAAAACCAAGGCAAATTTCTCGTGTTCAGATCTGAAGATTAACATTGACAAGCTTCAAATTAACAAAGCACACGATGCAATAGCCGACTAATGGCTAACAAAGCCATCGGCAACTTTTCAGTTTGCAAGGTCACAGAAGGATAGGCTCAGCTTAAAACTCAAATTAATATCAATTCCATATGTTTACTCAAAATTAATTTGTGCCTCATAAATATATTTAGTGAAAACGGACCAGCACAATTTAGTGAGTAGAAGTTTCTTTTCAATTTTTTGGAATTAGAATTCCAAGTCTAATAGACGTGGCCTAAAAGGAGTGGAAGAGAGGCAAAAGAAAAGTTCGATATACCTTCAGGTGTTGTAACCGGAGGAAGAGGGCCTTCGGGTGTTGTTACCGGAGGAGGAGGTGGGGCCAGCAGGGCGGAGGCATTATAGAAGGGGTACAACTCGAACCTCACGTTGCAGCTAGGAGTCAATATCCTCCCTCCTTGCGAACCCGGGGGAAGACCCGGAATCACCGACCGGAGACACGTGTTACAGTCCCACTTCGACAAGTCCGGCGTGCACTGCGCAAACGTGTACAGCGTCTCCAGGCTCGTGAAATTGGCCGTAGCGACTGCGACTTTCTTCCGAGGGTCGCCGTCCGAAGCGTTCCAGGCAGCGTCTCTGATGGTGTTACCGAGCACTTGCACGAACTCGGCCGGGTCATTGATGTTCCCAGTGTTGTACAGCGTAAAAGCAGGCGTCTCTTCCATGACAGAGAAGATGGACTCGTTCGAGTACCTCAACATGCACTCATCGTACCAGATCACGGAGACTCGCTGGTTGGGGCATCTCTGGAGGATATCCTGTTTTCCAGTGGCGACGCAGTCGCTGCACGTGGCTGTGCTGACGTCACCACGGCAGAGGAAGAGCCCATAGGCCTGGTCAGGAGTGTTTTGACCGGCAGTGGCGCTGGCAAAGCCAAAGGTGCTGTTGGTGGCGGCGGAGGAGTGGGAAGAGAGGAGGGTGTCGAGGTTGGATCGGTAGGTGGAATTGGGAGTGAAGACGGTGGAGTTGCAGTACTTCCATAGATATGTAGGTGCCGACTCAGAACTTCGAGTATAAACACTGAGAAAGTTGAGGAAGAAGAAAAGAGAGATGGAGACGGTGAAGCAAGACTTCATGGTTGGTTGATGATAGCATGCGCTAGCGAGATCGGCAAGCAATTATAGGAACAATAATGTTTGAATTGTCGTCCCTCAAGTCTTGTCCATTCTACACGTTCCATGCACTTGCGCGACACGACTCCATCGAAAAGTCTCATACGACTTTATGATGGATGTGTAGTTGTAGATGATTTGTACTGCGGAGGATCAGTCTCACCCACTCTTGAACCAAATCCCGGCCGTTGCTCACTCAATCGCGATGGTCCGGTCCGAATTGATTTAGTTAGTTCCGAAATGAAAAATCAAGATCACCTCGGCACGCAGTCCGCGACCACACCAGCTTCTCAGAGCACTCGGTTTTAGAAATTTTTAGAAATTTGTAATTTTCTTTATTTTCTTTTTTTAATTCATCTTTCTGATTTTCTACTGACAAGGTCATAGGGGTCTCGGCGAATGGCCAATAAAGAAGATAAATAGTAGAATAGGAGAAAAGGAAGAAAGGAAAAAAAAAAAGGAAAGAAGAGGGAAAAAAAAAAATAAGCATAGAAATTACAAAACAACATTATTTTGAATCTCATCAAACACATAAAATCACCAACCATTCCATAAGATAATTAGCGTTGCCTACAAAGCCACATCAACGATTTCCAACTTAAATTAGTACAAAAAACTTATAATTTTTTAAATAAATTTTCCACTTTTCCACTCCTTTCGCATTGTTAACAATTTTTTTTACGTATATATATATTGTTTATGGGACATACACTTAATATACACATGTGGTCCCTCTCCATCTATCAACTTAATTTTTTTTGAATTGGATATATTAAAGGAATCATATTCTACTTTAGTTTATTTTGTGTGTGTAGCCCGTTTGTCAATCATATGCCCATAATTGTCTTAGATGTGATTAATTTTGTCACAGTCTTTGATCTTCACTTCTGTGTTAACACGTTGATCATTGTCTAAATAATTGGTACATAGGTAAAGGTTGATAGAGATTGGAGTAGACAAAGACAACAACAAAAAGGAAACGGTAGGGGTTCCTTTTCATATTTAGGCTCCGTTCGTTTCGCGGAAAATGGGCCATTTCCGGAAAATTTTTCCCAGAAGTCATTTTCTAAGAAAATGACAACATTTTCTTATGTTCGGCTAAAACCTGAAAATGTTTCGGAAAATATTTTCAATAAGAAAAATATTTTCTAAGACTTCACCACTTAGGCATGCATCGCTTACCGACCTATAAATCCATCAAATATGAACTTGCCTTTAATTCCGAGCAAACTTGCTTCATATCTTTATTCCCTCATTGTCATCAAACGCTCATCTACTCTAAAAAATGTTTATATGGATTTTAAAAAGAAGTAAAAGAGAAAAGAAGCAAATCATGTACAGCCCTAATGAGAATCTTCCAATCAAGTGACCTATTCTCCCCCTGCATATTTTGTGTTCTAATAAACAAAAGAAATGTAGAGCCCTTTGCTTGAGCAATATACAACCGCGGGGTAGAGTAAATAAAGAAAATGATAAGCAAGAGTGCAGAGCGCGAGCTTGAGATCGACGAGCTCAAGGTTCGCCTAGCAACGGCCAACGACTAGCCAAGAAAGAAGAAGATAGGAAACAAATAAAAAAAAAAAAAACAGAGAAAGAGAAAAAAAAAAGAAAAAGAAAAGAAATAGAAAAGAAAAATGAAATTAAAAATAATTCAAATTAAAAAGAAAAGGAAAATTTAAAAATAATTCAAATAAAAAAGAAAAGAAGAAGAAGAAATGGGAGGAGGAAGTGAGGATTTGTAGAGATGTGAGATAAGAGAGATCAAGTGAAGAAAATGTTTTCCACTTTTCAAAAGTGGAAAACATTTTCCCCGATTTAGAAGGCTTTTTCCTTTTATGGAAAACATTTTCCCATGGAACCCCAGAAAGAGGCTGGCCCAACTTAAATGGGATATGATAGCTTCTTTATGGTCTAACATTCTTGCCAATACATTATCCTCATTCTGTTCCGGATTGTAATCTCTAATGAAAAATATAGCCCCATGAGCAAAAGCTCATGTCATGATGAATCCTGCGATGTATTGGTGATGTGTATATAACGCAGCTTAAGTAGTAAAGTCTTGTGCTATGAACGCATAAGCAGGTAAAAGAGTATGTGTTGAGCTACCAAGGAAGTAATAACACCTAAAAAGGCTAGAGCAAGGCCTAATTGGAAATGAATCGAATTATTGATTATGTCATAAAGACCTTTATGTCCACGCCTCAATCATCCCCCCGGAGGAATATGTGCTTCTAAAAGATCTTTTATACTATGCCCAATACCAAAGTTAGTTCTATACATATGACCAGCAACGAGAAAAATAAATGCAATAGCCAAATGATGATGAGCAATATCAGTCAACCATACACTTTGGGTTTGGGGATGGAATCCCCCTAGAAAGGTTAGAATAGCAGTTCTTGATCCTTGGGAGGTACCAAATAAATGACTATTTAAATTGGGGTTTTGGGCATAAAGATTCCACTGACCTGTAAAAAGTGGTCCTAACCCTTCGGGATGCGGTAATACATCTAAAAAATTATTCCATCGAATGTATTCTCCCTTAGATCCAGGAATAGTGACATGTACTAAATGCCCTGTCCAAGCCAAAGAACTTACATCGAATAGTCCTGACAAATGATGATTGAGATGAGATTCGACATTTTTGAATCAAGAAACGCTCGGTTTCCATTTCGGTTGTAGGTGTAACCAACCCGCTATTAAGGAAAGATGATTTTTTCCAACACGGCTCTTGTGGCCGAAGTCAAAGTGCTTTTGTCTGACAATACTGAACCACGTCCTGGGGTTTCTTTTTATATTCATCCAATGACGCGGTTTCTTTTTATATTCAACCACCAATCGGTCTCCGGATTGAAAGGATGACCATAAAGTCTCCGAAGCAACAATTAAACATAAATAGAAAGGAAAATACTTAAGATTGAAAGATTGCTAATGAATAATAGATCAATCGTATTTTGATCTCTTAAGTCTAACAATGACGACTAATGATAAAAGTCGGAAAATTATCCAAAAAGTCCTAAACCTATTACACTTTTATAAATTCAGTCCTAAACTTTTTCGCTTTTGGCAATTGAATCCATCCGGCTAATTTTGATCGAAAATTACTAACGTGGATGGCCGGCACTACCATTGTATTTTTTAAATAATATTTTAATGATATTTTCAATTTTTTATATTTTATATTTTTACTTTTCTTTGCCTTTTTTTTTTTTTTCTTGATTCTTGGGTTAGGGCTGATGACCCTTGCTAACCATAAGCAAGGACCGACTGACCCTCACCAGCCATAGGTGAGAGCATCGTGCCCCTCACTAGCTCTGGGCAAGGGCATTGCTGCCCTCGCCGGCAAAAGTGAGGGCTTTTGAGCCCTCACCCAAAAATAGCAAAAAAAAAAAAAGGCAAAGAAAAGTAGAAAAGCATAAATTTTTTCAAAATATCATTAATATATTATCAAAAAAGTGTCACATCAGCGTTGGATATCCACATCAGTAATTTCCGGCCAAAATTGGCTAGATAGACTCAATTGGCAAAATGTGAAAAAGTTTAGATTGAATTGACAAAATTGAGAAGTTTAGGACTGAATTGGCAAAATTGAAATGTTTATAACTAAATTGTCAAAAGTGCAACAAATTTATGACTTTCTGGACAATTTTCCCGATTAAAGTCTAGGGTTATGGCACGGCTATATACGTAGTATTTCCAACATTTTTAGGGTAAGTATTGTACAAATGTCATAATTTTCACACGATAGTCATTCAAGTATCATAACTTTTTTTTCTTCAATCAATTGAGTACTGTAACTTTAAAGAAAAAAACACTAATCCAAGTGTTATAATTTTCAATTGATGAATGTTCTCAAGAAGTTATATTATTCAAATGATTGATTGAAAAGTTAAATGGCACTTAACTAATCAAAACAAAAAATTATGACACTCAAGTTATCGAAAAAAAAAGTTGTATTACTTGAATAAATACCGTACGAAAGTTATGACACTTATGGTATCATTTTTTCCAACATTTTCTTGTACATAGCCAAGAAGCTAGCTTAGAAAGCTTTATTTGGAGAAAGTTACTAATGCAAAAAAACTTAGTTTTTAATATATATTGAAAGTTTCTATTGTATATGAAATGTTAGAAACCCTATAGATAATGATTGAATTCTAGGTATAGGTTCATAGAGAGTTGTTGTGACCTATCTCTCAGTAGGGAAGAAAATAGATTTAGAGGCACTTGCTTATGAGACGAGTGGACTGATTCATTCAAATGATAATTTTGTATGGACCATCATTTGCTCCGCAAACAAATTGTCACTGACAAATGTGGACTTTCCTAAGTCCATACTTCGGGTGACACTAGACATTTGATTTTCATTCAATTTATAAATTAATACAAATTTCTACTAATAAGTTGCCACTAGCCTATTAGGGTTAGTTAAAAACTAAGTGAAGCATGTGAGTATACTTCACTTCCTACGCAACTAGGTAATCTAGGGTCGAGAACTTAGTTACACTACTTAATCAATTAGTATTTTTTCGGCACCTAATATTGTTCATTTTGAGAAGATTTTTGTCAAGCAATCTTAATTGATTTTGGACCTATCCACTAATATGTGATGTGATCATATGGGTGCGCAGTCATTAACATAGCAATCGGCAACCAAATAAAGCATTAAATAAATTACAAGGGAAAGCAAGCATCTAAAAAATAAATAAATGTCAATCCCAACTAGGCAAAAGAGAAGCCATAATTATCATATGGAAAATGCTCAATCAAGAGCATTGTTCTTTATGGACCATTAGAACCCTATGGTAGAGTCCTAAGAGCTTGTTCAAATTTTTAATGCAATTTCCTATATCAATGATTTTCCCATAACTTTAAGAGAAGGCTACCCAAAAGGATTATCTTTAAGCATTTCGGAGGGGTTCTAATTTTTTTTGGAATTTTGGAATTTTTTTATGAATTTTTGAATTTTCCAAATTTTTTAATGATTTTCTGAATTTTTTCTATTTTTCATTTTCCGGATTTTCTAAATTTTTAAGATTTTTCTATTTTTAATATATTTTATTTTTGTTAATTTTTAAAATTTAAAATTAATTAATTATAATAATATTTTTTAATATTATAATACTATAGCATAAAATAGACGTCCGAACTGGATCGCGACCGATCGTATCAACAAATGGATTGGGCTCAACAATCAAGCCTAATCCCTCGACCCCCCGAAAAGCAAAGGTTAAAACGAAAGAAAAGAGCCTAGCCCAAACCCCATACAATAGACCAAACCCAAATCCTTAAGAAGAGATGAGCCCAGACCTACTGAGTCAACTAAGACCTGAACTTACTAAATCTCACTTAAGCCCACCTAATGACTTTCTATCTTTCCCCTTTTGCAGGTTGTCTTCAAGAAGCCTTCTTCCCGAATGTCTTCTTCCTTGGGCAGTCTTCCTCAATGAGCTACATCTTCACTAGTTGTTCACTTTGATGACCACCACTCGCCGGCCAACCTCTCCACCAATTTCCTCTTGTCATTGGACGGCCATTGTTGGCCACAAAGTGTGAAACACAAAATGACGTAAGCGATGACAGTGGTGGGGGCAGTGAAACGACTGAACAACTAACGTCCAGGAATGCTAACCACAAAAATGACACCTCAACAAAGCGGATCAACACGAAGATGCTTGGTTTTGGCCAAAAGGCACAAACCGAAACTTGATCTCGGTGAAGCATTTCATCAAGCGGGTTGTGTGCGCCATCAAACAAGTGGTTTCCGGCTTAACCATGACTTGAACCCAGGCTACAAGTCCTTAGCAAACGACTGGCTAAAGACCTACGGGGGCTGAAGCTCACAGCCGAATGTCCACGACCATTGGCTCGGTGTGATCTAGAGAGAAGAATCTTCATGTGGATAAAGTATGTCTCGAGCAACCCAGATACTATTTTATAACATAATGACCAATCCAATTGTTCCTTTCTTTTGGGATCTACGTCATTGCACCAAAATTCATTAGTGCTCGGATGTGGCACCTATTCAAAAACTCAAGGCCAAGTTCATCACACAATACAAAAATATATTTACTCTCATCAAAAGATAGCTAAACAAAAAACTATAACCAGTTGAAATAACCTCTTAATTTCAAGGTTTCCACAGCTAGTGAAAGCTAGAACTTACAATTTCATGCAAATGGTACATTCCGCACATAAGAAGTTTAAACTGCAACATACCAAATAAGAAGTAATCAAAGCTTTTAATTGGCGTAAAGTGGTAGGCAAGTAGCTTTTCGTCTCCCTCTAAGAAAAATTCAAGTAGTCATACAAGGTTTCTATGTTGAAGCTCCACCATCGATAGAACTTCATTCTTAAATTCTTCATCCCCATGTCTTGACCTTTGAGATAGTCTCTTCACTACCATTTGTAATCCATTACAAAGTGTACCCTAAAGTGGTTTGTATTTTGCATTTAGTTCCTCATCACAACTTCTTATAAGCAAACATTAAAAAGCTTTACATGTTTCTTTTTCTTTGACATCATTATGTTCAATTCAATTAATATGTAAAGCATTCTTATTATTTCTAATTAGTATGTAACACATACCTCAAAAACTTCATCAAATCCATTGTTACCCAACTTGTTTTCACGAGAGAAATTATTTGTTGGTGCTAGTATTTTAACCAAGTTAATATTGCAAGGACTCCATGGTGGTAAGTTTGTATGCATCTACATTATAAAACAACTCAATTTGATTAAAAATTACATTGATAGTGTTGATTTTGATTTATAGTATAGGTTTGCCAGTGCTTTAGGATATTATCACAACGGACAAAACTGGCCTGTTGTGTCTTCCTACCGTGAAGCAATCTGTCTTCTCTTGACCAGTCATGGAGGAAATAAAAAAGAAACAAAATCATCAATACCATAGGAAACAAATGGGATGAATCTTATATCACGATCACTTCTTCATGCTGAGAATAATGTTCATTATGGTGCTGATGCTACCCGTTCCTAAAGGGAATCCTTAAAGGTTATGAGTATTTTGAGGCCTTATTATGTGGTTAGTAATAGTCAATTTATATTGCGCTGGCATGTTGAGGCGTATGAAAATTTCTCTCTCTTTTCTTCGCTTTCTCCTTTCCTTCACGGAGAAGCTCACTTTCTCTTTTTTCTTGCATTTGTCACCACCTTCACCGATTTCATGCACATATTTGGGGAAGCAACTTTGAAAGTGGCTGAATTGTGGCTATTGAAACATGGGTATAGGCTTTAGGAAACATGGGCTGGGTCCACCTATGACAAATGTATATTCAATTGGGTTAATCTCGACTTCCGTGATAACGCCCCTATATTGTTCATAGGATATTGTATAATATTATTTTATGAACGACGATAGATTGGAGTGGATAGACACAACCATTGAATAAACCAATTGAGTGTTTGAAGTAGATTTTTTTTCCAACATGGAATGTCATGGCCTAGGTCAAAGGGCTTCTCCGTGACAAGCCTATAAAACTAATATAACATGTTTGGATTGGATTCTACCTTTTACTTAATCTAAATCTTATCCTATATATTTTTGTAACTATTTTTTATTGGATATTTCAACAATTTTGAAATAGTGAAAGCTATTAATTTTTGCAACAGTTTTTTACCGTTATAAATTTGTAATGATTATATAATGACCATATAATAGCTTTCTAATGGTTTATAAGCTTGGATTTATTTATAATGATTATATAACGGTCATCTTCTTCAATAAATACCAATTTACTGTAATTATTTCTTAACGGCTCTTTCTTTCTTTTACCTATAAATTGCTTTTTCAAACATAATTGGAAAGTGATATCGATATTTAAAAACCAAAATATCTTTGTTTCTTTATTCTTGTTTTCCTTACATACTTTTCATTTCATTGATGTGTTATACACATAATGTTGTTTATGTTTCGGAGTATAGAAAAATGTTTGTTGTATCTTGGAAGGATAGCCGCTAGAGCCTTATGCACCAAGTTTCGTACTCTGAGAGGTAGAATTATCTTTAAGGATAGTGCTTGCACATCTCAGACAATTCATTTTATTTTCTAATCTTTTTCAATGTATCTCCAATAGTTATTATTAGTATTATTTTCATGTATTATAATATTTTGCCAACAATCTTAAGGATAATTGCCTTACCGATTTTAAGGGCTTCCTTTATGGAGTTCAAGGTGGCCAATTTGATTCTCCTGTCGAGGATTATAGAAATGCGCTTATCTCTTTTAGAGGATTCTGCCTCCAACGAATAAGCTAAGTCCAACAATTCATTCTTTTGATTTTAGTAACCGTATGTGTATTTATTTCTGGTTTACACAAGTTGTGAATTTTATTTGTAGAAACGTTAACCGTTGAGACCAATCCAAAGCACTGTACGTCATTCGCATAATTGGTCCTTGCTCGTGGCATTTTGCGGGTAGATGGGGCTGTGGCGTTGCCACCAATCTTAACGGACTAGTGAGGCTTTGTAGTTGCGCAGCATAAGGTATGTTAAGTTTTTCTTTTTTATTGCTTTCTATTTGGAGGATTTAATTTTTTTTATATGTTCTTGGTAAATCTTGTAATTATAGCAGCATTTGGAAGTTTATTGTGTTAATATGAACTACCTATTCAAATGGAAAAATTTGGGTAGGTTTCTCAAAAGAGAAATGCTGGTGTTTTACCAATGAAAATGTCATCTCTTTACCTTATATTATTGTGCCTATAGATTCTAAAATAGGTGTTATCTGACCTTAAAAAAAAAAAAAAATTATGTTAGTCACCGCTCTCTTTCATGTGTAAGTTAAGTGTAGAGATTGGAAATCATGATATATTAATCTTGATTATTGTTTGTCATTAGTCAATAAAATTGATGCAAATTGGTTTTTCTTGTGATGTGTCCATACTAAATGCCAAAGGAAATAACAAGATTGTTAGTCAATTTGACATTATGCGATTCCTGTTTGCCTCTTAATTGAATTAGCATCAAAAAATATTCTGAGTTTTATTTATTGCTATGTTTGTACACATTAGCTTTGGATGGTTGCTGAAAAGATTCACTGCCATATACAATTACATGCGATGATATTTGAATTCAGTTCAAACTTGATCTTGTTATAAGGTGATATTGGTATATGTGTGCTTTTTCAAAATAAGTAATTATAAGGCCAGAAAACTTAAAGTTGTACTTAGTTTGGGCTATACGAAGTTTGTTTGGAGTCTTGGACAACCTATTTCTTTTTCAATTGAACCAAATAATTTAATTTTTGTATCTCTAGTGCCTTGGTGTTAGCGTTTATGATGTGCCAATGCTTTTGGTGGATGAATTGACTGCCTTCTTTGGTTACTGGAAAAGTAAGGTTATTAAGCACACTCTTACATGTCTATGCACAACAATATGCATTGCAGTGGTCATTAACTGCTCAAGTGAGTATAGACATGAGCTTGTGTTGGTATTTGGTGGCATGTCTTTATACATGCTTGCTCAAGAATACAACGTGGGTCTTTATCTGTGAATATGCTCAAACATGTGTTGGTATTTGCTTCATGGTAATATGTATGTTTGATAAATACATGAAAATATGATAATGTTCTCTCATCCATGCACATATAGAACTTCTCTAGCATTAGAATGGTGGTGGCTTCTTGCCTTCTTGACAATGTGGAATTAATGCATGATAGAAAGAGAGAGAATAATTGATTTATGATCTCATTCGGCCAAAAATGGCAAATATTGGGGTGTATCATTAGTCAATTGAATAGTTGTCGCCCATTTGTTCTCTCAACTTGTACTTGCTAAACTAGGTCTCTTTGAATTGCCATTAATAACTTTCTGGCTAAATTAGTATAATTGACAATTTCATGAGTATGCTTTTTGCTTCCCGCCTTTTGTGATATTTTTATATTTTACATTTCAGTAATTTAAATGTTGCTTAAAGAGTTAAAGTCTAGTCTGAATTTTACATGAACAACGTTTGGCGTTATATTGACTACCAAAGTTTTAGTCCAACCATTTTTCTTGTCAAAACTGTTGTGAGCCTATTGCTGAATTTATTTGTCACGCCCCGAACCCCGAGACACGTGAACATCCCACCATGGTCATACAAATGCGACATTCTTAGGTAGTGTTGCCGACCCAATTAATTCATTATACGCATGTGGAACGTGTTAATTAACCCCTGACAAAAACTCATGAGATAGGAAAACAGGAAATAATTACAATCATAAACAAACATACTTCCATAAAATTATAACCTCCCAAGGTTTACATATATACCAAAAAGGGGCCTGTTCACAAAAAGGGACCAGTCCACCAAAAGAATAAACGGTCCTAAGACTACTAGTCGGACTTGTTCTTCGATCCCACTTCAGACTGGACAGTCTCCAAGGGCAGTGATTCCTCCATCTACGGTCCTGAAAAATTTTGGCCCACAACGGGGTGAGCCATTGTCTCAGCAAGTTCAACCCTCTAAACCCCTATTAGAAAGCAAATACACCCAGGGTGGCCTAGCCACCTCACACAGAAGACTTACCTCATCTTAATTCCTTTCCTGCAGGTTAGCACAGTTTATATAATTCAACCACTCGCAATTCTGATAACCAAACAACTATGGCACAATCACATTATCAGGACAACTCAATCAATCAGATCGTCTCAGCGATCAATCAACTTGGCCGATTACATGTCATTCTAGCAAATCAATCACTACTTCCAATCACAACCCTATAGGAAGGTTTAACGATTTGGTGGCAATCACGGTCCCACTCAGCACAATTAGAATCAGTGGCATCACGGCCCCACTCGGCACGACCTTTAAAAGGTGGCGAATTACGGCCCCACTGGGCGCGACCTTTATCAGGTGGCGAATTACGACCAATCTCCCATAAATTTCAACACTTGGGACTTTATAAAAAGAATCCCTATTTATCACAATCACACTCCAATTACCACAATCAATCATCAAATTCAAATTCTAAATACACAGCAGCGATCGGCACGAAATTCTGAGAGTTTAGGGTCCTGACAAAATTTTCGGAATTTAATAAATAATTAAATTTATTCCGAAAATAATTAAATAATAATATCCATATTTTTCATGATCCACACCTTATAATATCCAATCATCAATTTCAAAATCTGACTACGCAGTGATCAGCACAAAATTCTGAGCAAATAAGGTCAAAAATAATTTTTCGAGTTTTTTTTTAATAAATAATAATATTTTAATGAATTTCGGAAAATCGTAAATTATTAACTTTTTCCAAAATTTCGAAACAATAAATCCACTTAACTTTAAACTAAACACACTTAACACTAAATAAATCACATCAAAGCTTATATTAAATAAATCCACTTAACTTTAAACTAAACACACTTAACACTAATTAATCCTCTTAATCCAAATCACAATTAAATAAACTAAACTAACCACCTAAACACAATTAACTTAGGCTAAGCACAATTAGGGTATCATTAACCCTCTAATCAAGGTTTAGTGAGTTAAACTCACCGGATTAGCAAGCCGAGCACGCCAAAACGACCGGGCCAACGCGAGGATCGACTTACCTCAAGGCGGGCCGAGCAACCGGGGCTGGGAAGACGGCCAAAGAGGGCCTCGAACTTCCAGATCTAAGCTGGAAATTCAAGGTTCGTCCATGGCCAAACGGAGGGGGAGGATGGGTGGCTCGGGCGCGGAGGAGGTGGGGGAGCGGCGGCGGCGGGCTGGCGGCGACGGGTGGCGGCGAAGGGGGCTGGACGGCGATGGGCAGCGCTGCGACGGCGGTTCGGGCGGCGGCGGTCCGGCGGCGGCTGCTTCCTCCTCCCCCCTTCCAAGCTCCCCTTGGCTGCTGGATTTTGAAGAAAATTGCAGAACAAACATGGAGGAAGAAAGCTACGGGGGAGAAGAAGAAGAAGAAGAAGAAGAAGAAGAAGAAAAAAAAAGAGGGAGGAGAGAGAAGGGGTTTTCTTTTCTTTTCTTTTTGTCTTTTCTTTAATCCACAAAATAACCTCACCATGACATCATCATGATGTCATGCCCCACTATCTCAACTTCTCCTACAACTTTAGTCCAATGAGTCAAATTTCATTTTCCGCTGGGGCCTAAAATCTCGTACCTTGAATTTCTCAAATCCAATCAATTCTCGTCCAATTGAACCCAATTAAAATCCATAAAATTTATACATGATCCTCATAAGGTATGTGACACCCCAAGACTTCCAATTTCTTAATTCAATCACAATTTCACAGTTAATTTCATTCAGGCACGATATTAGCGCGTCCTGACTTACCGGTTAGCTTTTAGAAATTTTTATGCACTCGACTTGTGGTTGATAAATCTCAAGCCACAATATACATCTTTGACACATTGGCGACCCTTGGTTGTCGTGAAAATCTCAAGGTTTCAAATACGAATACAGGGAACCCAATCAACAGAAAAGTCGGTCCAGTGTCGACTGACAAGAATAGTGTGATCTGGTGGAATCACCCACACTCGATCACATGCCTATGTCGAGCCGACCTATCTCCGGCTTCTAATCGATTTTTAACTGTGCCATAATGACCCTTGCAGATTAGCCCAGTCAAAAGGTCGTTTCCTAGTCAAATTCTCGAATCTGATGCATTAGAATTTCTTACCGGCTTTACTTGATAGACTGGTTTTCACTTGAGTGGCCAACTCAAGGAAATGAACTATATGTGTGCAAATGAAATGCCCGTCTCAATTTGCTAAAAATAAAATTGAAAAATTCGGGATGTCACATTATTAGATTCATCCTCTATGTTTAAAACATCAAAAGAGGTTTATATTTTGTAATAGCCACAAAATTAATGGGTTAAAGATTGTAATGTCTCTTTTACAATGATTGAATTTTTCACGTATAACTTTTGATAGAATTATTAAATAGCATTTTATTGCATAATTAAATCAATTACATGTTAGAATTCATTTTGGATTTCTATTAACCCCCGAGTTCTAGTTAACATTCTTGGAGCAACATGTACCATTGACAACGGTAATGAATAGCGTTAATGATGTGAAAAATGTTTTTTTATAAGAATATTTTCTTTGCCAATTTATGTTGAATGTCCAATCATGCATGATGATAATTAGAGACTTGATTGGCAATTACATTGGGAATGAGATTCTCCTTTAGTGATTGTTGTGGAGATGGAATTTACATATGATTCTTTGCACCGGTAAGTAAATCTAAATTGAATAAGTTTGATACCTTTTGTGAAATACTTTATTTAGTTACATTTTTTTTTTAGTATGCATTGTTGAAACATTTTTGATAATTCACAAATAACACTCAAAGGAAGTCTTACGGTTATTTTGTGAATTTATTAATTCATATTGGATTTCTATTAACTCCCGAGTTCTAGTTAACATTCTTAGAGCAACATGTACCATTGACAGCAGTAATGAATAGTGGTAATGATGTGAAAAATGTTTTTTTATAAGAATATTTTCTTTGCCAATTTATGTTGAATGTCCATTCATGCATGATGATAATTAGAGACTTGATTGGCAATTACATTGGGAATGAGATTCTCCTTTAGTGATTGTTGTGGAGATGGAATTTACATATGATTCTTTGCACTAGTAAGTAAATCTAAATTGAATAAGTTTGATACCTTTTGTGAAATACTTTATTAAAGGTGACTACTGTCAAGTCTATGGCATTTTACATAATGGACTTCCTGCTATATTAGAAAGATGCAATGATGTTAATTGAATCTTGGATTCAGGTAAGATAAAATCCACTATAAGAATTGTAGCCACCTTTGATGGAGATGCTGTAATGTCGAAAGTCAGTAAAATAAAATAAAATAAAATAAAAAATTGTGAAATTGATACCTCTCGTAGTAAAATGTTCATACTTCTACTTAAAATACATGTGTGCATGTACTTTTGAATAAAACTTCCTTTTATCGCACTATTGCTAAGCTAACAGTAAATTACTTGTTTGCTTTTTGGAGTAAACCAGATTATACACATACAAAGAAAAGCCATATTATAGTTGGGTAGACTTGTTTTAGGTTCTTTCTTGGGTCAATTAATGATATGACAGCCAAAATATGATCAATAAATTTCAATTTTATAGAAATGAAACATTATTGTTGTGATCCCCGTTAGATAACACGAATTGGTAACATAGGTGAATTATTAGGTTCAATATCTACATTTCTATATTTTTTAGTAGTCTTGCGATAATATTTTTCTTATTTACAATGTAGCTAATGTAAAATCATGATAACATTATTTTAAGACTCTATTACAGTGACACAACTCTTGTGATATACAAATAAGGGAAACGATCATATTTACGTTGGCTTTTAGTAATAAGTTTAGTCTTGTATGATACTGACAAAAGTAGATACTGGTCGTCACTTAATTGATTCTAATATCCAATGTACGTTGGCTTTTAGTAATAAGTTTAAAAGGAAAACTATCGATATTTATGGCATTGATAAATACAGAAACGACGTTTTTAAAGCTTGTAATAAGGATTAGCAGCTCCACTTGCTTGATTTGATACGGCTTGCTAACCAACTTGAATTATGAAAAAGAGCGTTGGCTCAGATTCTATAAAATGTTCAGCCAACATGTTATCGCTGTAGTAGCTTAATTTAAGCTTATAGAGTTGTCTCGTCCAATTTTAAGGTATTGGAGTTTTAGAGTTTATATAACTTGTTATGACCTACTTTTTCGTCTGGAGGGGAAAAGACATAGGCTCGTGGGCATTGTGTAAAAGGCGGGCCTATAGCTCTTGTTTTAGATGTGGGCTTTTCCAAGCCCATACCTCGCGCGAGTTGGAGTATTCAAATTGACGCTATAAGAATTTTCTAATAAGAAGTTGCCATGAGTTTATTGGAATCGGCTAAAAATCAAGTGAGATACGGAAGCAAACCTCACTTCCTATGCAATCAGATAATCTATGGTCGGGGACTTGAATACATCGATTAATTAACTAGTGTCCTTTCGGTAGCTAATGTTTGTCAGATAGTTTGGATTGAGTTTAAACCTATTCACTAACATGTGAGGTAATCGTGTGGGTGCACAATTATTAAAATAACAATTACCAACTAGTGAAAGCATTAAATAAATTGCAAAGTAAAGCGTTATCTAAAGCTAATAAATAAGAAAAAATGCCAATTCTAACTAGGCCAAGGGAAAACTTTAGGAGTGCACAGTCTCATAACAATTGAAATAGAAATGCGCAAATGATGACCTAGCATTTACCTCTAAGAACACTCTAGTCTTATGGTAAAGTCCTAAGAGCTTATTCAATTTTGAGCATAATTTTATCAAGGATTTTCACACATTTTAAGAGAAAACAACTTAAAAACTAATTTTTCAGATTTTTCATGACTCTTAGAAAAAAAAAATTTCTGGAATTCTAATTTTTAATATTATTTTATAAAAAGTATAATTTTTAATTTATTATAAAAATATTTTATTTAATTTTAAAAAAGATCCGGGTTGTACTGGGCCCGGACTCGCTGGCCAGGGTACGCTTCTTGGGCCGCGATCTCGTTTGGGCTCAAGAGCCCAACAGTTCAAGGCCTAGACTCCTATATAAGGCCTACGGGCCCACAAGTTCACCTTTCTAATTCCCTTTTCTTCAATCCAGCCCAACCCAATTTTAGTTATCCTAGCCTAAAATCTGACCGGCCCAGCTCCCTACTCGGCCGAACTATCCCAATGTCTCCTAAGCAAAAGCCCTAAGCCCAACTCCAAATCCCCTCCTTCCGAACGTCCGCACAGGCATACTCCTCCAGATTTTTTTTTTCTTTTACTATTTTTTATTTCTTTCCCACCTGGTCCTCATGCTTCTTCAACGAGAACCCACTATTCTTGCCAAGAACACACCAACTCCTCATCGTCAATCTGCCCCGGGAAACTTCTTTATCGACCTCAACGTATAATGCCAACACTATTGGAGAATGCCACCACCGACCCTATACCTTCGTCGCTAATCGTGACCGGAGAAGAACAAAGAACACGGATTTGGCTGAGACATTTTATCGAACATCCGGCGGGCATCAACTGAGGGGGAGGAGCATTTACTCAATCAATACTCGAGCTCTCATTGTAATCCACAAAGAATCAACAATCAGGACTGGAAATCAATAGGGTGGACACCCAATCACATTCAATACAAGCATGAATGAGGAACAACAATCTTTGTCTCGGGTTTTACCAGAAGGGAGCAAAACGGGCAGCGTTCTCTCATCGAACGCTTGGCGTACGTCGGTTGGAGGGAAGAATATTCACTCACTCGAGGACCAAACCCACAACGAATCGACGAATCAACTGTTGGTAATTTGTTTATAAAACAAATGAAGAGGTGCCTTGTCCCACATCGAAAAGATGTGAGTGCGCACGTGGACGAGATTTGGCACTAACCAACGATCATTATTTTATTTATTGAAAATTCGGATTTATTTCTATAAAAATTAATTATAAAGTCTTGTTGAAACAGTCGACTGTTCACGAAAAGTTATGATTATTTTTTAATTATTATTTTTATTCGAATTTTGTTTGTGTCTTTTCAAGACAACCTTTGAATAAAGATATCCATTCGGTTTGCAACCTTTCCCGAAGGGTTGCAATTGTTCGGTTTTAACTTCTTACGAATGGACACATTTGTTCACTTGAGCAATTTTCGAAAGAATGTGTTTGTTCATTTCGCATTTTAAGACTATTTTATATATACTTGTCAGAGAGAAGAAGAATTGGAGTGATCATTTTTCATCTTTTCGAATCATCTTCTTCCATCTCTTCGTTTTTCTTTGGAGAGAAACTAGCAGCCATTGTTTCCAATTGTTTCTTATGAGAGACCCGGAGAAATACTAGAATTGCTATCTAGTATTCTCATTTGAGACTTTGTTGTATCCTGGAGGAAATTTGCCGGTGACCATTAGCAACTTTGTGGGGCAAATAAATCCTTAAAGAAAATGATATCACGCCTCAAAGTCCGACTCGAGTACTCAAAAGATCCGACTTCATTGTTCTACCCAATTCGAAGCAGTATTTTACAACAATTTTAAGGATTTAATTTGTGCAACAATGGAGTTAAGGATGCGGTTGATGGTGGGTTAAGCAAAGGATGTGCAAAACGCAAATGGAGCCCTCTTCTTCGTTCCATGGACAAGTCTCTCTCCGGTCATTATGGCATTCATCCCACTCATGGTGGCAAGGGAGGCTCTCTATTTCTCTCTTGAATTTTCTCTCGTTTTTTTTTTATATGTCCATTTTGATTCTGTCATAAGTCAAGATGTGGTGAAACAAGATCACACGACGAAGAGAGGTGAAGTTGCTCTCGAAGCCATTCACAACGTAGAGTGCGCTGACGAGGATGTGGGACTTAGTCGCCAGGGGAATATGGATCATTTTTTTTCCGCTGCAGCCTTCGCTCTCATTATTGTCGCGCTTTTAGAGATCCCAATATTATATTATTTGATGGCATCAATATTCTTAGCACTGAATGGGAACACTGCAATGTTTCTTCGGATTGCGTCTCTTGGTTATTTTGTGCATTAGTGCAGGATATCTTCTTTGATGGGGAACGGTGGTTCATCGGGGAATGGGTCATTTATCATGCCCGAATTGGAGAGTAGTGCCGGTTCATCTACGACAACAATAGCGAGGATGACATAGACGACATAATCGAGTCCCTTGCCAACGTCGATTACAACATTTCGAAGCACGTGTAGCCATAGATTAAGACGCAAGAAGCCAAGTTTGCCCATTGAGCGATGTAGGCACCAAAAACAAGCGAGTGGGTTGGGTTCATCGACGTGGACAAGTTCTTTCAATTGCCAATGGATCTGCTCCTGGATGGCTTCCATGCTCGTCGGCGTCGGCCATAGTTTCAAAAAGAGCTCAAAGCATTCTGCTTCATGGCTGAGAACCTAAAGAGACTGGATCTCGATCGAGACTTTTCTGTTGGCCACGACTCCGATCATCAATGATAACCGAAGCATTTATCATCAATCCAATTGCCAATCTATTAACAAGATTCGAGCGGTTTTCGGATCTGCCGGAGAACCAATCTTGGCGATTCCTTGTTCTGCATGAGGGTTTTGTGATGGTTTAAGCGGTTTTCTTTCTCCTCTCCTCGTACCTTTCCCCAAACTGGGAATTACTTGTAATTCCGCTTTTCCATTCATGAGTTTCAAGTCTTGACATTTTCTGACTGTCCATCGATATTTTTCTTTGATGTTACCTTACGCGAGGTCTATGTGCCGCTCTACAGACTTGGTCGAGCAGGGGCTCGATGTGGTCGGTTCATACAGAGTACAACAATGAGATGGCTATTGGAGAGGATATCCGACCCTTTAATGCTCCCTTGCACGGAGGATCAGGAGAAGTGGGAGCCTCCGCTTCGCAAAGGTCGCCCATCGTGGCCAGAAATTTTGGATCCCAATTTGAAGCGTGGAAATAAGATGCTTCAATTGCGTGTGTGAAAAGTGAGCGAAACTGAATCATATGTGGAGAACAGGGAAATCAGGATATCATCCAAGAACCGAGTGGTTTCGGCCACCACTATTTTAAGTCTTCCTATGGCTCCATCTACAATGTCGCCGAATGATAGTCTGGTGGCTGTTTTGAACTCCTCTTATCTCATTGGATCCGGTACATGGATCTGATCTTCCTGTGGTTGATCAATCTATATCTCTCAGTGCATCTGGATGCAAGGCCCAGGCATTGCATCAGGAGCAAAGTGAGGCTGGTGATCAAGATGACAGTATGGTCGAGGATGGAGAATTTGTTCACAAGAGGACCATCTCGAAGTCACGATGGGCATTTGATAGTGATTCACCGAATCTATGATACTGGAGAATAGAGCATTGGTCACAAAGAGGTCAAAGAGAGTGGGGAGTTTCTTCCAGAAGGCAAATGTTGGGTCATTCATGGATATTTTGGAGGATTACTTGAGAATGTACTGAGGTATTGCTTTTTGCTTATCGGCTTATATGCTAAGGTATGCGATATTTTTATTTCCATGTTTAGCATGTAAACTGCTACACTATTTTTTATTGAGGGTTTCATACTTGCTCTTAGTCTTTAGTCATTTTTTGGCATGGGTGTTCAATTTCATATGTGGGATAATGATAGAATTGAAGAGATGCGATATATGCCCCATTTAAGACTTCCATAACAAAGAAAATGATACGCATGCCACATGTCTATGCTTGGGCTGTCGATCGTTGTACGCAGCAAACCAAGGAAGGTGAGTTCAATCTCAATGAACTACGAGATCGACAAAAGCTATGTGTTTATGTGATGTGACCTAAATATGTTCTTAATGGGTCTCTTTCAAAGTGATTGTCGATTGATTATGATTGGCTGTTGTCTGCACGTGCAATGGAGACAATGTTGCTTCTTTTTGGTATTCTGCATAACTTTGGGTCACCTATGGTTTAGTACAAAGTTACTTCCTAGAGGTGCATATAAGCAGGGTGCATTTTATTGATATGAAGCAAATTGTCTGTTGCAATTTATTTAGGCATTTTTCAATTACAGCTGAAACCATTTCATAGTCTTAAAAGGAATACGGATTTATGGATTTGGTGCTTAGTGAATTATGTGAACTAAATGCCTTGATAGTTATGTCATGGGTGGGTTACACAATGCTTGCGCACAATTGGGAGCACTGGAGTTAGGCTGATAGGCCAATAACTTAATAAATAGAGACAAGTTTTTGGATAATCCCATCTTTGGCCCATAATTGATCTACATGAATGCAAAATGTGGATGCGTGGCTTGAGACAGAGGAATTTTCATAGAAATGAGATAAAGTGGTTTGGACTCACAATGAATGGGCATATCAATCCTACATTTAGGTTGGTTATGTTAGAGCAAACTCTAAACTTTATGTCCAATGTTCAGTGAAGGGTGTTCCTCGTTTGGTTCTGATGTGTTCCATTTGCTGTTATTGCTCCTCATAGAATTAATTCTAAGGAGTAGTATAAATGAGCCAAGAGAGTATGATTGCATTGGTCTTCTATTTTGATATTTGTATTTCATTGAGCATGAAATTTGACAATGCATAGTATCGATTAATTGCCTCTTGGAATATTCTTGAAGTGGGGGTATGTCCGAAGGTGACTTTGGAAATAATATGATTGGAATAATTGAGATTAAGAAGTATCTAGCTTTCATTTCAAAATGAATGATTTAGGAGAAGCAGATACTATCTTAAGTGTTAAAATTTAAAAAATAGTGGGGGTCATTCTTTGAGCTAAAGTAATTACATGGAGAAGATGTTGTATAGATTTAAACATCTTGTTTTCAAATATATGAGTACTCCATTTGATTCCTGGTGGAGAGTTTTTAATGTGAGTGATATTGGTCTTTGATATATGCGATATATTATACTAGACCTGATATTACATTTTGTATATGTAAGTTGAGTAAATACTAGTAATCCAATATAGAACATTGGAGAGTTATCTTATTGTTCTATAATAGTTATTCGGTTGTATTGGAATTATACACCGATGTTAGTCGGATTACAAGTGTGGGAGATGAAACTTCCGGATGGATTTTCACATTATGTGAATGTGTTGTTTCTTGGACGAGCAAGAAACAAATGTACATAATTTACTCAATGATAGAACCTGAATTTATTACTTTAGCGGCAATTGGGAAAGAGGTCGAATGGATTAGGAATTTGTTGTTGGATATCAAATTATGGCCTAATCCTATGCCTCTTATTTCTATCCACTGTGATAGCTATGCTACTTTGGTAAGAGCTTATAGTAGCACCTATAATGATAAGTCTAGACATATTAGTCTAAGACATAAATATGTGAGACAATTGATTAAAGATGGTACCATAACAATTGTCTACGTGAGGTCAAGTAATAATCTTGCCGATCCCTTGATGAAGGCTTTACCAAGACACATGGTAATAATGATCTCACAAGAAACGGGGCTGAAACCCTTTAATTAAAATCACCAGTAATGGTAACCCGACCTTTTTCTATAACATCATTAGTTACAAGGTTTAATGGGTAAGAACAAGTTATTGAATGTGATTGTTTGATACTGACATAGCCCTGATATGAGAAGTCAGTATCGTCTGTTACGTTTAGTAGGTTGAATTGAATTCTTAATGAAGTATAGTACAAACTTGTAATGTGTTGATAGTAACAGAAACACATGGTAGATACTTCACCTATATGAGCTTAGAAGTGGTGCCGCTTCTTACGAAAGTTAGGGTTGCTTTCTAGAGAGCTCATGAAACAGGATCAAGCACAAGGCCATAATAGTGCGGAGTAATATAGAACTTTTCGCTGAGACAAGAGGTTAGTGTATGTGCGGTATGTCCAGTTCTATTATATAAAAGTACAAGTTTAAAGCCGAGCTACTTGTCACTTTGATAGAGCTTTGAGATACTTGCACTAAGTAAAGGTTTAACTCGAAAGAGACCTTTATGTATGTATATTAATCTCACGGAAATTTTGGCTGTATATTTCTAACGTTTTTATTTATTGTTTTTGTTTTATAAACAAAAGTGGGGATTGTTGGTAATTTGTTTATAAAACAAATGAAGAGGTGCCTTGTCCCACATCGAAAAGATGTGAGTGCGCACGTGGACGAGATTTGGCACTAACCAACGATCATTATTTTATTTATCGAAAATTCGGATTTATTTCTATAAAAATTAATTATAAAGTCTTGTTGAAACAGTGCGACTGTTCACGAAAAGTTATGATTATTTTTTAATTATTATTTTTTATTCCGAATTTTGTTTGTGTCTTTTCAAGACAACCTTTGAATAAAGATATCCGTTCGGTTTGCAACCTTTCCCGAAGGGTTGCAATTGTTCGGTTTTAACTTCTTACGAATGGACACATTTGTTCACTTGAGCAATTTTCGAAAGAATGTGTTTGTTCATTTCGCAACCTTTCACGAAGAGTTGTCTTCGTATTTTAAGACTATTTTATATATACTTGTTAGAGAGAAGAAGAATCGGAGTGATCATTTTTCATCTTTTCGAATCATCTTCTTCCATCTCTTCGTTTTTCTTTGGAGAGAAACTAGCAGCCATTGTTTCCAATTGTTTCTTATGAGAGACCCTGGAGAAATACTAGAATTGCTATCTAGTATTCTCATTTGAGACTTTGTTGTATCCTGGAGGAAATTTGCCGGTGACCATTAGCAACTTTGTGGGGCAAATAAATCCTTAAAGAAAGTGATATCACGCCTCAAAGTCCGACTCGAGTACTCAATGATCCGACTTCATTGTTCTACCCAATTCGAAGCAGTATTTTACAACATCAACAATCAAAAATTGACACGGAAAGGCTGGTCCGAACCCAGCTAGAACGAAACAGTGAAAACGGGTCTCGGTCTCTACAAGCTTGGCGAGGCGGAATGAAGCGACGAGGGCTGAGGCGAGCAAGGGGTCCCTACCTGGCTCGCAGAAGGCGGCAAGATGGCGAGCTCGAGATGAATCGAGCTATGGCTGGTCGCCTTGGTGTCTCCGAACCAAGATCCTCGAGGCAAGGGAAGTTTGGACCGAAAAGACACTTACCGAAGATGTGGGTACTGGGAAAGCAAGGTCGGGACGACGAGGATAGCGGCCAGCGGTCGTCGAACTTGACTCCAGTGTGGCCAAACGACTGGAGAACTCCTTCTCCGCTCCTTTCTCTGTCACTTCTCTCCAAAGAACCCACAAACAATCCCCCTCAAACAAGCCAGCCCCCCTCGCTTTTAAGCAACGGTGCGCATGGCTTCCTACCGTGCCAGCTGGCGTTGCCGGCCAACCCCCAACTGAACATCTCGAGAGCTCGACGCCCTGCCCTCCGTCACCCCTGTCCTCCGTCGCGTACGCCGTCCTTCTCTCTTCCCCCTTTTGTCCCTATTGTAAAAGAGGAAGGGAGGAAGAGAGAAAAATGAGAGGGCTGGGCTAGGAAGAACTAAAGAAGCCGAGCCCAATGGAAGAGAACGAAAAAGAGCGAAGGAGGCCGGGCCGGCCCATCCACAGCCCATCTTCGCCCCCTTTTTTTTTCAAATAATAAATTATAATAAAAAAAAAAATAATTTTAGTAATGCAAGTGTTTCCAATGTCCATATGCCTACTTTTGGTAGGGGTTAAATAATGAATGATTAAATTGGTCGTCAAAATTTATGAATTGGCGTAACTCAATTCACAAGTCGCAATATTCGATAGAAAATTTTTTAGCACAACATAGTTACAATTATACTAACAAACTCTTAATTTGTGCTATTTATATACTCGATTCCTTGCGAACAATAAAAAAAGTATCAAAATATGATCAATTCTATGCTATAGATAATTTACAAAAACATAAAGGCAAATAGTGAATTTACCACTTTTTCCTTTGACAACTTCATACTTCATCTTTCCTCTTCTTCGAAGCAAATGAGTCAGAAAGAGAAGTATCATAACACCTCCAGTAGGAACGATAATGACGATGGTTATTACAATGAATTTGTTGCTTTTTCTTCCACACGTGCCATTACATCTATGAGACAATTGGCAAACTAATCTGAAAACTTCTTAGATGAAAGCATGGTTAACATTTAAACATTCTAACACCCCACTTAACTATATTGGAATTAGACCTAAGACTAAAGTGTGATGATTTGACGCGCAGGAAGGGGCCTTGAGATACCTCAATGGAAAGGCTTAATCGAGAAAGTTTGAACTCCAATTGCAATTCTAGTATCCATAAGTATTTGGTAAAGGTAAAATGACGAGGCTGAAGGAAAAAAAAAAATTATGGCATCCTAGAAATCAAGAGTAAGCCCTAAGGTGCCCTAGAGCTTTTAAATAGGTAATGAATTTACCTATTGGTTTGTGTTTTAGCCTTAGTTCTTTCTTAAGATTTTGTGCTTTGTGCCTTGTGTTTTTAATTTAAACTTAAGGTAATTAATAAGGATAAATTTATGTTTTTCCATGCTTGTTATAGATTTAATAAAAATGTTATAGGATTTTTATTTAGGGGAAATTAATAATTTTATTTTAAATCAAATTAGAAAAGAAGTTGAATTGGGCCTTAGGCCCAAGGGTGGACCCTAATGGGCCAAGTGGCCGGCCCATTAAGGCCCACAAGTGGGCTTGCGTCGGCCCAAGAGGAGGAGGAAGTGGCCGGCCCACTTCTTCCAAGTAGGCCCAAGAAGGGCCCAAGCCAAGCCAAGCCCAAGCCCATTTGAGTTGGTTCTTGCCAAGTGTCAAGGAAGCCTTGCCATGCATTGGCTCTTGGTGAGGCAAGGCAATGATTGCCTTTGGGGGAATCAAAAGGGAAGAGTGGCCGGATGGGGGGGGTTGTCGCTTGAAGGAGAGAGAGAGAGAGGAGAGAGAGAGAGAGAGAGGCTTGCGCGCGAAGGAGGAGGAGGAGAAGCCGTCCGTCCGCCGCACGCCGCCCGTCCGTCTGCCGCTTGCCGTCGTTCCTCCTTGCGTTTAAGGCAAGTTTAGGGTCCATCATCTCTCTTTGCATGTGTGTTTTGCATGTTGGTTGGGTTTTTATAGATTTGAATGCACGAAAATGGAGTGAGGATGGTTTGTTCTTGGAGGTGCATGCTGTTTTCGCTCGGATCACTGGAGTCAGAAACTTGTGGGAGCTTGCATGCATGTTTGGAGTTCGATTTTGGCTTGGATATCTTCATGAAAGTTGTAGCTAACACCTTGAAATATGATATACTAAAATTCCGTGAAAAACGATGGAGATTTAAGGGGTCAAAACCTCATTTTTCGGAGACCCTAGATCTGGAACTGTTTTTCTGACCTTGTGGTGGATTTGTGCTTGCATGTTGATTTTTACTATGAATCTCTCTTCGACTTCTTCATGAGACTTTCAGAGAACATATTAAGTATGAACATACTCAAATTTGAAGTAAAATGAGCAAGTATAGCTTAGGAAACCAACCTGATCTCGAAGACAATGAATCTTGAGTCGCGATGTGGGATACCCGAGACTTCGTGGAACTATTTGGAGGTCTTCCTTTGGTATTTTGGCCTAAGTTCCTTCATGAAAGTTGTAGGGGATCCTTAGAAGTATAAAATATCCAAATTTCAGAGAACAAAAAGAAGTGTAGGTAGGTCAAATCTCCATATTTCGGACATAGAACTCTGGGTGTTTCGGTAATCTGATCAGAAGCTTCGTGGGTCTGTAGAAATTTACCTAAAACGAATTTGGCCTGGATTCCTTCATGAAAAACCTATTTTAACGTCTTAAATACAACCTGGTAAAATTTCATAATTTTCTGAGGTCGTATGGGTATTTTAATTGATTTACTTAGAAAATTGTGCGTTCTGCCCTTATCCGAAATTATACGGAAATTGTGGAAATATTGTTTATTGTGTAGAAATTGATTGGCCATGCATTTTCTGTGGAAAAATCACTATTTTATGGCATTAAAATATTATGTGTTTTGATTTCATGAATTTGTGATTTTTGTGATTATTCAATTAATTAATTGCAAAGTAGAATAAATTGGGATTTAAATGAATTCTAAATGCAATTGACAAGTACATTGTTTTGAGTGACATGTGAACTTGGTTACTATGGGTGATTGCATCCATTGCATATATGTAAATGCTTGATGATGCATGTATAAGAACAAAGATGATCTTGTCTTGCCATTACATCATGTGCATGATAATTTGTGACATAATTGGCAAACATGATTAATGGTAAATGAGGTAATTGTTGGGGGAGGATGATGATGCCCGGAATGTATAGAGATACATGGCCGGATGGCCCTGGGAGTATCAGGATGCTCGGAATGGTTGGGTGCCGAAAGCCTCGGAGGTCTTTGCCAGAGGGGATGCCTCGTGATGCTAGTTGGGATGCGAGATGCCTGGGATGTGGGGGTGCCGGATGCCTGGTGGCCATGATTGGCATAATTCCGGAGGTTCTTCTCGCAATGCCTGGATAGGGTGCGAGTGTAAAGTATGGGATGGATGATCCCGAGGAAGGGTGATGTGATGATCAATTGAGAAATCAAAGTGGAAATTAAATCATGCATATGTAATATGACATGATGATAACCACCTATGGCATGATGATGGCACATGTATGATATGATGATGGTGAGTGCATGGATGTATGTGCACCTATGGCATGATGACATGCATATGTAATATGACATGATGATAACCACCTATGGCATGATGATGATAAAATGACATGGTAATATGATGACACGTATGGATCATATGGTATGATGATGATGATCATTCGAAGTCTATGCAATATACATATTATGATTGTGATGATGATGTATGGTGGCATGTACATGGCTTCGAGGTAAGTACGTTGGAATGCATGATGACATGTATGATGTAATTGTTTGTATTGTTTAAATGCATTGATTGGTGATTGGATTCCTTTATCTGCTGAGTGGTTGTACTCACCCCTTTGGGGACCAACATTTCAGATTAGCACGATGCCTCTCCTTGCTGTCACGCGGGGAGTGTTTTACGGCCTTCCGTCTGATGTGGAGGTCAAGCTGACAGAGATCGATTGTCCCACCCTGCCGGGACTGACTTTGATCCATATTCGTGCGATCGTGTCCTGTGAAGTGGGTCTATCTGGAGGCCACGTTATCCAGGAGTACGTGTCCATCCACATCCGCCGTGATGGGGTGATGATGGGGATGCTACCACCCCCACCGCCTGACGCACCGGGATGGGTGTGATGGCCCGCGTACGTGGAGTAGGGGTTGGCAACTTTTTGGATGGCCGACACGAGTAGTCCGAAGGGAGATCGTTACACGTCTTATGTTTTAGGGTCGTGTGTCTCTTTTTGAGGTTGAAGGCTGAGCATATAGATGAGCCTTGGCCTACCTTTTGTACCGACCCGTGTTACCCTTCGTAAAGTATATATGTAAATAAAAGTGGTTCGGCCTCATGTTCTCTTTCAATCGAAATAGTTGGTGTGCATTGTGCTGTCGTGAGGGAAGCGGGGTGATGGTGAGACTCGTCTCTTATTTTTTCGCTATGAGTTGCGCAAATCCCTAAAGCCTTTTAAAAAAAAAAAAAAATTTACGCCTGAGCATCGGCTTGAGTTTCAATTCTTTCTTCTATCGCGTAGTATCTGTGGCGACCCTATCGGGTTTAAGGGGTGCCACAAAATTCTAGGATAAACAAACCCCGTCTGATCACCTATCAATATGTAAATTAAGTTTGAAGGAAGAGCATACCGAACTATCTATTATGATAATTACATTATCATCA
Organism: Eucalyptus sp. ANBG9806169; assembly: GCA_014182395.1. Taxonomy (NCBI): domain Eukaryota; kingdom Viridiplantae; phylum Streptophyta; class Magnoliopsida; order Myrtales; family Myrtaceae; genus Eucalyptus; species Eucalyptus sp. ANBG9806169. The sequence goes on from CM024577.1 coordinate 38,313,265, forward strand.
CATGCATACTCCACCTTAACTCATTTACCCTTGCACTTTGAACCGTGATTCCTATAGTTCCTCACCTCATTGCAACAACAACAACATGGATGGTTACAAATGTTGGATCTTTATTTAGAATGGCTCTTCCATTTGCTACTTCCAAACTCTCTTTGTTTTTCTTTCTCATTTAGCCAAACCTTGCATCATATCATATGCCATGTTATATTATCGCTACTTCTTTATCACTCCGTATAGAGCAAGACGAACTTTATCATTTCTGGGGAAGTTGTAATGTGCCCGATTAGAAGAGTATTAGTGAAGTTCTCAAAAGAATCCGATAGTAATGCCAATAACATTATGCCTTGTTTATCCTTGGAAAAGGCTTCATTGACATTTTCCAAGTCCATCTTGAATTTATTAAATTCATCTAAAATGGGCTCTGAATGATGTACCTTTGACCATGCTAAATTGAATCATCCTTTTGAGTATATATAAGTAATTATTCAAACCCTCTGTCAGATAAAGTGATTCAAGTTTTTTCCCATAATGCTATCATAGCCTTTTCTTCGACCACTTCAATTAACACCTTATCTCACAAAATCAACAAGATTATGCTCTTTTCCTCCTTCATCAATTGTATTTCATCGGCGTCTTTCATTTCTTTTTCAACAGCTTATCCTTACTATCCAACTCCTTCTCTGAATTTTGGATTGTTAAGGGCATGCATCTTAATGCTCCATTACTTGCTCCTCCAATTGACCTTCTCAGTCTCAACTCTTGCTCCAAACATGATCCCAAATGCAATATTCCACACAGTGATTAGATAACAAAAATGCTAGTTCTAGAAATCCTAAATTTAGGTTTGATATCAGTTCTCATGAAATAGCATTGAAGCCAAAGAATATTGCAATTAAGTACTTGTCAAATAATAAGATATTGAAGTTATTAGAGAAATCAACCAAATCATAAGAAAACCAGATACTTACATGATTTAGTTTGATTGTTGGTATTTATTTTATAGGGAGAACTAACTGCAAAGAAATCCACTGTGAATTCGTAATTAAAGAAATTACTCAAGTGTTTCCACCCTTAGATTACACTCAAGGAATTCGCAATTGTGTTTACGCACAACCTCTCATGGTCTCACTAAGAAAATTCAAAAAAGGAAAAACTAGACACTCCGAGCTTTATCCGTGATTGAATGGATGAACTCCACTAGTAATTATGGCCGCTGCCGTAGCACATGAGCACTTGGGCTTAAATCTCTCTTAGCCAGCTCACATTAACTTTATGAATATATTATACCGCCACAAGAGGGCCAATTTTGGTCTTCTCCATGAGCCGCACATTGAGTTGGACTTGTTGGAATTCCTTGGCCAGACTTAAACATGGACTTTGACGCCAAGTGGAATTATGGTGTTTGTTTTGCCTTTAAATTCGATCCAGACTTAAGTCAGCAACCAAGTTCTGATTGCACGAAAATTTGTATTTCCACACACTTCAATTGGGTCGGGTTTTCAATCAACAGGTTCAAGATCGACACTTAATTTCGAGATTATAATCACAAGTTCAAGTTCAAGACATAATTTAACACGTACATTCTCTCTCAGTAGGCTCTGTCATGCATGATCAAGCTTTGCACCTAGGGACAAATCAAGCCCCACCATAGCCTTCCTCGATTAAGGACTATACGGCTGTTTGATTACCTCTTTCTTCGTTGAAAGAGGTTCTCAGTGTCCAAACATATATATTTTCCTACTAATACTAAATAAACTTAAATCTAACAAGAAACTAGTTCAAAATAGCTAAGGAAAAAAACAAGTGCTCCCAATGGATAACATGTTTTTATCGATGATAATTCCTCATCTGCATCTCAGTAACTAAAGGCAAATCTATATTCACCATTTTCCAACTTTTTGATATATTAAACAGAGACTGGATTTTCTATTAAGATAGAGGAATAACGAATAACGAATAACAAATAACAAATAACAAATGTACCACAAAAAAATTGAGTCTTTGATATAAAAGTGACCGAAGAATGGGCAGGTTGCTATAAGGGTGCGCATGACAAAATTTATAGAATAGAAATCAATTTCTGGCCAGAAATTAATTTCTCAATTTCTATTCCATGGATGAGTTTCTGAGTAAAGAAACGTATTTGATAACAATTTATAATTTCTATTTCTGAAATAAAAATTCGTTTGATAACAAAATAAATTTCTATTTCTAGGAGCGACAACGACCGGCATCTGGTGGCCGGAGTCCAACGTTTGGCGACCAGCGTTCAGCGTCCGATGACCGGTGGCGGGCGGCTAAAGTCCGACGTTTGGTGTCCGGCGCCAAGTTCGATGACCAATGACTAGCAACCGTTGATTGGCAACTTGCGTCCAACATCTAGAGTTCGACGTCTAACGTCCGACATCTAGAGTTTAGCGACGGAGGCCGGCGGTGGGTGGCCGGTGGCCAAAGTCCTGCGGCGGGTGGCGAGCGGCTAACATCCGATGGCCGGTGGCAAGTGGCGGACGGTCGCCAACGAACATTCGATGGTTGGTGATGAGCCTCCGGCATCCAATGATTGGTGATGAGTAGTCAACGGCCGGTGGGCGTCCGGCATCAGCAACCAGCCGTTGGCGACAAGCGGACGAAGTGTGGTGGCCGGCGATTGACGTCCGTTGGCTGGTGGTCAGCGGTTGGTGGCTGGGGCCAGTGGCGAGCGGTTGGCAACCAGCGGTGGGCGTCCAACATCCCATGGGCAACAAGTGGGTGACGGGCGGTAACGAAAGTGAACGATGAGAAAATTTTTGATTTTTGATTTCTATTCCAAAAATAGAAAAGCTAAAAATTTTAACTTTTAATTTTTGCTTCAATCTATTTCTAAAATAAAAATCTGTTTTAGAAATAGAAAATGAAAATTGCGTTACCAAACGGATTTCTATTCCAGACCTGTTTCAGGGAATAGAAAAACAGAGAAATAGATAAATATAAATTTTGTTATACGCGCCCTAAGAGTCATGATGGAGATAGGACTAGTTTTTATTCTTAAATTAGCAATAAATTTAAATTTCAAGGAAGTAGTAAGGAAAGTAAATAATCGAACAAAACTATACAAATATGGAAATCATTAAGGGCAATATTGTCGATTTAGTGAAAAGGGATAGATTTTTTTTTTTTGCCTCTTTAAATCGGCAAAAGGTAGAGATTTAGTCGGCGGATATAGTCACATCCTTTCTACAATCTACAGACTTCTATGCAACAACTATTTTCATTTGATTTTTTCCCTTTGTAAAAGAATCGTTGGAAGATGCAATCAAGGTAGATGGTGCCATCAGCAAAACCAAAGCAAATTTGATGTTCTCATATCCGACAATCAACCTTGACAAGCTTCAGATCATACGGTCGACAAGGCCGTGCACAGAGTCACGGGAGGACAGACTCAGCTTAAAATTGATTTTAATGTTTCAAAAGTTAAAAGACTCGTCCCTTCTGTGTCCCATCCGAATTACAAGAACCTTAGACAAGCAACAACAGGCAATAGAGTTGAAAGCAGGAAACAGTGAAGGGATCTTCGTCGATCATACGTGCTATTTTTCGTGAAACCGGGACAAGGGCAATTTGGTGAGCAGCAGCGCTTTTTATCCTTTCGGAATGAGTATTCCAAGTCCAGTAAACTTACCGAAACGGAATTTTACACCAGTGGGCTAGAATTAGTGGAAAAAAGGCAAAAGAAAAGTTCCACATACCTTCAGATGTCGTAACCGGAGGCAGCGACATTGTTTAAGGGGTACGACTCGTACCTCACCGTTGCAGCTCGGGGTGACCGTCGTCGCTCCTTCCTTCACCTCGAGAATATCAATCGCTGACAGGAGGCATCCGTCACACTCCAACTCCGTCAAGTCCGGCGTGCACTGCGCCATCGTGTACAGCTTCTGCAAGCTCGTCATATTTATCTCTACGCGCGCTAATTTCTTTCCAGACGTGCTGCCCGAAGCCCTATAGGCAACGTCCCTCATGCTCTTTCCAAGTTGTTGCGTGAACCTGGCCCGTTCACTGATGTTCCTGGTGTTCATCGTTCTGGCAGGCTTCTCTTCCATGACGGAGAAGATGGACTGGTTCGAGTACCGCAACATGCACTCGTCATACCAGATCACAAAGACTCGCTGGTTGGGGCATCTCTGGAGGATCTCCTGTTTTCCAGTGGACTCACAGTCGCTGCACGTGGTGGTGTCGAGGTCACCACGGCAGAGGAAGAGCCCATAGGCCCGATCGAAAGGGTTTTGGCTGGCAGTGGCGTTGGCGAAACCATCGGTGCTGTTGTTGGCGGCGGAGGAGAGGGAAGAGAGGAGGGCGTCAAGGTTGGATCTGTAGGTGGAGTTGGGAGTGAAGAGGGTGGTGTTATAGCAGTAGTGAGAGAAATATTCGCGTGCAGCTTCGGTACTGAAAATTTTGAAGAAGAATAAGAACGAGAGAGAGAGAGGGAGACGGCGAAGCAAGATTTCATGGCTGGATCGATGATTGTATTGGCTATAGCTAGATCGGCATGGAATTATAGCAACAATAATGTTTAAATCTGTCCCAAGAAGTATTGTCCGTTCTACAGGTTCCGTGCATTCGCACACCACGACTCCATCGACAAGTCTTGTGTAACTCTACGATGGATGTCTAGTTTGTAGACCCCACGTGTTTTAATTAATTAATTAATTAGATAAATAGAAACCAAAAAATCTAAAACCACTTGTCGGGCGGAGGATCGGCCCCACCAGCTCCCGACTGAAATCTCCACCACGAGTGGAATTTATCGTTTTCCCTCTTGTGATCGCCCGTTACTCAGTTAGTTACGACCATTGACTCCTGAATTTTAATCGACAAATTTGTAACACACAATTAGATGGTTAAAATAAAGAAAAAGAGACCAACTTCCCTAGCTCAAATTCTCATCTCATAAATTGCATATTTCAACCCATTCGATGCGTCAAAGAGAGCTACAAAAAATTCGTGGATTTAGGAGTGTAGTTGTTCCTATGCCCATCCGATTGACATATAATTACTTCATTGTAGAGTAGCTCCCAGTCATTTATGATCTTTTTCCATGTCTATAGTAATTCGTAGACCAGGATGGCAAATGAGAACAATGGCGTAATTTAGGTGAATGACTTAGTGTAGCGTAGACGATTCGGGGAGAGCGTTAAATTGTAACTAAGAAAAGGGAAGGTTGCAACCAACCAGCGCATTTCAAAAGGGCTGAGGCATTCCAATATACAAACATAATTCGGAATCTGTAGTGAATTAGCAAAGAAAACACGAAGACGCAGAAAGAATCAAAGGCATAGAGAAATGAATATTGCTTCTTTTCAGAGAATGTTGGCTACCGTTATCGGTCTTCATTGTATTTACCAGATTGCGAGAGGCATGCCAGACGAGACAGTGGTGCAACAACATTGCAGCAGAGACAGATACAACGAGGGAGATGGTTATTGTTTCTGTTTATACGGAATTCTGAGAGATTTTCGCATTAATGTCGCCGGATCTGTGTATAACTATTATGGACATAATACGGCTTTCTATATCCAGTGCTATGGTCTTGCGGCTTCAAATGGTGCCCTTGCAGATATGATCGTACCAGGTGCTGGGAGCATCATGCTCACGACGTGCTCCTGACGGAATGCTCAGGAATCAGGGCTCAGCTCCATCTCGAAGATTGTAGAATGAGATAAGAGGTGTGCTTATTTACCGAATAAATCTTCCCTCGCTGAAAAATTGCTCTTTGTGCGTGGTTATTACTATATGAGAATCCTCCAATCTTCATGGTGTTACTGTTAGAATCTTTGCGAAGACTTAAAGCGATATGATAATGTTAAGTGTCATAGGCCATCGGCTATTGTCGGTGAAGATTTTTTGAAAAACGTCACCCAAAATTTTAGGGACGGCTCAATTGCCTGTCCCCAAAGGATAACAAAGATACGCTCATCCCGTCAAGTCCATGATGAGAAGATTGATAGAGTTAATAATTTTAATACCGTGACAACTAATTGAAAAGATACACCGATCAATCAAAGAAATAAGAAGACAAACAGATTTGTAAGTACTAGAATAATGGAAAATATATAGATGTCTCCATAATCATCTAAGTAGCGACCCAATGCTGGATGTTGAATGAGTAGTATCGAAAGAAGTAGATGGTCTATAATCAACACCATCAAAGGAATTCCCAACGTTAAGATCAGCAACTTCTTTAACTTTGAAATTAGACGTCTTAAATGGAGAATAAAAGTTGTTTGAAGCAGTGACGAAGCCACCATAGCGACCTCTTTGAAATTGTCAGATTGATGAGAAACAATGAAAACTACATAAAATGTTTGGAAGACAAGGGCTGTCACATTTGGTTAAATGTTAGGTCTAAATGATTTCATTATAAAATTAAGAAGGGTCTTTTTGGAAATGAAAAGTGGAGATACACTTTACTCTTTCTAATAGTAATGTATTTTTCAGAAGAGCAAAAAAGGTGTCATTCTGAGCTCAAAATAATAGAATTATGCTAGATTTGACAATTCTTTTGTGCCAAGATATCAGACATGACTGCAACAAATTTATTCATGATTTCACAAGAGAAATTACATTGACAATACAAATAGATAGTCTTTGTCTGGAGCTATACTACTGACAAAGAATATAACGACTCAAAATACTTGGATTTATAAACAACACCAAAACCCAACTAGTTCCAATAGTAAAGAAATGACTAGTCTACTAGGTCAGCTAACGAACACTTGAATTTGATTATTTAGTCTACACAAGAGAAGTAACTGGATTGAGTCGTATTAAAGCACAATAATGTACAAATGCAGGATCGACTTATGATTTAACCTCAAATAGTAACAAAGTCTTAGACGAACCATACTGACATGTATAGACTCTTCTTTTAGCACATCACCCCCCAAAGCAATTAATAGCTTATCCTCCAATTACATAGATGTTTGCTTATTATTAATAAATAATCTCAATGGGAAGCCATGAATCTCATTATGAGACCACCCATAACGAAAGATTTCACTTCCACCGCCATTCACCGGGGGTACAACTCCGTAACCGACATGCCATTAGTCGACGAAGGCATAGCCCTCCTAGGGGATTGGTCCAATTCAAGCTCTTTCATTGGAATGCTCAATCTCTGCATTCTACTTCGGACGAAGAAGGCTGGATGTCGAGGCGATGGTGGAGTAATGGAATTGCTACTGAGCATGAGAACTACAGTGGCCATGGTGGGTCTAATAGCCGGATCTTCTTGAATGCATAGTAAGCAAATGTGCAAGCATCGAAGTGCTTCATCTCTTGAATATGAATCCATTATAGCCGGGTCCAACACTTCTAAGGACTTGCCATCTCTCCATTGATTCCATGCCTGTAAGAATAATTCGGAAAATTTTCATAGAATTGCAGCATTAATTCGATTACTCATCACGCAAGACATGTGAATTTTGCAAAAACCATATTATGACCAAGGAACAGAATAATAATCATAAGTGTTTCTATAGGTTAAAGGACTAAATTTTTTACCGATGAATTAGAATTAGAATTTACAAAGCTACAAAGAGTGCGGTGTAAATATTTGTTGTAGTAGCATAGTGAAACTTACATAACTAGCAAGATATTCACCCCCATCCAATTGGTGGTAATAGTTATTTTTCTTGCCGCAAATGATTTCTAGAAGTAGTATGCCAAAGCTATAAACATCGGATTTCACCGAGAACTCTCCATGCATTGCATATTCTGGAGACATGTAACCACTGCAAAAACAAACATTGACCACGTGTAAATTGCAGATTTAGATTCATATCGAGTAGCATCCTTAAATAGATAAAATGAGCAAGTCCGGCATCCAATGACAAAGTCATCTATTCAAAAACTAAGACTTACAAAGTTCCCACAATTTTATTTGTGATAGCTTGAGTTTGATTAACTCCAAAAATTCTTGCCATGCCAAAATCCGAAATCTTTGGGATCATTTCACTGTCTAACAAGATATTGCTACATTTTAAGTCACGATGAATGATCCGGAGACGAGAATCTTCATGTAAATAGAGCAATCCTCGAGCGATCCCAAATATTATTTTGTATCGTAATGGCCAATTCAATTGACCACTTTTTTGAGGATCTGCATCATTGCACCAAAACTCATTATGTGCAAGCATGTGGCATCTATTAAAAAATGAAGGCGAATACATTTACTGTCATCAATCAAAGGTAGCTTAACAAAAAAAATAAAAAAAACTACAATCATTTGAAAGAACGAAAAACATTTTAATTTGAAGGTTTTCATAGCTAGTGAAAGCTTGAGCATTTGATTTCAAGCAAATTATACATTATGCATATAAGAAAGTTAAACTGCAATGTACCAAATAAGAAGTAATCGAGGCTTTTATTTGGCACAAACTCAGAGGCCAATAGCTTTTCGTATCCCTCCAAGCAAAATCCGAGCAGTCGTACAAGGTTTCGTGTTGGAGTTTCGCAACTAACAGAACTTCATTCTTAAATTCTTCATCACCTTGTCTTGAGGTTTGAGATAACCTCTTCACCGCAATTTGTTGTCCATCAGGAAGTCTACCCTAAAGATTTTGAATATATTGCATCACGACTTCTTGAAACTAACATATAAATGCTTTACATGTTTCTATTTTTCTTTTTTGGCACCATTATGTTCCATTCATGTGTAAAGCATTCTTGATTGTTTCTATTATGTAATACTTGCCTGAAAAACCTCGCCAAATCCACCTTCACCCAACTTATTTGCAGGAGAGAAATAATTTGTCGCGGTTTGTATTGTAGCCAAGTCAAATTGCAAGGACTCCATAGTGATAAGTTCATTTGCACCTGCATTACCAAAAAATGCAATTTGATTATCAAATTAGATCAACATTGGCTCCTAGTAGCGTTTATACTATTTCTAATGTTTGGGAATATTATCACAATGAAGAGCCCCATAGTAGATTGGTAGGGTTGTCCCTTTAAGTTTCCCCTCTTGATTGGTCATGAAAGAAAAAAACACAATATCGTTAATACTGTTGGTAACAAAGCAACGAGATGAATCTCGTGTCATGATCACTTCTTCATGTTGAATGTAGTGCTAATCTGTTAATTACGGTGCATATGCTATCTATGCTTGGAGGGAATTGCTAAATGATGGGAGCATTTTGAGACCTTGTCACAAGGTGTTGGGGTTTATTTCACATATGTGTGGAAAGGCTGGTAGTCGGTTTACAAGTGTAAGGGAAAACTTCACCCTTTGAGCTAATTTTTGGCATAAGAGAAACCCAAGACCAATTAACATTGATATCAAATTCGATTATTGGTGGCCCATTCCCAATATATATCAATGTTTAATGAATATTTCAAAGAAGGAATTTGGTGACCAACTTGGTTTCCAAATAGATAGGCATTGTGGTGTAGCAACATGGGGCTTTATGGCAAACTTCATGGCTCGGTTCAAAAATAGAGACCTAGGGTGAAGTTAGGCGTTAGAGATTCAAATTAAGATAAGTTGATGCTGAAGGATACCTAAATTAAGGGAGAACAAACCTAACACTGGAGCTCACATGTCAATGAGTGATTATTAATATAAACATGTGAGTTGTATTAGAGAAGTCTCACATCAAATAATTGATGTGGTGTTGAACAGTTAATATATCCTAGTTGGCTTATAACTCATTGACTTAAGTTTTTGAGTGAAGGTAGGTACAACTGGATATGTTGATGGGCTTGGACTTGGCTATCTCTTGGAGATATCCTCAGGTGAAGGTATCGAACTTCTGATGTACATTTCCAATACTTCGTTGGTCATGTCAAATCTTTATCCCTCGGCACGACTCATGGCATCCTAATGGGATCTCGTTGGATATATACCCAAGGCGAGTAGTTTATGATTCTCTTCTTTGAACTGCAAAAGCAGCTGGTATGATTTGTGCTCTAAATGGAAAAGGCCCAATGTGAGGTTTGAAGACTTGGTATCAATCCAGGCAGCTGTTTGTGGTTTAATTTTTTCAAAGTCTTCTTTGGCAGACCAAGATACTTGCACTGCTGCTCCTTGCGACATTCTTAACTCTACTTCAGCTTGGGAGATTGTGAGGAAAAGAGGCACAATAGTTAAATGGAATCGGCTGATTTGACTTTCGTCTAATTTGCTAAGGTTTGGATGCATATTTTGGTTTGTGATACAAGATAAGCTTGTTGAGTGATCTTGGGCCCTTCTCACTCCAAAAGGGAGAGATTTTCTTTGGTGTTTGGTAAAATTTAATAGAATTGTTGCATCTATTTATCTAGAAGGCCAAAATGAGCTGTTTCATTTCCAAAGTATTCCTCTTACAGATGGAATTATAATTGCTTGTGTAGTCAAGTATAGTTGTGAAGGTTGAAAGAGCATGAAGAATCGGATCTTTGTCCTTGATCTTTTCCATTAGATATGCCACATTAATATCAAATGAAATCTTAATTTGTGTGATTAATATATCTGATTTCTTACGAAAAATAAAGAAATTTCATTATATGCTCATTTATATGATGTAGATAATTTACGAAAAAATAAAGGCAAACGATCGATTTACCGCTTTTTCCTTTGACGGCTTCATACGTCTTCATTTTCTTTCTTCGAAGCAAACAACAAGTGAAAAAGAGAAGTACCATAACACTTGCAACAGAAACGGTAATGGCAATGATCGTCACGGTCGACTTGTTGCTTTTTCCTGCACACGTACCATTACATATGCGAGACAACTAAGTTAAAAAACATTTTAGATGAAAGTGTGCTTAATATTTAAACATTCTAAGACTCTACTTCACTACGTTGGAATTAGACCTAAGACTGACACGTGAAGGTTGGCAATTTGACACGCAATAAGGGGCCTTGAGAGATCTGAATAGAGAGGTTAAACGAAAATAAAAAAATCTACGGTGAGAAACCCCTATTTCATCACCTATTAATGGGGAAATTAAATTCGAAGGAGGAGCAGACTTAACAAAAACATGTAAACTGTTTGATCACCGGAACTATTATATGTTATAACAACTACATTACCATCACTTGCAAACTCCACCGTAGCTCATTTACTCTGGTACTTGAGATGGTCTCTCTGTAGTGGCTTACCTCGATATTGGACCTCTATATAGAATGACTCTTACATATGTTATTTTGAGACTTTATATTTTTCTCTATCTTAGATAACCAAACCTTGCATCATATGATGTGCCAAATCATATTTTTCGTGGCTTCTTTTGTCACTCCCTAGAAACAAGGAAATCTAGTGCGCCCCCTTAGAAGGATATCAGTGAAATTTTGGCAGAGATGCTAATAACTTCTTGCCTTGTTGCTCATCAGAAAGGGCTTCATTTTTATTGTTCAAGACCATCATGAATTTGTTAAACTCATCTAGATGAGCTTTGATTGACGTGCCTTTGGCCACCCATAATCGAAACATCCTTTTTAGCATATCCAAAAGACTATTCAAACCTTTCATAAGATAAAGTGACCCGAATTTTACTAATAATGTTGCCACATCCTTCTCTTTCCACTTCAATCAACACCTCATCTGACACATTCAATAGGATTATGCTCTTCTACTTCTCCATCAACTCTCGACCACTTTCATCACTTCTGGTAACTTAACCTTGCCATCCAACAGATTCACCAAACTTTGGATTGTGAACATGGCACACATCATAATGCTCCACAACCCAAAATTATTCTTTCTAATGAGCTTCTCAATCTCACGTCTTGCTCAGACATAATTATAAATAAAGTATTCCAAACAATGATCATGCAGAAACCCTAAATCGATCGTAGAAATCCTAACTTTGATACCAATTGACGTGAAATGACACAATGGTTAATGGATCTTGCAGTTTAATATCAACCTGAGATAACGAATTGTTTGAAAAGCTCCCCGTGTATTTTGATGATTCGGAAACTATCCTTAGTTTAATATCTACTAGATAAATGAAAAAAGTTTAATGTGGTTAAGTCGTGATAATTTTCGGAAGGCTTTGATAGTATCGTTGGTCTCCTTGTGGTTGAATTAAAGACGTTTACAAGGATGACGACTTTGACAAAAAGCAAAACAATTTTTAATAAGTGGATATTACCATGATAGAATCCAGAAAAATTGATCATGAACGACTTTTTTAACAGTCAAATGTTTACAAATTTTATTTTTGTGGTGATACCACCGTTAAACTATTTCTTATAATTTTTCTTCTATATACTAGTAATGGGGTAACCACATGAAACCCAAAAAAAAAAAAAAATAAATAAAAAACTTATTAAAGATTTGCAAAAATAAAATCACAATTACATTTCTCAATGCAAAAATTTAAAAAAGATGAAATTTAATTAAATCAAACTACTGCGTACAATATGATTTTTTTAAATGATAGTTATTTTATTTATTATAGATTGATAAAAATTAATATCATTCATGAAGTTTCTACGGAAAAAACAACAACATGCCTCGATGTGCATACATTTTTTATGTCACTTTTTCTTTAATTGTACTTTTAGATATTCCTATAGCATTAAACACAAACTTGGTGGATAGGTAACGTTGTTATTTCCTAAGTCAAGATCTTGCTTCATGATAAAGAGAAAAGAGCTAGGAAAAAAAAAAACATACGTTAACTCGAAAAGCAATTATGCTAGAAATAAAGAGAAGAGAAGACAAGTAAGAACATAAGTAAGACTATTCTTCGGTGCAACATGGAAAATTTGATTAGACTCTCTAAAAAGCCCCACGAATTTAAATTCACATTATAAATATTACAAACTAAAAAATCAAATTAAAATGCGCCAAATTTATCACAATTTGAGCTATAACGCGCTTATTGAAGTCACAATGCGACATATGTGGGGTCATCATTATCAATGGATCAACACAAGTTCATAGGTTATTAGTGTTGGAGAAATTTAAGTGAATCTAAAGAATAAGTGCGAAAGAAAATATATACAAGTGGTTTGATCCACTCTTAATTTAAGGATTATAATTACTGGCTATCTCAAATCAATGTTGTGTATAGCCACTTGTGCAAAATATTTTTATATAGAGTTTGAGTAATTATTTTGGCCCACCGGGTTCGATCTAATAAAAGGAGAGTTGGCGCAGAGGAAGACAAGCGATGCAAACGCAAATGTACCTGTAGGTCTGGTCATCGGAGCGGGAGGCGGAGGTGCTGGAGCAGGAGCCGGAAGGGCTGAGGCGTCATAAAAGGGGTACAACTCGTACCTCAGGTTGCAGCTCGGTGTGAGCAGCTTCCCACATCGCCTCCACTGAACCAGATAACCGCTTGCGAACTGGAGGCACACTTTACAGTCCGATTCGGTCAAGTCCGGCGTGCACTGCGCGAGTGCGTACAGCTTCCGCAAGCTCGTGATGTTTGCCTCCTCTGCGGCAAACTTCTTTCCTGACCCGCCAGCTGAAGCTTTTGCGATGATGTTACTCGTGGTTTTTGATACGACATCCATGAACTGGGTTGTGTCGGTGACGTTGTCCTCGGGAAATTTGGGAGCCGGCTCTTGCTCCATGACCGAGAAGATGGGCTGGTCCGAGTACCGCAACATGCACTGGTCGTACCAGATTATAGTGTCTCGCTGGTAGGGGCATCCTCGGAGGATCTCCTGTTTTCCGGTGGCCACACAGTCGCTGCAGGTGGTGGTGTTGAGGTCCCCACGGCAGAGGAAGAGGCCGTAGACCTTGTTGGGAGGATTTTGGCCTGCAGTGGCGTTGGCGAAGCCGTTGGTGCTGTTGGAGGCGGCGAAGGCGAGGGAAGAGAGGAGGGCGTCGAGGTTGGACTTGTAGGTGGAGTTGGGAGTGAAGTACTGAAAGTTTGGGCAATTATGATACAGAAATTTGGACGCCAGTCCAGTACTGAAAGTTTTGAAGAAGAAAAAGAAGAAGAAGAAGAAGCAGAAGTAGAGAGAGAGGGAGACGTCGAAGCAAGACTTCATGGTTGGATTGATGATTGTATTGGCCATAGCTCGATCAGCACAAAATTATAGGAACGCCATTGTTTGAATTGTGGTCCCATAAGTTTTGTCCATTCCTGAGATTTCATGGTTCTGGACTACCTTTACTACCCATGCCTTGCCTTGTCTTGTCATGTCAGCTATTTCCTACTACCGAGATACTGTACGCCGTTACTCCATCGAAAAGTCTTGTACAACTTTACGATGGATGTGCAGTTTTCTCATGAAGCACGGACAAGTTGTTAGAATTTCCGTATCGTATTGGACACGCTCGGACACGTGATCAACACGTATCTAATTTCTCAATATGTGATTAATTCTTTTTGACACGTTTCGAAACGTGTGTCTGGGAGAGAGAATTATTGAAGAAGATAATGGAGGGTGAAGGCGAGGGCGAGGAAGTGGATGCAAGGCCGTGAGCGACCGGGGCGACCGGGTCATGACTGCGATGCCGCAATGGAGGGTCAGCGGTGAGGAGAGAGAGAGAGGAGATGGAGAGGAGGATGCGGCGGCAAGTAGGGTCTTTGAGGGAGAGAACGAGTGAAATAAATTTGGGACGTGAGGGCTGGGGTGGAGTGGCGGGGGGATTTTGGTGTTGCATTTTTTTATTAAATAAATAAATAAAGGAGATTATAAAGTGATTTTGAAAAATAAAAATACTAAATATTGAATAATGATAAATTTTGATTATTGTAAAATATCATAAGTTTATTTAAATAAGTTAATTTTAATTTCTTGTTAGTCATTAATTTCATCAATAACTTTTGTTAGAGTTAGAAACATGTCCCCAAAATATAGGTCTGCATTAATTATGAATATATCTTTCGAATTTTCTATGAATAGATTTACTAATATTATTAATATGAATTCATTGTAGGCTCTTTTGTTATTATTTCTTTAATTATGAATTTGAATCAAATTAATTAAAAATAAAAATATTCATTTAATATGCAACGTGTCTCAACGTGTCGGAATTCTTTATTTTTGAGAAATGACGTGTCGGCGTGTCATATTGTGTTGTATTGTTTGTCGGTGCTACCTAGGTCCTATCTAGTTTGATTTATAATTTCCTAAATTTTTAAAAGTGACTTTTGGAAACTGTAGGTGGACTTTCTGGCGATGAGCAAATTATGGAGGACCAAGGTCGAATTTCGCTTTCGGGGCAACTTCACTAATAGTTTAATCTTGGCGATTCTTGATTTTGCTAACTCTATTCTAAATGTTTCAATTTCTTTTCGAGTTTATAACATATTCGACTGAGGAAAAAATAAAAAACAAATGAGATTGACGAAATGAGGAGTGTGGTGCAAATTCTTATTGAGAAAACAATCAATTTGAATCCGTGGAAAATTTCAAGCGAAGATCAAAATAGAGAGAAAGAGAATCGCTTGATAAGTTTTTCTTTTGTTCCGACTAGGCTCTTTCTCTAAAGACAGAAGCTAAATCCGAGCCCGTCAATGACACATCCACACGGATTCAACTTCACTTAGAGCTTAAGCCAATAATCTATGAAGCTGGTAGGCCAATTAATATACTATCAATTGCTCCACGCTCTCAGGAACAGAAACACAAATAATACGTCGCGCTGCTGAAATTATTCTAGCACATAAACATTTTTCAGCTTAAGTCTTATCCATTCTCCACTTGCACCTTCCCTCGGTACGCAGTCCGCGACCCCACCGGCCGGGCACAACTTGCACCGCTTGCCAGAGCACTCATTTTCAGAAATTTTTAGAAATTTGTAATCTTCTTTATTTTATTTTTTTTAATTCATCTTTCTGATTTCCTACCGACAAGGTCATGGGGGTCTCGGCGAATGGCCGCCGAAGAAGATAAATAGTAGAAAAGGAAAAACAAGGAAGAAAGGAAAGGAAAGAAGAGGAAAAAAAATAAGCATAGAAATTACAAAACCACATTGTTTTGAATATCATCGAACACAGCAGATCGCCAACCATTTTATGTAGGATAATTAGCATTAACCAGACCGCCACATTAACAATCTCCAACCAAAATTAGCTGAAGTAACTACATTGTAAAACGTCAAAAAGTTTAGTACTACAATGGCGAAATGAAAAGCTTATCACTGACCTGGCAACTATACAATAGATTTATAACTTTTAGAACAATTTTTCCATTTTTCCACTCGTTTCGTATTGTTAACAATTTATTTTTTTACATACATAAAAAGGTATCTCACATCGTTTGTTTGTGGGACATACGCTTGATATATACAAGTGGTTTCCCTCCATTTATTGACTTAAATTTTTTTGAATTAGATATTCTAATGGAATCATATTTTACTTCAGATTATTTTGTGTGCGTAGCCCATTTGTCAATTATATGCCCATAATTGTCTTAGACGTGATGAATTTTGTCACAATCTTTGATCTTCACTTCTGTGTTAATATGTTGATCTTCGTCTAAATAATCGGTACATAGGTAAAGGATGATAGAGATTGGAGTAGACAATAACGAAAAGGAAACGGTAGGGGTTTCTTTCTATATTCAAAGATTGTTTTCTCCAACACGGCTCTTGTGGCTCAGGTCAAAGTGCTTTTGTCGGACAAAACTGAACCGCGTACTGGTCAGATCGCAAGTGCCTTCAATTGATACTGAGATTCTTTTTATAATTTTCTTTTCCACTTTATTTGATCTTAAATCACCAAACATTTTGCCCTGTTTTATTCGAGATTTACCAAATAAGAAATACGCCATTTCAAGGAAACGTATCCTCCTTCTCCTCCTGGCGAAGGAAGCATGAGCCTCGGGATCAATGCTCCCGTCATTGAAGCAAGTCAATTACGTTATCTTACTTTTTTCCAAAGCAGAATAATGCCCACTGAGTTGGACTCTTTGGTCCGCATATCCCAAGCCGAGACTTGGGAAAGAGAAGTCTGAGGATGTAGACGTAATTGGAAATGAGAGAGAGAGAAAGGAATCTTCATTCTAATCTTCGTACTAAAAAAATGTAGGAACTATTGTTTCCGATTCCTATTTCCAACGAAGGACGTGCCGTTTCAAAGGAAAAGTTGTTTGGTGCCTGGGAATTTACGGATCAAGATCCTCTGATTGCCTGCGCATCTTGCTAATTTTTATTTATGAATAAACTTCACATGCAACTAAACTTTATTACGGATTAAGATTCTTTGAAATTAAAGTAAATTGACATTATTTTTTCTTTCCTGATGAGTGTAATTTGATGTTTTGAGTTTACTACATTGAGAAGATGACGTATTAACACAAAAAAGAAAGGTCTGAACTTAATCTTCCCATTTATACCTTTTTTTTCTTGATTTCCTTTTCTTTCTCGTTTATGTTTTTCTTAACTTGGGATTTGCGATCCCAGGTAAGATCGGTTGTTTCTTCCTCAGTTCCACGGGTAATATCACCGCCCTCCTCCTTTTGTGATAGAGAGGCAAGCTCGGCGAAAGATTTGGGAAGTCAAATATAATGAATTATAATAAAAGGCAACTCATTATTTTGAAGAGATAATAACAAATATATATTCATGTGAGTAGCAAATACTAGGCCCACACATAATGTAAATTTAGCGGCATATACTCATACTCGACCCAACCTGACTAGGATCCAATTGTTAGCAAATTTTATATTTAAAATGTTACCTCTAAAGAATGAGCCATTCCATGGACCTACTCGTCGAGTTAATGAGACATCTTGGGTGCTCGAATCAGGTCATGGGCTAAGACTTTGTGTGGTGTATGAGCAACATGGGTGAGCGTCGCATTGACGAACAATACCACATGTGTGGGTGGGGCCGGCACCGGCTAATATGGGGTTGTGAATGTAGCGGTGAAGTGAAGGTTGATGGACCTTGATCAAGTGACGTATGATGCCCTCGCATTCCTGCTCAAGCTTCATAAATTTCCTATCAGCTAAACATATTTCAAAGTTCAAAAATCAAATAAAATCATTTCACATTTAAATTCCCGGAATCACAGAAAAGTACACACGCGACATAATCTTTTGCTCTCCGATTTCAGACCCTGCCTAGTCCTCCCCAATTGAAGGCGAGCTCGAAGAAGAGGTCTTTTCGTGTATTTGTCCCTAACAGAAGTCCGAACAAGAACTTTCCCAAGAAGTTGGGAAATTTTCGACGGAACTTGTGGGGCACGGAGAACTCTGGACTTGGAGGGTCGGTTTGGTTTGGGAAGCAAATGAGAGGTGACGCTAAAAGGAGTTTCTTGTGGGAAATTGGGTTCGAAAGGACAATAGAGCTTGACATCTCTCTCTCTCTCTCTCTCTCTCTCTCACTGATACCGACACTGGCAAGCGCAGAGGATCACGGAATCGAGGACCGTACGCGCGATGGAATTGAAGGGAGATGGTTTGTTACTATTTTAGTGAGGACGAAGACATGAGGAGATCGTGAGTGAATTCTAGCAGAAGCTGAAGAGTCTGGGAGGGGAGTCTGGAGGTCTGATGCTGTGGAATGAGGATTTTGGAGTTTAGTTCGGTTGTGTGGAGGCAAGAACAAAAAGAAAATTACAATTGTTGCATGTGCCGCGTGCAGAGCATTTATGATCATTTTCTAAGTATGTAGTAATTCGTAGGGAAGCGATTGCCGCTAGTGGCAAGGCACGACAATGAGGTGAGGGCCGTGTGACCCACGGTTTCACCGAAAAAATTGTGAATACTTTGTTATTGGTTAGGCCATCAATACTCAGGTGGGAAAAAGAGAAGAGAAGAAGATGAACAGTGAGGATGGTCAGCTTTTTGGGCTCCTACAGGGCTCACTGACAAGGTCAATTGCGTGATTTGCATTCCCTTGTTGCCGGGGGGAAGGGGGGAGACTTGACCAACAAAAGTCGAGACAACATGCAACTCCAATATTTCAGTTTCAAGTGATGGCGATGGCAATGGAGAGCGCTTTGGACTAGGTTCCTATTCACTCGTTGCCATGGAAACTATTCGAACTTTCCTTGATCTTACATGAGAAAAAGTATTGATCCAATTGGACAAGTTTGTTGACCTGGTACAGCACCTTGTAGGCCACGGCCAAAATCTCCAACGGAGGTACACATTACTGCTGCTTCACGTAATGCATTTGCGTGTGTATAAGTGATTTGCATGAAAAATTGCCGAACAACTTTTACAGATAGTCACCTCCTGATGCCAATGGAAATACTTGCAACATCGATTGAGTTAAGGACGTCTATTAGCTTGTTCGGCTCGGAAAAAGACTTATGAAAAATTACAATGAAATGTGACGATGTTTTTACCCTACAATTAGCACGATGCAGGTTTCGGATTATCCGCTCCGAGGGACATAGAATTACTTCATAGTAGAGTAGCTCCGAGTCATTTATGATCATTTTCTAAGTATGTAGTAATTCGTAGACCAGTGTAGTGTAGATGATCCCCAGGGACATATGAGTGACGGGAAAAAGTGACGAAAAAGTGCTCTAATAATTTGATTTTCAAATGGTTTCGTATATACGAGAAAATTCTTTTGGAAAAGTTATGCAAAGTCGACAATATACGATAATAATCAAGCAATTGATTCACAAATTACAAAAACCAGGCATTGCAGCAAAGTCAAACTACGATACGAAGGCCACGTCGGTTGGAGGCAGTGAAGGCGAGGGAAGAGAGGAGGGCGTCGAGGTTGGACTGGTAGGCGGAGTTCGGAGTGAAGAGGGTGCTGTTTGGAAATGATGGTACAGATATTCGGCCGCCAGTCCAGTACTGAAAGTTTTGAAGAAGAAGAAGAAGAAGAAGAAGAAGAAGAAAAAGTAGGGAGAGAGGGAGACGGCGAAGCAAGATTTCATGGTTGGATCGATGATTGTACGGCTATAGGTAGATCGGCATGGAATTATAGGAACAACAACGTTTGAATTGTCAATTCTACACGTTCTATGCACTTGCTCGCCATGTCTCCATCGACAAGTCTTGTATGACTTTACGATGGATGTGAAGTTGGGAGACCCCTTCGTATTTTAATTAATTAGATAAATAGAAAGCAAAAAATCTAAGACCACTTGCGGTGCGGAGGATCGGTCCCACACCGTCCCGACTGAAATCTCTGCGCTGCCAATGGGACAGGGCGATGAGCCAACCATGGAGGATCAAGGTGGATTTTACTTTTGGGGGTGACTTCGCAAATAGTCTAATCTCGGCGATTCTGGATTTTGCAAGCTCTTGTTCTATACGCTATTTGGTTCCTTTCTGAGTTTATAACATATTAGATTGGCGAAATATAAAAAATAAATGAGATTAATAAAATGAGAACTGTGATGTAAGTTTTTATTGAGAAAACAATCTGATTTGAATCCGTGGAAAATTTCAAGCAAAAACAAAATAGAGAGAGAAAATCTGTTGATAATTTTCTCCTTTGTTCCAAGTCCAACGAGGCTCTTTCTCTAAATACATGGAGAGATCATCAAGAAAGTGGTGAAATCCAATCCCATCAATGACAGTTTTACTCAGATTCACATTCACTTGTAAGTTTAAGTCAATGAGTTGTGAAGTCTATTAATTAATTAAGATAATATAAGTTTTGTTGAGGAAACAAATGATCAAATACTAAATAAGAAAATAAACTAAATATCAGATTATATGAGTGCAATAAAAAATTTCATTATATATCAAGCGATACAACGAAAATTACAACTATATTCAAGTCAATTAAATACTGTCAGTATTTTCCAAGTTTTAATTATATACAATAGCTCAGACAATGTTTAAAACCCGTGAGAGATTTCCCCAAAAGTCAAAATAAAATAATATAGTGCATTCGACAATGTTAAAGCGATATTAAAAGTCAGAATAAAATATTAAAGTCCATTCCACAACGTTAAATCGACAGGAGAGAGATTTCCCCAAAAGTCAAAATGAAACATTAAGGAAATTGCGCGAATCGCATTCTTCTTTGGCTCCAACGTGGAGACTGGAAGAAAGAAAAGTCGAAACACGTATGATGTATCCAAGTGATGTCATTGTAGAGAGAGAGAGAGAGAGTGGCTCTTATAGCTTTGAATTTTCCATCAAAATGATGGTAATGATAGTGATAAATTTGCAATATTAAAATTGACTCCTACAATTCGATGCAACCGTCAATCGGTGTGAAGAAAGATCAAACCCCTCGAAACGTTTAACTCTAACCTAATTTGCTTGAGATATTGCCCTCTTTAATCGATCATACATTGAGAAGATGACATATTAACACAGAAAAGAAAGGTCTGAACTTAATGTTCCCATTTATACCTTTTTTTCTTCATTTCCTTTTCTTTCTCGTTTATGTTTTTCTTCGCTTCTTCCTCAGTTCCACGGGTAATATCACCGCCCTCCTCCTTTTGTGATAGAGAGGCAAGCTCGGGAAAGATAGGCCCATCCAATGGGAAGCGATTGCCCCCATTGGCGAGGCACGACAATGAGGTGAGGGCATGTGACCCATATGAGATCTCCAAATGTTCGGGAGTGATCCGCGGTTGAGTTGGAGAGAGAGAGGGGGATCTATGATTTTGTGTTGATTTTGCAGCATTCATTGATTGAAAAACTTTGGAAGATAAAAGTGACACTTTTTGAAATCTAGGATGCAAAATTGTGAACACACTCTGGATGTTGTTCTATGCTCACACGGTATTGGATTCACCGAAAAATCGTGAATACTTTGCTATTGGTTAGGCCATCAATACTCAGGCGAGGGAAAGAGAAGATGAACGGTGAGGATGGTCACCTTTTTGGCCTCGTACAGTGCTCACTGACAAGGTCAATTGGGTGATTTGCATTCTCTTGTTGACTGGGGAGACTTGACCAACAAAAGTCGAGATAACATGTAACTCCAATATCTCAATTTCTAGTGATGGCGATGGCGACGGAGAGCGCTTTGGACTAGGTTCATATGTACTCATTGTCATGGAAACTATTCGAACTTTCCTTGATTTTACGTGAGGAAATGTATTAGATCCAATTGAACAAGTTTGTTGACCTAGTACAGCTCCTTGTAGGTCACGGCAAAAATCTCCAACAGAGGTACACATTACTGCTGCTTCACGTAATGCATTTGCGTGTATATAAGTGATTTGCATGAAAAATTGCCGAACAACTTTTACAAGTAGTCACCTCCTAATACCAATGGAAATACTTGCAACGCTGATTGAGTTAAGGATGTGAACTAGTTTGTTTGGCTCGGAAAAGACTTATGAAAAATTACAATGAAATGTCACGATGTTTTTACCCTACAATTAGCCCGAAATGACAGAACACTTGTGTGCAGGTTTCGGATTATCCGCTCTGAGGTTTATAGAATTACTTCATCGTAGAGTAGCTCCCAATCATTTAAGATCCTTTTCTAAGTATGGAGTAATTCATTCACCAGTGTAGTGTAGACGATCCTTAGGGACATGAAGTTCTCTTATGAGTGACAGGAAAAAGTAACGGAAAAAAGCTCTAATAATTTGATTTTCGAATGGTTTTGTATATACGAGAAAAATTCTTTTGGAAAAGTTATGTAAAGTAGACAAAATGCGATAATAATCAAGCTATCGATTGACAAATTACAAAAGCCAGGCATCGCAGCAAAAGGCAAACTACGATGCGAAGGCCACGTCGGCATTGAGAGCAGGTGAGGAGCGAGTGCTCGTTTAGCATTAATTCTTTTGCTCTAGTCATCATCACCTAATGCCAGTTCGAAAACGTGTGCTACTAATTTCAGACCTTGGTGAGACTAGCAACCAAAACCCAAATTAAATATGAAAACCTAGGTTTAAATTGATTTTTTTTTTTCCATATAGGTTTTTAATACTGAGCTAAATGATAAGATTCTGGTTTTTTGTTATTCTTTTAAAGGGTTTGGCTTTTGTGGTTTTACAGCAATAAATGCCAATTTTGGCAATTAACTTTGGAAGCTTTATGTTCCGATTGCAAAAGATGAGTCTCACAAGTGCGCCATACAAACATAGCATAACAGTACCACTAGGCTAACAGACTCTTATTACAAAGAATTCTCTTTTCTAATTTTCATCTTTAAGGCAAAATCTCAATGCAATGTGAAAAAGCTTTCAATTTTCATTTACAACAAGGAAATAGAAATGTCAGTATCAATGATGGCCCAAAATAAACAGGAAAACAAAATTATCTAATGAAGGTTCTTGACAGGAACGTCTTGCTAACTTGCTATGTCAATTGGAAATATAACACTTGAATCCGTAGTACCACAATGAAAACAAATTTTTCAACGATTGTCTGTATTGACCAGATAAAATCAAACGTTGAAAAGTAATGTGTCGACAAGTTAAAACCTCAAGCCACAGAGTTAGATTTATTATAATTAGGTTACCAAACTTCAACAAAAAAAAAAATTAGTTTACAAAACTGTTTAAAGTACTAGGTTTTACAAAGGAATTTCAATTTCACTTTACCAAAATTGCAAAGCACGGTGAAATTATCTATCGCAAGAGAATAGTAACTTACATAACTGGCAAGATATACACCCCCATCCAATTGGTGGTGGTAGTTATTCCTCTTGCCACAAATGATCTCTAGAAGTATTATGCCGAAACTATAAACATCATATTTCACTGAGAACTTTCCATACATTGCATATTCTGGAGACATGTAACCACCACAAAAACAAACATTAGCCACATATATATATAGCAAATATAGATGCAGCCATGCAGCATCCTTGAATAGATAAATGGGCAAGTCCATCATCCAATTGCAAAGGCATCTATAAGACTTACAAAGTCCCAACAATTTTATTTGTGTTAGCCTGAGTTTGATCAACTCCAAAAATTCTTCCCATGCCAAAATCTGAAATCTTTGGGTTCATTTCATTGTCTAACAAGATATTGCTACATTTGAGGTCACGATGGATGATCTGAAGATGAGAATCTTCATGTAAATAGAGCATTCCTCGAGTGATCCCAAACACTATTTTATAATGTAATGGCCAATCCAATTGTCCCCTTTTTTGGGGATCTGCATCATTGCACCAATATTCATGAATATGCTAGGATGGGGCACCTATTAAAAAACTCAAGGCAAAGCTCATCATACAATACCAAAATATATTTAATCTCATTCATCAATGGTAGCCCAAGAAAAACCTATAATTAGTTAAAAGAACAAAAACCAAGGGTTTCCAAAGCTAGTGAAAGCTTGAGCATTTGATTTCAAGCAAATTATACATTCTACACATAAGAAAGTTAAACTGCAATGTACCAAATAAGAAATAATCGAAGCTTTTATTTGGCACAAACTCGTAGGCCAATAGCTTTTCGTCTCCCTCCAAGCAAAATCCGAGTAGTCGTACAAGGTTTCTGTGTTGAAGCTTCGCAACTAATAGAACTTCATTCTTAAATTCATCATCACCATGTCTTGAGCTTTGAGATAGCCTTTTCACCGCAATTGTTTGTCCATTAGGAAGTCCACCCTTTGCATTTATCATTTAATTCCGTGTTAAAACTTCTTAAAAATTAACTTTAAAAAGCTTTAAATGTCTCTTTTTCTTCAACATCATTATGTTCAATACAGATGTAAAGCATTCTTGATTGTTTCTAACTATAATCTAATACGTACTTTGAAAACTTCACCAAATCCACCTTCACCCAACTTGCTTTCATGAGAGAAATCATTTGTCGTGGCTTGTATGGTAGCCAAGTCAAATTGCAAGGACTCCATGGTAATAAGTTCATTTGCACTTGCATTACCAAACAACTCAAGTTGAATATCAAATTACATTGACAATGGCTCTTAGTGGCATTTATAGGGTCACCAGTGCTTGGGAACATTGTCACAATGAAGAGCACTAGATTAGACTACCATGGTCGCGTCACCCTACCTCAAAGCAATCTTCATTCTCTTGATTGGTCATGAAGCAAAAAGAAAAGAAAAAGAAAAAGAAAACAAACAAAATCACTAATGCTATAGGAAACAAAATAAAGAGATGAATCTTGTATCATGATCACTTCTCTAGGCTGAGGGTAGTGTTAGGTCTGTTAATTGCAATGCATATGCTACCTTAGCTTGGAGGGAATTGTTAAAGAGTAGGAGTATTTTGAGGCCTCGTTATGTAGCAAGTTATCGTAAATCTATATCACTCTAGTACGACTCATGGCCTCCTAAAGGCATATTGCTGGATGTATACCCAAGCAAAGTAGTTGATGATTCCATTCTTCTCTGAACTACAAAAGTGGCTATCTAAATTTTAACTTCATCTAGAAATGGTGCAAAAGTTTTTGATTTTTTCTTCAGAAGCTTCTTTGAGAACCTGTTCAATTTAGGGACAAGCCTGGATAGAGGGTAATGGCTTGGAGCCGAACCAACCAGGCCGTTTCTAGTCGGTTTCGTTATTGAAATGGACCTGATGCTCCCTCCTCGTTGTTATAGCAACATGTATAGGAGTTCCTAAGATATATGATTGTTGTGGGACATCTTGTCTCTTCTTGGTCGATGAACAAGCTTAACTTATCCATCAAAAAGAGGAATCCAAGAAATCCTATCGACGACTAATGGAGTTCAATTGATGAAGAAATTTGAACGAATGTATGGCCAGCTCTATTGTTTTATTGACAAAACATTCTGTCGGCTAAGAATTTTTGGCATGGGTTTCTATATATCACATCTTGAAAATGAGGAATCTCGAATTGCACCAAACTAATTTACATATTTGAAATTGATACCTCGCTAAGTAAAATACTCGTACTTTTACTTAAAATATACTTGTGCATGTACTTTTGAATAAAACTTCCTTTTTATCGCACTTTTGCTAAGTTAACAGAAAATTACTTGTTTGCTTTTTGGA
Source organism: Eucalyptus sp. ANBG9806169 (assembly GCA_014182395.1). NCBI lineage: Eukaryota > Viridiplantae > Streptophyta > Magnoliopsida > Myrtales > Myrtaceae > Eucalyptus > Eucalyptus sp. ANBG9806169. The sequence continues at coordinate 38,339,016 of CM024577.1, forward strand.
GTAAACCAGATTATACACATACAAAGAAAGGCCGTAATATAGTTGGGTAGACTTGTTTTAGGTTCTTTCTTGGTTCAATTAATGATATGACACCCAAAATATGGTCAATAAATTTCAACTTTATAGAAATGAAACATTATTCTTGTGATCCCCGTTAGATAACACGAATTAGTAACATATGTGAATTATTAGGTTCGATATCTACATTTCTATATTTTTGAATAGTCTCACGTTAATATTTTTCTTGTTTACAATATAGCTAATGTAAAATCATGATAACGTTATTTTAAGATTCTATTATAGTGACACAACTCTTGTGATATACAAATAAGGGAAACAATAATATTTACGCATAAGTATTCTGAATCATATAACTTTAGTCTTGTATGATACTGACAAAAGTTGATATTGGTCGTCACTTAATTGATTCTAATATCCAATGTACTTTGGCTTTTAATAATAAGTTTAAAAGGAAAACTAATTTATAAATACATATACAACGTTTTCAAAGCTTGTAATAAGGATTAGCAGCTCCACTTGTTTGATTTGATACGGCTTGCTAACCAGCTTGAATTATGAAAAAAGGCGTTGGCGCAGTTTCTATAAAATGTTCAGCCAACATGTTATTGTTGTAGTCGTTTAATTTAAGCTTATAGAGTTGTCTCGTCCAATTTTAAGGTATCGTAGTTTTAGAGTTTGTATAACTTGTCATGTCATGACCTACTTTTTTCGTCCGGAGGGGAAAAGACATAGGCTCATAAGCATTGTGTAAAAGGCGGGCCTATAGCTCTTGTTTTATATACAGGCTTTCTCAAGCCCATACCTCGCGCGAGTTGGAGTATTCAAATTGACGCTATAAGAATTTTCAAATAAGAAGTCGCCACGAGTTTTGTCGCGACCTCTTTTTTTCCGGCGCCCGATCGGGGCGGGCGCCTGGCGGAGGCTAATGGTTCGGCTCGATTAATTGGGCCCGGACTCTCCCAAGTCTACCAATTCACGACTTTAATGGTCAAAGTTTTTAACCCGTAAGTTAATTTTTTTAAAACGGAGTCGCCACTAATCAATTTGGGGTGGGTTGATTAGAAACCCATGCGAAATATTGGGAGAAATATTCGCTCTGCGCAACAAGAGAAATTAGGATCGGAGACTTGATTACACTAGTTAATCACTAATGCCCTTTCGGTACCTAACCTTGTTTAAACCCCGAGGTTTTTTTGGATGTTTTAGGGATTTTCCACGCACTTTTTGGAAAAAAACATTTTTTTGAACCTTTTTCCAATTTTTTTGGACATAAAAGGGATTTTTTAGTATTTTGGAAAAATACAAGTCTTTTTGGCTTTTTCTGAATTTTTTGGCCTTTTTGGGAAATATGAAATATTTTTTGATTTTTTTGATTTTTTTGATTTTTTTTTTCGGAAAAATAAAATATTTTTTTTAATATTTTTCTTTTTTGGAAAATAAAGTATTTTTTTGCTTTTTCTTGATTTTTTCGAAAATAAAATATTTTTTATATTTTTAATATTTTATGTTTTTTTTTTTTTTGAAAATAAAATATTTTTCGATTTTTTTGGAAAATAAATTATTTGCTTAATATTTATTTATTAAAATATATTATTTAAAATAAAACAAAATAAAAAGCCGATCGCATTCGGGCCGCGTTGCGGGCCCGACTGATTTTTCATCTTTTTCATTTTTTTTTTTAAAAAAAAAACGAAACGGCGTCGTTTCGAGAGGGAACCGGTGAAAACCCTACCCGGTTCCCCGACCCGACTTCGACCCGTCTTCCCCTTTGCCGACCCGGTCTTCTGGAGTTCACGAGACTCGGCGATTCGCGGCATTGATGAAGGACGGAGGAGATCAAGCGGATGCGGTCCGGCCTCCGACGGCGGCGACATCGCAACCGGCCATTCGATTAGATCGATGGCGGGGCTCGTGGCACGGCGGTAGGAGACGCGAAGAAGGCCTCGATTTGCTGAGGTCGAGATCCGGAGACGGATGGGTTTCGAGAGAGGGGGTCTGCGACGGCTACGCAACCGGAGGCGCGGATACAGTGGCGGCGATGGTGGTGGTGACGGGGCAGCGACGGCAGTCCCTCAACTCTCGAGATCCGGCGTGGCGTTGGCGGGTACGACACGGCGTCGAGGCGGGAACGGCAGCGAGCCTTCGAGGTAGGGACTTGGTCGCGGCGTCGGCACGGCGTCCGGTGGCAACGGCGAAGCAAGAACTCCGGATCGAGGCGCGGATCTCGGCCGGACCTTCCTCAACCTCGATTTTCTCTCACTCGGCGATCCAGAGCCTCCACCGGCCAGATCGACCTTCTCGAAGTCGCTCGCCGCCGACCTTCCCGAAGTCTCTCGGTGGAGGATGGGGGCCGAGCTCGCGACTCGAGTTCTCCCTGCGCTCGCCCTTCGATCTTTCCGATGTCTCTCGGTGGAAGATCTCCGAGCTCGCCGCCCCCTCCGATGGTACTTGCGGTCGCCTATTTATAGGCCAAGGAAAACCGGTCGACGGAGGGCCTCGGCCGCCGGCTTCCAGCTTGCCCACCGGTTCCCCTTGGCTGAACCGGTGTCCCATCGAGCTTTCCAGCGAAGCCTGCTCAACATTAATGGCGCCGAGATCTTATCTTCTCCGGCCGACGTCGACCTATTCTCCTCGGCCGTAGGTCGTCCTTCGCGTCGGTGATGATGCGCGTGAAATACGAGAGGCGGGGGAGGGAAGGCGCAAGGAAGAAGAAGGAAGAAGAAGGAAGAGGGGCTGGGCCGAAAGAAAAGCTGGGCTTGGGCTGCGAAAAGGGGAAAAAGATGGGGGGCTGCCAATTTTGCTTTCTTTTGCTTTTATTGGATCGTTTTGAAAATTTTTTTATTTTTTTATTTTTTTTATTATTATCCGAAAAGGCCAAGTAAATAAAAAACCTAATTAACGAAATTTAGGCGTCAACAAGTTTATTGGAATCGGCTAAAAATCAAGTGAGGTACGGGAGCAAACCTCACTTCCTATGTGTCGCGACCAAATTTTCGGGTGCGCCACCTAAAACTAGGTTGATGGACTACTAAGCCTTTAAGCTTAGCTCGGGCTCTCCCAAGCCCATACCAAATCGCGACTTAAAGATTTAACATGCAAAATTTATTATCTAGGAGTCGCCACTAATCGGTTTAGGGTAGGTCAATTAGACACCTAAGTAAAACAACGGGAGATTTACTTTACTCCTACGAACCAGAGATTATGGGTACGGGGACTTGGTTACACTAGATTTCTCTAATGCCCTTTCGGTACCATTCTTTAGAAAAAATGTTTGGCAAGCAGCTTGAATTGATTTTAAATTTATTTCTCTAACATGTGAGGTGATCATGCGGGTGCGCAATCCATCAATTTAACACCCAAGAAAGCAATGAATAAATTACAAACTTACCTCAAAGCAACGAAAGCATCTGCGTTGTTAGATCAAAACTCACATCAGCAATCCTAGATATGATTTCTAATTAACAAGCAATCACTCAATCTTTTTTGTTTTCATTTATTCAATGAGAATCATGCGATGCAATGTTATTAATCTAACATGAGTTGATATGACATGGTAACATGACCTAAACTATATGACATGAGTAAAGGTAATTTCTAAAGAAATGCAATAATTAAATATGCAATCTAAATTAATCAAATAACCTAACTCTAATGACAGGCAACTTCTAATTAAATGAACCTAATAATAATCACTAAATGACATGCACTTCATGAACCTAATTCTATATGACGTGCACATGAATTTTCTATTCTAGAAAAATGCAACATGTTCTAGAAATTGAAACTAAGTTATCCTAAAACAAATTTTTATGAAATTCGAAATTAAGGAAAATGCAAAATATAATTATCTAGATTAAGATTCTATCTAGTTTATATTAAGGATCGAGTCAGACTAAATCCTAATTTAAACTAAGATCTTATCTTAAACTAGTAAGTTCTATCCTAAGATGCAAAAATCAATCTAGACTTAAAATAAAACACGTAATTTATTCTAAAATGCCATGACGTGCAAATAATGCCTTAATTCCTAATTTTTTATGAAATTCGAAATAAAAATTAAACATGCAATTCAGATAAAAAAAAAACTAACATCCTAAATGAGTTCACTTTTTCTTTTTCTTTTTCATGACTCAAAATAAAATTCTTAATCTAAACATGCAAGATAATAAAAACCTAATCTAACTCAGATTTGATTTGATTTTTTTTTACGAAAGCAAAGTCGATTCAAATAACACGACAGCACATCCAGCAAGATAAGATCGATATCCGTAAATTGACAAACCATATCTCACACATGAGATTGGGTTTGCCAATTTTAAATAAACCACGAATAGAATCTCGAGCATGACATCGGATTGGCGATTTTTCGTGCGATTGCGAGTCAGATTTCTGACGCGAAAATCGGACTGTCAATCGTATGCACGTTGTGGAATTAGGGATTAATCCCCGAATTCATGAGAATTCAAAATATTTTTGGATATGGCAATAACGAACAATTATTCAAAATAAATCGCGATCCCATGGATCTAGCAATAAAATATGAGAAACTTGAATCAATCAAGAATCTTACCTAGCTCTCGATATCGCGCAGATAACTTTTCCAAATTGGAATATGCAAACAACAAGCTTGGATGATGATGGGCGATGGTGCCAACTGCGCTTGACGAACGTCCGTGAATCTGCAAGAAAGAACAAAGCGGACTGCAAGGCACGAACAAAGCAAAACTTTGAAGCCGACGGACTTTCTTTGATGGTCCCTAAATTCCACTAAAATCAACCAAAGATTCTCCTTTCCTCAATGTGCCTTTGGACAGAGAAATTTTAGCCAAATCTCCTTTTGATTGCTAAAGGAAAATCACCATCACTTTAGCCCCTCTCTTCTAGTTTCAAATCTCCACCAAGTCTCTTTGACCACCGCTTGGATTTTTCTTTTGACTAAAGATTTGACCTTCCTTGCGTGGCCTTCGACAACTATGCACGATGATGCTTGGGCGGATGATGGACGAGATAGATGTAGCAAGGAGCGGCAGCGCTTGGATCAACGATGTCGATGCAGCAAGAGGGAGAGTCAACACGGGATCGCGTAATTGGCAGTGAGGATGCGACGGCGTCGCGCAATGGCAGCAACGCAATTGTAGCTTCGCACAGTGGCACGATGAGGGTCTTGGCCAAGGCTTAGGTCGAGAGACTCCTCTCTTTCTTTTTTCTTTTTTTTGACTCTCCAGAAAATCAAAAAACCCCCCTTGTGTGGCCGTATGTATCAATATGTGGCCTCTCCGAAACCCTAAGCGAACAAACCTATTTATAGGCCACCGATTAGGTTTTCAATTTTCGAATCGATATCCGCAATATTCGTTTTGTTAAACGCAATATCGCTTGCTCTATCCGAAAACAATTCATCATATCTCGAACAAAAAATTCGAATTTCTAATTTTTCACGAGATAATCTTTCAATCATTAAAAAACATGGGCTTGGGCCAACTTGCTCGCTTCATGGGCCTAGCCCATCTAATTGAACCCATCCGCCACCGGTCCAATAAAATGCAAATAATGCAAATAACAAAATAAATGCAACCTAAATCTATATGCTATGAAATTAATAAAATTAACCTCATAATTTCCTATGCAAAAAATAAATTAATTAAATTGCCAAAATTTAGGTGTCAACATACCGCCCCTCTTTGAAGGTGAGCTCGCGAGAGGTTACTTTCAAAGACAAATTGAAACCTAAATTTTGATCATGCACATGCACTGAATGATTTGATTTTTTTTTTTTTGGTTGGAAATGAATCCCATTTTAAAATGCAATTTATATGATGCATGGAAATGCTAATGCAAATGCATGATGCGAAAGGAAAGAACATACCTGCAATTACTTACCAGTCGGTGTGGTAAAACATCTTGAGGTACAGGATAAATCCCTATTTACTTCAAAGATACCCAACTCTCACTCAGGCTCCTTGAAGAGTCAAACAGGTAATAAATCGAAACATTGAGATCGAGAAGAACATTCACATCCAAAGTGAAATGTTCAACGACAAGAATTAAGACATCCAGATCCAGACTGAGATGTCAAAAGAACCTACCCGAAATATCTTACCTTCAAGGAGGGTAAAATGATTCAAGATAGATTGATGTTATACGTCCAGGACCCGTACCATTCTACGGTCGCCAAGAATAATAACATGACTTTATAAAGAAAACTACTTTCCTAGGACCCGTACCATTCAACGGTCGCCTAGAATAGTAACATGACTTTATAAAGAAAACTGCTTTCCTAGGACCCATACCATTCTACGTCGCCTAGTATAACAGAATTTGGTTGTGTCTAGGACCCGTACCATTCTACGGTCGCCTAAACGGGGATTTACCTTCCAAGACCCGTACCATTACTCTACGGTCGCTTGAATAGGGAAATAAAGTCTTGTCTAGGACCCGTACATTACTCTACGGTCGCCTAAACGGGGATTTACCTTCCCGGGACCCGTACATTACTCTACGGTCGCCTGAATAGGGAAATAAAGTTTTGTCTAGGACCCGTACCATTCTACGGTCGCCTAAACGGGGATTTACCTTCCAAGACCCGTACCATTACTCTACGGTCGCTTGAATAGGAAATAAAGTCTTGTCTAGGACCCGTACATTACTCTACGGTCGCCTAAACGGGGATTTACCTTCCAGGACCCGTACATTACTCTACGGTCGCCTGAATAGGGAAATAAAGTTTTGTCTAGGACCCGTACCATTCTACGGTCACCTAAACGGGGATTTACCTTCCAGGACCCGTACCATTACTCTACGGTCGCCTGAATAGGGAAATAAAGTTTTGTCTAGGACCCGTACCATTCTACGGTCGCCTAAACGAGGGTTTTGCTTGGCTAGGACCCGAACCATTCTTCGGTCGCCCGGCATCGCGATCTGGAGAAAAATCTTTAGGGACAACTCTATCGAGTGTCAAATTACTTAAAAGCGAAAATACCTGTATAATGACAAGTATTTAAGGTATAGATAGAGATACACTTACCTGGTGACATCTCTGCTCATTAGGGATATGTCTCCTGGGCCTTGGGCTACGAAAGCACGCCAGGATAATATAAAAGGACTCTGATGATATCTCTGATTCTTTGGGATATGTCTTTTGGAACTTAGATATCCTGTGGAGGCCTCTCACCTCCTGGTAGAAATAAATTTTGGAACATTAAGGATGCACCTTGAATACTCATGACGGTTTCTCATCTCCTCATATCACGGGGCATCTTGAAAAGAACCTGAATGTTAGGAGCTCTTGGGTCTTTAAGAAAACATTATCTGTCAGACATGATTAGAGCAAAAATGCATTCACCAAAGAGATAAGCAATTAAGGCTATTCTGGAATGCAAACTTTAAAATCTATTGAAGCTTTTATTAATTCAATCAAGATTCATGCATAATGACTTTTGCATCATCCGAATTTCTACTAAAAAGAATTATCATTCAAGACAATTTTCACTCATGACATGGATTTCTTAAGAATACTAAATGAGAGACTTTCGGTTAGAAAGGACTTTCGCTCACTCTCATTTAGAATGGCTATTTTATGAGAATCACTCAATTTCATCATATCGATATGGGTCCGAATATTCTCGCAAGCGGTACGATCTTACCAATCGAGAGGTCTTTAACGGGGACCATAATGTGGGCTTAGCCAACGGCTTAACAAATGGACTCTTTGAGTCAAGGATATTGAATGAACAGTCTTGTAATCATTTCCGGGTTTATAAGTCAAGAACCCTGCAAAAATGAGAAAGAAATAATCTTGCTCGCACTTCTTCGAGCGATACTTATAAACATATGAACTCCCACGTTAATTCAAGTGCCCTAATCTGAAGAGACTTTGTAAGGGACGTAACGTAGGTGGGTTCATGGGTTGAGAAATGAAAGGATCATTAGGCTCAAAAAGTGTGTAAAGGGTGAGAGTTGATGATCATCTTGACATTACCACCAGTTTTCTTTTTCACCATCGGGGATTGTCTTCATGAAGTGCCCCATTGATTATAGAAACTCGACATTTGAGTTCTTTGAATATTGCTCCCTTGGGATTCAATTCTTGCAATTGACAGTCACTTATTTTGACTTTCTTTTTCAGCTATGGGCATTGGCCTTACTTTTACCAGGCACACTGCTTTTTATGCCCCTAGTTCTCATGCATTTTTTCTTCACTTCTTTTCATGGGCATCGGCCTTGCTTTTATCAGGCACACTGCTTTTTCATGCCCGTTAGTTCTATTTTGAATTCAATTCTTGCGCATAATGTATGCGTCAAGCAATTACACTTTAAATGACACTATAACCTTTCAAGAGTCTTCATCTGCCTTTTGCCTTGCCCCAGTGTGGGGGTTGATCATCAACTGGTTTTGCCTTGCCCCAGTGTGGGGGATGATCATCAACTCGGTTTAAAGAAATGAAATTGCAGGCTCAAGTGGGCTATGCAAAGGATATAAGTGTATAGGATATAGAAAGAAATGCTCTTCGTCATCCTAAGGCACTTAAATTAACACATGAATTCAATGTAATAGCATAACTTGAAGATTGATGCAAGTGAGAGCAAGAAAATTTCAATCCATTTTCTTCACCTTATGGTATTGTCTTACCCTCCAATATGCCCCAATGTGATGTGGTTCTTGACAGGGGTAATTTGAAAAGAATCCATAAGTGTATAGGCTCAAAAAGGTTAAGCAATAGATCACTGTAGTGTTTGGGATAGATAAATGAATTGCCTCTCATCATTTCGGTCATCGTACCTTTTGCGAGAGAACTCTTTACCTTGCAAATATGGAACTTCCTACACTCATCTCACAAGTGTATAAGTACGGACTGTGTATAGAATATGGCTTGCCTTTCATCACCCTGACACGTCTCATTTTGCATTCTTAAGCATTGATGTCACTTTATTGAATTGTCTATCTTGACAAATCTCCACATGAAATTGGTGAGCTAAATCAATATGAAAATTCCCTTTTCAAAAGAGTCTAGCAACTTTAAGCATGAAAAGAGTTTGTTGCTTCAAAACAAACAATTTATTGCACTCAAAACATGATTTTAAGCACTCATTTAGGGGAATTGCTCCACAAAAGAATTGCCTCAGCAATGGATGTCCTTGAATGGTCTCTATCCATCAAAAGTGGAGACCCGCTTTTGCCCCTACACAAGAGAACGTGCATGAATAGGATACTATGCAACATCAGAGTAAATTCAAACTGCACAACCATTTTGGCTCAAATCAAGATTTTGTCTCAGTCATGTCATTACTAGAATCTGTAGTGCCCCAATTCTTCATCTGCAAGAAAAATAACAAAAGTGTCAATTCCGAAATTAATTATATTCATGAACGCAATGTATCCATTTCATCCAAGACGGATGATTTTCTTTTGACTTGTTTCATCATTTTCTCATGGAAATGAGAAACTTCATTTGCCTTCGAAAATGACATCGACACCAATTATTATGAGAGGTGTCACATATCACACTTTGGAATCAAGATGATTTTCTTCACTCTTGGGAGATGTCATCACAATCGGCTAGGAAATGATCATTTGCCTTCATGTCTATTTTCCTTCGGATGTATGTTCCCCAAATCAACGGGCGAACTATCTCTGGAAATTGATGCGTTATTTTCAAATGGCTCTGTTATGCTCGAGACATGAAGTAAATGAGTTAGAAAAACAAACAAGAGTAACCTAATGCATGCTTTTGGAAATTGCTTCGAAAATGATTTTTTTTTTAAGGAATATTTTGGATGAGGAAGCATGAAGAAGCCCGGTCCTCAGATTTTCTCCATGGATGATATTTTCTTTTCATTGTTGGATATCGTCATCGGGCTGGTTTGGTGTACCCCATCATGTCTTTAAAACAAAACTTGTAATTTTATTGATATATCAATAAAATTACATTTATTGAAATGAAAAATGTGATGTTCAAGCACAGAAGAAATTGAAACCAATCTTTAAAGAATGATAAAAAAATTCCCACACAGGTGAAGGTACATGCCCCTAATTAAATGAGGAGATCGAATTACTTAGGACCATGAATCATGTGTACTTGAATTTTTCACTCTCCTTGATCTTGTAATGAAAACCCTTCAGGTGAGATATTTTCCCTCTATATATGTCATTACTCTCTTCATGATGACATCAAATTCGGCTATCTCAGAAAAATGAGACGGTTCAAAAGTCTTCTTGGCTCTCTCATTGGAGTCGCAATTTCTCATCGAATATAGATCGCAGCACTTTTGCTTGACGAGATTAGCTCTTTTTGATCCGTCATTTTAGCTCTTGATCATGAACGGATGGGTGAGCAAGATCGCTCCATAATCACCTAGTTCAAATGAATGGGAACATATAAGCATGAGGGTAAATAGAAAGACACTCTATGACAATGATCTAATTGATTTTTCATTTTTTTCATTTATTCATGAAAAGTTCGTACAAGAAGGGCATTTCCTAAAGAGAGTTAGAAAAATAGACACCCTAGTGAGATCAAATGTCCTAGGCATGAATTGCAGACAAATTCTCCAAAGATTTTTTGTTATTTTCCAAATGATTCATTGCATGACAATTTCCTCATTTCAATTCTAATTGACAAATGAATTCAATCAATGATTGACCTAGATTGTCATGGATGGACCAAGAGTATGACAAAGTAAGTAAATTGCATTAGTATAGGGATAGAAGACTTACTTCACCAAGATAAATCGACGGCAATCACATAGACATGCGCATGGTAAGTGGCTCGATTTCTACTCTATAAGGCTTATCAAGGTGAAGCCACAAGGATGATCGAGACTAGCCACGGGCTTGTGGACTATGTCGGGTCCTCATGACTCCGGATTGGTCAAAGAGCCGACCCGGGTCGCGGGCATGCAGACCGAGGTGGGTACTCTTGACACCATGAAAGAAATTTCAGGATTGAGATGGGCGACTCGTACCGCGAGCATGCGGTCGGAGTGGTATCCATCTCAACACCATCCTAAATGATCCTATGCGGCCCAGGTCCGGCGGCAGGTTGTGTGTGCAAAAGTGTAGTGCAAGATGCAAGACATGCACAACAATTTAAATCAAACAACACTTCAATAACTTGAATTTAAAACATTCATCCTCAACTCCAACCTGCAAGACAAGGGTTAACAATCTCTACTCCCCTTATACCTCCCAATCTGCAAAAACATTAAACACCTAAATGTTAGGGACGTACTGGAATCCTCGCTGCCAAACAAAAACAATTTTTTTTTTTTCGAATTGAAGAGAAAATTGGCCTAAGTCCACTAAGAGTTTCAACTCAAGTCCCCGGTGGAGTCGCCAAGCTGTCGCGACCAAATTTTCGGGTGCGCCACCTAAAACTAGGTTGATGGACTACTAAGCCTTTAAGCTTAGCTCGGGCTCTCCCAAGCCCATACCAAATCGCGACTTAAAGATTTAACATGCAAAAGATCATTATCTAGGAGTCGCCACTAATCAGTTTAGGGTAGGTCGATTAGACACCTAAGTAAAACAACGGGAGATTTACTTTACTCCTACGAACCAGAGATTATGGGTACGGGGACTTGGTTACACTAGATTTCTCTAATGCCCTTTCGGTACCATTCTTTAGAAAAAATGTTTGGCAAGCAGCTTGAATTGATTTTAAATTTATTTCTCTAACATGTGAGGTGATCATGCGGGTGCGCAATCCATCAATTTAACACCCAAGAAAGCAATGAATAAATTACAAACTTACCTCAAAGCAACGAAAGCATCTGCGTTGTTAGATCAAAACTCACATCAGCAATCCTAGATATGATTTCTAATTAACAAGCAATCACTCAATCTTTTTTGTTTTCATTTATTCAATGAGAATCATGCGATGCAATGTTATTAATCTAACATGAGTTGATATGACATGGTAACATGACCTAAACTATATGACATGAGTAAAGGTAATTTCTAAAGAAATGCAATAATTAAATATGCAATCTAAATTAATCAAATAACCTAACTCTAATGACAGGCAACTTCTAATTAAATGAACCTAATAATAATCACTAAATGACATGCACTTCATGAACCTAATTCTATATGACGTGCACATGAATTTTCTATTCTAGAAAAATGCAACATGTTCTAGAAATTGAAACTAAGTTATCCTAAAACAAATTTTTATGAAATTCGAAATTAAGGAAAATGCAAAATATAATTATCTAGATTAAGATTCTATCTAGTTTATATTAAGGATCGAGTCGAGACTAAATCCTAATTTAAACTAAGATCTTATCTTAAACTAGTAAGTTCTATCCTAAGATGCAAAAATCAATCTAGACTTAAAATAAAACACGTAATTTATTCTAAAATGCCATGACGTGCAAATAATGCCTTAATTCCTAATTTTTTATGAAATTCGAAATAAAAATTAAACATGCAATTCAGATAAAAAAAACTAACATCCTAAATGAGTTCACTTTTTCTTTTTCTTTTTCATGACTCAAAATAAAATTCTTAATCTAAACATGCAAGATAATAAAAACCTAATCTAACTCAGATTTGATTTGATTTTTTTTTACGAAAGCAAAGTCGATTCAAATAACACGACAGCACATCCAGCAAGATAAGATCGATATCCATAAATTGACGAATCATATCCCGCGCATGGGATCGGATTGGTCAATTTCAAATAAACCGCGAATCGAATCTCGAGCATGAGATCGGATTGGCGATTTTCGTGCGATTGCGAGTCATATTTCGGGCGCAAAATCGGACTGTCAATCGTATGCACGTTGTGGAATTAGGGATTAATCCCGAATTCATGAGAATTCAAAATATTTTTGGATATGGCAATAACGAACAATTATTCAAAATAAATCGCGATCCCATGGATCTAGCAATAAAATATGAGAAACTTGAATCAATCAAGAATCTTACCTAGCTCTCGATATCGCGCAGATAACTTTTCCAAATTGGAATATGCAAACAACAAGCTTGGATGATGATGGGCGATGGTGCCAACTGCGCTTGACGAACGTCCGTGAATCTGCAAGAAAGAACAAAGCGGACTGCAAGGCACGAACAAAGCAAAACTTTGAAGCCGACGGACTTTCTTTGATGGTCCCTAAATTCCACTAAAATCAACCAAAGATTCTCCTTTCCTCAATGTGCACTGGACAGAGAAATTTTAGCCAAATCTCCTTTTGATTGCTAAAGGAAAATCACCATCACTTTAGCCCCTCTCTTCTAGTTTCAAATCTCCACCAAGTCTCTTTGACCACCGCTTGGATTTTTCTTTTGACTAAAGATTTGACCTTCCTTGCGTGGCCTTCGACAACTATGCACGATGATGCTTGGGCGGATGATGGACGAGATAGATGTAGCAAGGAGCGGCAGCGCTTGGATCAGCGATGTCGATGCAGCAAGAGGGAGAGTCAACACGGGATCGCGTAATTGGCAGTGAGGATGCGACGGCGTCGCGCAATGGCAGCAACGCAATTGTAGCTTCGCACAATGGCGCGATGAGGGTCTTGGCCAAGGCTTAGGTCGAGAGACTCCTCTCTTTCTTTTTTCTTTTTTTGACTCTCGAGAAAACAAAAAAAACCCCTTGTGTGGCCGTATGTATCAATGTGTGGCCTCTCCGAAACCCTAAGCGAACAAACCTATTTATAGGCCACCGATTAGGTTTTCAATTTTCGAATCGATATCCGCAATATTCGTTTTGTTAAACGCAATATCGCTTGCTCTATCCGAAAACAATTCATCATATCTCGAACAAAAAATTCGAATTTCTAATTTTTCACGAGATAATCTTTCAATCATTAAAAAACATGGGCTTGGGCCAACTTGCTCGCTTCATGGGCCTAGCCCATCTAATTGAACCCATCCGCCACCGGTCCAATAAAATGCAAATAATGCAAATAACAAAATAAATGCAACCTAAATCTATATGCTATGAAATTAATAAAATTAACCTCATAATTTCCTATGCAAAAAATAAATTAATTAAATTGCCAAAATTTAGGTGTCAACAGCTGCCCCTCTTTGAAGGTGAGCTCGCAGAGGTTACTTTCAAAGACAAATTGAAACCTAAATTTTGATCATGCACATGCACATGCACTGATTTAGAGATTTTTTTTTTTTTTTTTGAAAAATAAATCCCATTTTAAAATGCAATTTATATGATGCATGGAAATGCTAATGCAAATGCATGATGCGAAAGGAAAGAACATACCTGCAATTACTTACCAGTCAGTGTGGTAAAACATCTTGAGGTACATGATAAATCCCTATTTACTTCAAAGATACCCAACTCTCACTCAGGCTCCTTGAAGAGTCAAACAGGTAATAAATCGAAACATTGAGATCGAGAAGAACATTCACATCCAAGTGAAATGTTCAACGACAAGAATTAAGACATCCAGATCCAGGGCGAGATGTCAAAAGAACCTACCCGAAATATCTTACCTTCAAGGAGGGTAAAATGATTCAAGATAGATTGATGTTATACGTCCAGGACCCGTACCATTCTACGGTCGCCAAGAATAATAACATGACTTTATAAAGAAAACTACTTTCCTAGGACCCGTACCATTCAACGGTCGCCTAGAATAGTAACATGACTTTATAAAGAAAACTGCTTTCCTAGGACCCATACCATTCTACTGTCGCCTAGTATAACAGAATTTGGTTGTGTCTAGGACCCGTACCATTCTACGGTCGCCTAAACGGGGATTTACCTTCCAAGACCCGTACCATTACTCTACGGTCGCTTGAATAGGGAAATAAAGTCTTGTCTAGGACCCGTACATTACTCTACGGTCGCCTAAACGGGATTTACCTTCCGGGACCCGTACATTACTCTACGGTCGCCTGAATAGGGAAATAAAGTTTTGTCTAGGACCCGTACCATTCTACGGTCGCCTAAACGGGGATTTACCTTCCAAGACCCGTACCATTACTCTACGGTCGCTTGAATAGGGAAATAAAGTTTTGTCTAGGACCCGTACATTACTCTACGGTCGCCTAAACGGGGATTTACCTTCCAGGACCCGTACATTACTCTACGGTCGCCTGAATAGGGAAATAAAGTTTTGTCTAGGACCCGTACCATTCTACGGTCACCTAAACGGGATTTACCTTCCAGGACCCGTACCATTACTCTACGGTCGCCTGAATAGGGAAATAAAGTTTTGTCTAGGACCCGTACCATTCTACGGTCGCCTAAACGAGGGTTTTGCTTGGCTAGGACCCGAACCATTCTTCGGTCGCCCGGCATCGCGATCTGGAGAAAAATCTTTAGGGACAACTCTATCGAGTGTCAAATTACTTAAAAGCGAAAATACCTGTATAATGACAAGTATTTAAGGTATAGATAGAGATACACTTACCTGGTGACATCTCTGCTCATTAGGGATATGTCTCCTGGGCCTTGGGCTACGAAAGCACGCCAGGATAATATAAAAGGACTCTGATGATATCTCTGATTCTTTGGGATATGTCTTCTGGAACTTAGATATCATGTGGAGGCCTCTCATCTCCTAGTAGAAATAAATTTTGGAGCATTAAGGATGCACCTTGAATACTCATGATGGTTTCTCACCTCCTCATATCATGAGGCATCTTGAAAAGAACCTGAATGTTAGGAGCTCTTGGGTCTTTAAGAAAACATTATTTGTCAGACATGATTAGAGCAAAAATGCATTCACCAAAGAGATAAGCAATTAAGGCTATTCTGGAATGCAAACTTTAAAATCTATTGAAGCTTTTATTAATTCAATCAAGATTCATGCATAATGACTTTTGCATCATCCGAATTTCTACTAAAAAGAATTATCATTCAAGACAATTTTCACTCATGACATGGATTTCTTAAGAATACTAAATGAGAGACTTTCGGTTAGAAAGGACTTTCGCTCACTCTCATTTAGAATGGCTATTTTATGAGAATCACTCAATTTCATCATATCGATATGGGTCCGAATATTCTCGCAAGCGGTACGATCTTACCAATCTGAGAGGTCTTTAACAGGGACCATAATGTGGGCTTAGCCAACGGCTTAACAAATGGACTCTTTGAGTCAAGGATATTGAATGAACAGTCTTGTAATCATTTCCGGGTTTATAAGTCAAGAACCCTGCAAAAATGAGAAAGAAATAATCTTGCTCGCACTTCTTCGAGCGATACTTATAAACATATGAACTCCCACGTTAATTCAAGTGCCCTAATCTGAAGAGACTTTGTAAGGGACGTAACGTAGGTGGGTTCATGGGTTGAGAAATGAAAGGATCATTAGGCTCAAAAGTGTGTAAAGGGTGAGAGTTGATGATCATCTTGACATTACCACCAGTTTTCTTTTTCACCATCGGGGATTGTCTTCATGAAGTGCCCCATTGATTATAGAAACTCGACATTTGAGTTCTTTGAATATTGCTCCCTTGGGATTCAATTCTTGCAATTGACAGTCACTTATTTTGACTTTCTTTTTTTCAGCTATGGGCATTGGCCTTACTTTTACCAGGCACACTTTGCTTTTTATGCCCCTAGTTCTCATGCATTTTTTCTTCACTTCTTTTCATGGGCATCGGCCTTGCTTTTATCAGGCACACTGCTTTTTCATGCCCGTTAGTTCTATTTTGAATTCAATTCTTGCGCATAATGTATGCGTCAAGCAATTACACTTTAAATGACACTATAACCTTTCAAGAGTCTTCATCCGCCTTTTGCCTTGCCCCAGTGTGGGGGTTGATCATCAACTGGTTTTGCCTTGCCCCAGTGTGGGGGATGATCATCAACTCGGTTTAAAGAAATGAAATTGCAGGCTCAAGTGGGCTATGCAAAGGATATAAGTGTATAGGATATAGAAAGAAATGCTCTTCGTCATCCTAAGGCACTTAAATTAACACATGAATTCAATGTAATAGCATAACTTGAAGATTGATGCAAGTGAGAGCAAGAAAATTTCAATCCATTTTCTTCACCTTATGGTATTGTCTTACCCTCCAATATGCCCCAATGTGATGTGGTTCTTGACAGGGGTAATTTGAAAAGAATCCATAAGTGTATAGGCTCAAAAAGGTTAAGCAATAGATCACCTGTAGTGTTTGGGATAGATAAATGAATTGCCTCTCATCATTTCGGTCATCGTACCTTTTGCGAGAGAACTCTTTACCTTGCAAATATGGAACTTCCTACACTCATCTCACAAGTGTATAAGTACGGGACTGTGTATAGAATATGGCTTGCCTTTCATCACCCTGACACGTCTCATTTTGCATTCTTAAGCATTGATGTCACTTTATTGAATTGTCTATCTTGACAAATCTCCACATGAAATTGGTGAGCTAAATCAATATGAAAATTCCCTTTTCAAAAGAGTCTAGCAACTTTAAGCATGAAAAGAGTTTGTTGCTTCAAAACAAACAATTTATTGCACTCAAAACATGATTTTAAGCACTCATTTAGGGGAATTGCTCCACAAAAGAATTGCCTCAGCAATGGATGTCCTTGAATGGTCTCTATCCATCAAAAGTGGAGACCCGCTTTTGCCCCTACACAAGAGAACGTGCATGAATAGGATACTATGCAACATCAGAGTAAATTCAAACTGCACAACCATTTTGGCTCAAATCAAGATTTTGTCTCAGTCATGTCATTACTAGAATCTGTAGTGCCCCAATTCTTCATCTGCAAGAAAAATAACAAAAGTGTCAATTCCGAAATTAATTATATTCATGAACGCAATGTATCCATTTCATCCAAGACGGATGATTTTCTTTTGACTTGTTTCATCATTTTCTCATGGAAATGAGAAACTTCATTTGGCCTTCGAAAATGACATCTGACACCAATTATTATGAGAGGTGTCACATATCACACTTTGGAATCAAGATGATTTTCTTCACTCTTGGGAGATGTCATCACAATCGGCTAGGAAATGATCATTTGCCTTCATGTCTATTTTCCTTCGGATGTATGTTCCCCAAATCAACGGGCGAACTATCTCTGGAAATTGATGCGTTATTTTCAAATGGCTCTGTTATGCTCGAGACATGAAGTAAATGAGTTAGAAAAACAAACAAGAGTAACCTAATGCATGCTTTTGGAAATTGCTTCGAAAATGATTTTCTTTTTTAAGGAATATTTTGGATGAGGAAGCATGAAGAAGCCCGGTCCTCAGATTTTCTCCATGGATGATATTTTCTTTTCATTGTTGGATATCGTCATCGGGCTGGTTTGGTGTACCCCATCATGTCTTTAAAACAAAACTTGTAATTTTATTGATATATCAATAAAATTACATTTATTGAAATGAAAAATGTGATGTTCAAGCACAGAAGAAATTGAAACCAATCTTTAAAGAATGATAAAAATTCCCACACAGGTGAAGGTACATGCCCCTAATTAAATGAGGAGATCGAATTACTTAGGACCATGAATCATGTGTACTTGAATTTTTCACTCTCCTTGATCTTGTAATGAAAACCCTTCAGGTGAGATATTTTCCCTCTATATATGTC
Organism: Eucalyptus sp. ANBG9806169; assembly: GCA_014182395.1. Lineage (NCBI taxonomy): Eukaryota > Viridiplantae > Streptophyta > Magnoliopsida > Myrtales > Myrtaceae > Eucalyptus > Eucalyptus sp. ANBG9806169. Next base: position 38,357,548 of record CM024577.1, read on the forward strand.
ATTACTCTCTTCATGATGACATCAAATTCGGCTATCTCAGAAAAATGAGACGGTTCAAAAAGTCTTCTTGGCTCTCTCATTGGAGTCGCAATTTCTCATCGAATATAGATCGCAGCACTTTTGCTTGACGAGATTAGCTCTTTTTGATCCGTCATTTTAGCTCTTGATCATGAACGGATGGGTGAGCAAGATCGCTCCATAATCACCTAGTTCAAATGAATGGGAACATATAAGCATGAGGGTAAATAGAAAGACACTCTATGACAATGATCTAATTGATTTTTCATTTTTTTATTTATTCATGAAAAGTTCGTACAAGAAGGGCATTTCCTAAAGAGAGTTAGAAAAATAGACACCCTAGTGAGATCAAATGTCCTAGGCATGAATTGCAGACAAATTCTCCAAAGATTTTTTGTTATTTTCCAAATGATTCATTGCATGACAATTTCCTCATTTCAATTCTAATTGACAAATGAATTCAATCAATGATTGACCTAGATTGTCATGGATGGACCAAGAGTATGACAAAGTAAGTAAATTGCATTAGTATAGGGATAGAAGACTTACTTCACCAAGATAAATCGACGGCAATCACATAGACATGCGCATGGTAAGTGGCTCGATTTCTACTCTATAAGGCTTATCAAGGTGAAGCCACAAGGATGATCAGACTAGCCACGGGCTTGTGGACTATGTCGGGTCCTCATGACTCCGGATTGGTCAAAGAGCCGACCCGGGTCGCGGGCATGCAGACCGAGGTGGGTACTCTTGACACCATGAAAGAAATTTCAGGATTGAGATGGGCGACTCGTACCGCGAGCATGCGGTCGGAGTGGTATCCATCTCAACACCATCCTAAATGATCCTATGCGGCCCAGGTCCGGCGGCAGGTTGTGTGTGCAAAAGTGTAGTGCAAGATGCAAGACATGCACAACAATTTAAATCAAACAACACTTCAATAACTTGAATTTAAAACATTCATCCTCAACTCCAACCTGCAAGACAAGGGTTAACAATCTCTACTCCCCTTATACCTCCCAATCTGCAAAAACATTAAACACCTAAATGTTAGGGACGTACCTGGAATCCTCGCTGCCAAACAAAAACAATTTTTTTTTTCGAATTGAAGAGAAAATTGGCCTAAGTCCACTAAGAGTTTCAACTCAAGTCCCCAGTGGAGTCGCCAAGCTGTCGCGACCAAATTTTCGGGTGCGCCACCTAAAACTAGGTTGATGGACTACTAAGCCTTTAAGCTTAGCTCGGGCTCTCCCAAGCCCATACCAAATCGCGACTTAAAGATTTAACATGCAAAAGATCATTATCTAGGAGTCGCCACTAATCAGTTTAGGGTAGGTCGATTAGACACCTAAGTAAAACAACGGGAGATTTACTTTACTCCTACGAACCGAGATTATGGGTACGGGGACTTGGTTACACTAGATTTCTCTAATGCCCTTTCGGTACCATTCTTTAGAAAAAATGTTTGGCAAGCAGCTTGAATTGATTTTAAATTTATTTCTCTAACATGTGAGGTGATCATGCGGGTGCGCAATCCATCAATTTAACACCCAAGAAAGCAATGAATAAATTACAAACTTACCTCAAAGCAACGAAAGCATCTGCGTTGTTAGGTCAAAACTCACATCAGCAATCCTAGATATGATTTCTAATTAACAAGCAATCACTCAATCTTTTTTTGTTTTCATTTATTCAATGAGAATCATGCGATGCAATGTTATTAATCTAACATGAGTTGATATGACATGGTAACATGACCTAAACTATATGACATGAGTAAAGGTAATTTCTAAAGAAATGCAATAATTAAATATGCAATCTAAATTAATCAAATAACCTAACTCTAATGACAGGCAACTTCTAATTAAATGAACCTAATAATAATCACTAAATGACATGCACTTCATGAACCTAATTCTATATGACGTGCACATGAATTTTCTATTCTAGAAAAATGCAACATGTTCTAGAAATTGAAACTAAGTTATCCTAAAACAAATTTTTATGAAATTCGAAATTAAGGAAAATGCAAAATATAATTATCTAGATTAAGATTCTATCTAGTTTATATTAAGGATCGAGTCAGACTAAATCCTAATTTAAACTAAGATCTTATCTTAAACTAGTAAGTTCTATCCTAAGATGCAAAAATCAATCTAGACTTAAAATAAAACACGTAATTTATTCTAAAATGCCATGACGTGCAAATAATGCCTTAATTCCTAATTTTTTATGAAATTCGAAATAAAAATTAAACATGCAATTCAGATAAAAAAAACTAACATCCTAAATGAGTTCACTTTTTCTTTTTCTTTTTCATGACTCAAAATAAAATTCTTAATCTAAACATGCAAGATAATAAAAACCTAATCTAACTCAGATTTGATTTGATTTTTTTACGAAAACAAAGTCGATTCAAATAACACGACAGCACATCCAGCAAGATAAGATCGATATCCATAAATTGACGAATCATATCCCGCGCATGGGATCGGATTGGTCAATTTCAAATAAACCGCGAATCGAATCTCGAGCATGAGATCGGATTGGCGATTTTCGTGCGATTGCGAGTCATATTTCGGGCGCAAAAATCGGACTGTCAATCGTATGCACGTTGTGGAATTAGGGATTAATCCCCGAATTCATGAGAATTCAAAATATTTTTGGATATGGCAATAACGAACAATTATTCAAAATAAATCGCGATCCCATGGATCTAGCAATAAAATATGAGAAACTTGAATCAATCAAGAATCTTACCTAGCTCTCGATATCGCGCAGATAACTTTTCCAAATTGGAATATGCAAACAACAAGCTTGGATGATGATGGGCGATGGTGCCAACTGCGCTTGACGAACGTCCGTGAATCTGCAAGAAAGAACAAAGCGGACTGCAAGGCACGAACAAAGCAAAACTTTGAAGCCGACGGACTTTCTTTGATGGTCCCTAAATTCCACTAAAATCAACCAAAGATTCTCCTTTCCTCAATGTGCACTGGACAGAGAAATTTTAGCCAAATCTCCTTTTGATTGCTAAAGGAAAATCACCATCACTTTAGCCCCTCTCTTCTAGTTTCAAATCTCCACCAAGTCTCTTTGACCACCGCTTGGATTTTTCTTTTGACTAAAGATTTGACCTTCCTTGCGTGGCCTTCGACAACTATGCACGATGATGCTTGGGCGGATGATGGACGAGATAGATGTAGCAAGGAGCGGCAGCGCTTGGATCAGCGATGTCGATGCAGCAAGAGGGAGAGTCAACACGGGATCGCGTAATTGGTAGTGAGGATGCGACGGCGTCGCGCAATGGCAGCAACGCAATTGTAGCTTCGCACAATGGCACGATGAGGGTCTTGGCCAAGGCTTAGGTCGAGAGACTCCTCTCTTTCTTTTTTCTTTTTTTTTTGACTCTCGAGAAAACGAAAAAACCCCCCTTGTGTGGCCGTCTGTATCAATATGTGGCCTCTCCGAAACCCTAAGCGAACAAACCTATTTATAGGCCACCGATTAGGTTTTCAATTTTTTCGAATCGATATCCGCAATATTCGTTTTGTTAAACGCAATATCGCTTGCTCTATCCGAAAACAATTCATCATATCTCGAACAAAAAATTCGAATTTCTAATTTTTCACGAGATAATCTTTCAATCATTAAAAAACATGGGCTTGGGCCAACTTGCTCGCTTCATGGGCCTAGCCCATCTAATTGAACCCATCCGCCACCGGTCCAATAAAATGCAAATAATGCAAATAACAAAATAAATGCAACCTAAATCTATATGCTATGAAATTAATAAAATTAACCTCATAATTTCCTATGCAAAAAATAAATTAATTAAATTGCCAAAATTTAGGTGTCAACACTATGCAATAAGATAATCTATGGTCGGGGACTTAATTGCATCAATTAATAAACTAATGCCATTTCGGTACCTAATGTTTGTCAGATAGTTTGGATTGACTTTAAACCTATTCATTAACATGTGAGGCACTAGTTGAAATAGAAATGCGCAAATGATGACCTAGCATTTACCTCTAAGAACACTCTAGTCTTATGGTAAAGTCTTAAGAGCTTATTCAATTTTGAGCATAATTTTATCAAGGATTTTCACACATTTTAAGAGAAAACAACTTAAAAACTAATTTTTAAGATTTTTCATGACTCTTAGAAAAAAAAATTCTGGGATTCTAATTTTTAATGTTTTTTTATAAAAAGTATAATTTTTTAATTTATAATAAAAATATTTTATTTAATTTAAAAAAAAGATCCGGGTTGTACCGGGCCCGGACTCGCTGGCCAGGGTACGCTTCTTGGGCCGCGATCTCGTTTGGGCTCAAGAGCCCAATGGGTTCAAGGCCTAGACTCCTATATAAGGCCTACGGGCCCACAAGTTCACCTTTCTAATTAGCTTTTCTTCAATCCAGCCCAACCCAATTTTAGTTATACTAGCCTAAAATCTGACCGGCCCAGCTCTCTACTCGGCCGAACTATCCCAATGTCTCCTAAGCAAAAGCCCTAAGCCCAACTCCAAATCCCCTCCTTCCGAACGTCCGCACAGGCATACTCCTCCAGCCTTTTCTTTTTTTTTTCTTTTACTATTTTTTATTTCTTTCCCACCTCATGCTTCTTCAACGAGAACCCACTATTCTTGCCAAGAACATACCAATTCCTCATCGTCAATCCGCCCCGGGAAACTTCTTTATCGACCTCAACGTATAATGCCAACACTATTGGAGAATACCGCCACCGACCCTATACCTTCGTCGCTAATCGTGACCGGAGAAGAACAAAGAACACGGATTTGGCCTGAGACATTTTATCGAACATCCGGCGGGCATCAAGGCGGGGAGGAGCATTTACTCAATCAAGACTCGAGCTCTCATTGTAATCCACAAAGAATCAACAATCAGGACTGGAAACCAATAGGGTGGACACCCAATCACATTCAATACAAGCATGAATGAGGAACAACAATCTCTGTCTCGGGTTTTACCAGAACGGAGCAAAACGGGCAGCGTTCTCTCATCGAATGCTTGGCGTACGTTGGTTGGAGGGAAGAATATTCACTCACTTGGGGACCAAACCCACAACAAATCGGCGTATCAACAATAAAAAATTGACACGGAAAGGCTGGTCCGAACCCAGCTAGAACGAAACAGTGAAAATAGGTCTCGGTCTCTAGCTTGGCGAGGCGGTAATGAAGCAACAGGCTGAGCAAGGGGTCCCTACCTGGCTCGGAGAAGGCGGCTAGATGGCGAGCTCGAGACGAATTGAGATATGGCTGGTTGCCTTGGTGTATCCGAACCAAGATCCTCGAGGCAAGGGAAGTTCGGACCGAAAAGACACTTACCGAAGATGTGGGTACCGGAAAGCAAGGTGGGGACGACGAGGATAGCGGGCGGGGGTCGTCGAACTTGACTCCGGCGTGGCCAAACGACCGTAGAACTCCATCTCTCGCTCCTCTCTCGTCACTTCTCTCCAAAGAACCCACAAACAATCCCCCTCAAACAAGTCAGCCCCCTCGCTTTTAAGCAACGGTGCGCATGGCTTCCTACCGTGCCAGCTGGCGCTGCCGGCCCACCCCCAAACTGAACATCTCACGAGCTCGATGCCTTGGCCGCCGTCACCCCTATCCTTCGTCGCGTACGCCGTCCTTCTCTCTTCCCCCTTTTGTCCCTAGTGTAAAAGAGGAATAGAGGAAGAGAGAAAAAGGAGAGGGCTGGGCTAGGAAAAACTAAAGAAGCCGAGCCCAATGGAAGAGAACGAAAAAGAGGGAAGGAGGCCGGGCCGGCCATCCCCAGCTCATCTTCGCCCTTTTTTTTTTTTTTTTTTTTTTTACAAATAATAAATCATAATAATAAAAAAAAATTAAATTAATTTTTAAAGATTTTAATATTAGTCATGCAAATGCTCCCAATGTCCGTATGCCTAGTTTTGCTAGGGGTTAAATAATGAATGATTAAATTGGTCGTCAAAATTTAGGTATTGGCGTAACTCAATTCACAAGTCGCGGTATTTGATAGAAAATTTTTATCACAACATAGTTACAATTATATTTAACAAAATCTTAATTTTTGTGATTTATATATCTGATTCCTTGCAAAAAAATAAAGAAATATCAAAATATGATCAATTCTATGCTATAGATAATTTACAAAAACATAAAGGCAAATAGTCAATTTACAACTTTTTCCTTTGACAACTTCATTCTTCATCTTTCCCTTTATAAGAAAATTGCCAAACTAATCTGAAAACTTCTTAGATGAAAGATGGTTAACATTTAAACATTCTAACGCCCCACTTAACTATATTGGAATTAGACCTAAGACTGAAGTGTGATGATTTGACATGCAAGAAGGGGCCTTGAGATACCTTAATGAAAAGGCTTAATCGAGAAAGTCTGAACTTCAATTGCAATTCTATTATCTGTAAGTATTTGGTTATGGTAAAATGACGAGGCCGAAAAAACAAATTCTAGGATGAACAAACCCTGTTTGATCACCTATCAATATGTAAATTAAATTTGAAGGAAGAGCATACTAAACTATCATCCGTTATGATAACTACATTATCATTACATGTATACTTCACCTTAACTCATTTACCCTTGCACTTTGAACCGTGATTCCTATAGTTCCTCACCTCATTGCAACAACAACAGCATGGATGGTTACGGACCTTTATTTAGAATGGCTCTTCCATTTGCTACTTCCAAACTCTCTTTGTTTTTCTCTTTCTCATTTAGCCAAACCTTGCATCATATCATATGCCATGTTATATTATTGCTACTTCTTTATCACTCTGTATAGAGCAAGATGGACTCTATCATTTCTAGGGAAGTTGTAGTGTGCCTGATTAGAATAGTATTAGTGAAGTTATCAAAAGAATCCGATAGTAATGCCAATAACATTATGCCTTGTTTCTCATTGGAAAAGGCTTCATTGACATTTTCCAAGTCCATCTTGAATTTGTTAAATTCATCTAAAATGGGCTTTGATTGATGTACCTTTGACCATGCTAAATTGAACCATCCTTTTGAGTATATATAAGTAATTATTCAAACCCTCTATCAGATAAAGTGACTCAAGTTTTTTCCCATAATGCTATCATAGCCTTTTCTTCGACCACTTCAATCAACACCTTATCTCACAAAATCAACAAGATTATGCTCTTTTCCTCCTTCATCAATTGTATTTCATCGGCGTTTTTATTTCTTTCAACAGCTTATCCTTACTATCCAACTCCTTCTCTGAATTTTGGATTGTTAAGGGCATGCATCTTAATGCTCCATTACTTGCTCCTCCAGTTGACCTTCTCAGTCTCAACTCTTGCTCCAAACATGATCTGTCACGCCCCGATCCTCGAACACGTGCCCATCCCTCACCTGGTCAATTAATAGCGACGTCCTAGGACGCATCGCCGACCCTGTTCATTTTATATGCGCAAGCGGAAGTATAAAGAAAATCCCCAGACAATAAAACAATGGGATAGAAAAGTAGGGCCATAACTTTCACATTGAAGCTTATAACCAAACTTTTATATACAACACAAACAGTATAATCCACAACCCTTCATACTCTCCTGATTCACTCTATTCGCACCAAAAGAGTTCACAAAAGAAGATGGGATCTCAGTCCATCTGGATCGTACTCAAGATCCCTCTCGATGCTATCTTCTTCTTTAATAAATCCTTTTCCTTCTCAGATTTCTCCTCCTCAGCTCCTCATCGGGGTCCTGAAATGTTATCCCACAACCGGGATGAGACTACGTCTCAGCGAGTTCTACCCCACTAAGACTCAATTAGGGAGCCAATACACTACTCGGTTGCCTAAGCACAGCACGAGTTAGAGGACTTACCTTGGCCTCATATCCAACCTGCAATTCAAGATTATATATAACATTTCATAATTCACAGCGAACAATCAATCAAATCACTGTCAATCGAACTAGTCGATTACATGTCAGACGGACCATTCTAGGTCATCAGTTCCACACCATATAACTTCCCACATTACACATAGGCATCCAAGTAATCACATCACAGATCGAAGCATCGATCAAATCGACCTAGTCGATTTCACACCAACAAGACCACTCATGGTCATTCCCATTCAATCAATCAATTTACAACATCATACTCAAGCAATAGTCAAACACATCAAATCACACCCAGATCGAATCATCAATCAATCGAACCATCTCTCGGTCATTTCTTCCATCCCATATAACTTCCAATAGTACACTTAGTCACAGAGCTCCATTATTTCTCTCGGGCGTTGTTTTTGCCAAGGTGACATAAGTAACAGACGGTCTACGTGCGTTCTTTAAGGCGCCGTTTTCGCACAGTGATCTTCCCCATCACCGAACCACGCCCGTCATGGATCACAGACAGTCTACGTGCGTTCTTTAAGGCGCCGTTTTCGCACAGTGATATTCCTTTCATCACCGAACCACGCCTGTCTCTATTCATAGGCAGTCTACGTGCGTTCTTTAAGGCGCCGTTTTCGCACAGTGATATTCCTTTCATCACCGAACCACGCCTGCCACAAGCCATAGACAGTCTACGTGCGTTCTTTAAGGCGCCGTTTTCGCACAGTGATCTTCCCCATCACCGAACCACGCCTGTCTATGCTTCGTACTCAATCTGTTTCAGCCAATGTACTTCCGACTCACTCTCACCATTCCACATACTGAACAACTCCACAAAGCATAAGAATGCTAAATAAACAAACTTGGCCAAATTCCAAACAACCATTCAATCTCAATCAATTCCAGTCAATTTAGGGTAAATCCCTAAAATACCACAATTCAATTAATTTCAAACAACGTAGAGCTCAAATAAATAAACGGACTGCGCCACGACAATCAGCATGAGATTTTGGTCGTCGGTCATCTCAGCCTTAATTTCCGAAAAATAAATAATTTCGAAAATTAATAATAAATAATAGAAATTCAATTTAGCTCAAAATACAGTCCGATTAAATAAACGGACTTCACCACTGTCCTCAGCGTAATATTCCGGTCGCTGGCCATCACACTTGAATTTTCGGGAAATAAATAATTAAATAATTAATTTCGAGAATTAAATATATAATTACCATAAATTCAATTCAGCGCAATATAAAGCTCAATTAAATAAACGGGCTGCACCACGATCACCAACATAATATTCCGGTCGCTGGCCATCCAAGTTGAATTTTCGGAAAATAAATAATTATTTAATTTAATTCCGTAAAGTAATATTTAAATGCCAAAAATCTCACTTAGGCCCGAAATATCAAATTGAAGCCCGATAAAGGGTCGGAAAATTCCCGGGCTACCCTCAATAAATAGTAGACCATGTCTACTTGCTAAATATGCATTCAATTTAACTAATTTGCATCGAAATCAACTAATCAACCCTAATCAAAATAGTCAAGCTTAATTAAACACACTAAACAACCAATTAAGCATAATTAACCCACTAAGCAAGCGTTAGTGAGGTTACCCACCGGAATCGCGCGCAACCGGTACCAAATCGACGGGCTCGGCGCGAGGAACAACAAACTCCAAAGCACGACACGACCCCGAGGCCCGGAAACGGCCCAAAAGCGGGCCTAAAGCCGCTGGAAACCCATTCGTGGGTTTTTGTGGTTGCTGGCCGGAGGAGTTCCGGCGGCCAAAGGGGCGAGGGAGGGTCGGTGGAGGTGAGGGGGTGTCGGGGAGGTTGGGCGGCAGCTGGGTGGCGGCCGGACGGTGGCTAGGGCGTGCGGCGAGCCGGGCGGAGGCGGTGGCCAAGTGCGCGGAGCTACCGGGCGCACGGGCAGACGCGCGGGGCGGCGCGGTGCGGTGCGGCGGCGAGCTGCGGCGGCACGGGCGCAGTGCGGCGGCGGCGCGGTGGCTGGCCGGCGAGCTCCCTCCTCTGGTTCGCTGGTTTTGGGCAGAGCAGGAAGAAGAAGAAGAAGGAAGAAGGCTCGTGCACGAGGGGGATTTTGGGGGAGAGAGGAGAGAGAAAGAGAAGATAAGAAGGAAGAAAAGAAAGAGGAAGCCAGCTAGGGGGGTGTGCGCACGGCTGGGGGGAAAAGGAGAGAGGAGAGAGAGAAAAGAGAGAAAGAAAAAGAAAAAGAAAAAGAGAAAAGGGAGAGAGAGAAAAAAGAAATTTAAATAATCATTCTTTTCTCTTTCCCTTTCTATTTTCTTTTGGTCTCCGATTAGCCTTCCGACAATTTCTTTCTCGAAATTTCGGACTCGTCAACAAATTGACGGACGATGAGACGAAGTCCTAAAAATAAGAATTATGACACGCTTAAAATTCGATTCCCGAAATTGAGTTCAATTCCATGGTTAAAATCGACCGAACACGATTTTAGTCCGATCCGACCTATCGAGTAGCTTTTAGGGATTTTACCGCGGTTATATCCCTTAGCGGCTTCACTCAATAGCTGGGTTAACTCATGAGTGATCAACTCAGAGAAAAAGGACCATCGGCGCGTCGACGAAATGCCCATTTCAAATATTCGGGACGGGTCGAAAATTCGGGATGTCACATGATCCCAAATACAATATTCCACACAGTGATTAGATAACAAAAATGCTAGTTCTAGAAATCCTAAATTTAGGTTTGATATCAGTTCTCATGAAATAGCATTGAAGCCAACGAATGCAATTAAGTACTCGTCAAATAATAAGATATTGAAATTATTAGAGAAATCAACCAAATAATAAGAAAACCAAATACTTACATGCTTCAGTTTGATTGTTGGTATTTGTTTTACAGGGAGAACCAACTGCAAAGAAATCCAATGTGAATTCGTAGAATTAAAGAAACCACTCAAGTGTTTCCACCCTTAGATTACACTCAAGGAATTCGCAATTGTGTTCACGCACAACCTCTCATGGTTTCACTAAGAAAATTCAAAAAGGGAAAAACTAGACGCTCCAAGCTTTATCCGTAATTGAATGGATGAACTCCACTTGTAATTATGGCAGCTGCCGTAGCACATGAGCACTTGGACTTAAATCTCCCTTAGCCAGCTCACATTAACTTTATGAATATATTATACCGCCACAAGAAGGCCAATTTTGGTCTTCTCCATGAGCCGCATAGTGAGTTGGACTTGTTGGAATTCCTTGGCCAGACTTAAACATGGACTTTGACTCCAAGTGGAATTATAGTGTTTGGTTTGCCTTTAAATTCGATCCAGACTTAAGTCAGCAACCGAGTTCTGATTGCACGAAAATTTGTATTTCCACGCATATGGGCTGGACTTCAATTGGGTCGGGTTTTCAATCAACGGGTTCAAGCTCGACACTTAATTTCAAGATTATAATCACAAGTTCAAGCTCGAGACATAATTTAACACGTACATTCTCTCTCAGTAGGCTCTGTCATGCATGAGCAAGCTTTGCACTTGGGACATATCAAGCCTCACCATAGCCCTTCCTCAATTAAGGACTATACGGCTGTCTGATTACCTCTTTCTTCGTTGAAAGAGGCTCTCAGTGTCCAAACATATATATCTTCCTACTAATACTAAATAAACTTAAATCTAACAAGAAACTAGTTCAAAATAGCTAAGGAAAAGAAACAAGCGCTCCCGATGGATAACATGTTTTTATCGATGATAATTCCTCATCTGCATCCGTAACTAAAGGCAAATCTATATTCACCATTTTCCAACTTTTTGATATAGTAAATAGACACTTAATTTTCTATTAAGACAGAGGAATAACAAATAACAAATGTACCACAAAAAAATTGAGTCTTTGATATAAAAGTGACCGAAGAATGGGCAGGTTGCGATGGAGACAGGACTAGTTTTTATTCTTAAAATAGCAATAAATTTAAATTTCAAAGAAGTAGGAAGGAAAGTAAATAATCGAATGAAACTACACAAACAGGGAAATCATTAAGGGCAATATTGTCGATTTAGTGAAAAGGGACAGATTTTTTTTTTGCCTCTTTGAATCGGCAAAAGGTAGAGATTTAGTCGGCGGATATAGTCACACCCTTTCTACAATCTACAGACTTCTATGCAACAACTATTTTCATTTGATTTTTTCCCTTTGTAAAAGATCGTTGGAAGATGCAATCAAGGTAGATGGTGCCATCACCAAAACCAAAGCAAATTTGATGTTCTCATATCCGACAATCAACCTTGACAAGCTTCAGATCATACGGTCGACAAGGCCGTGCACAAAGCCACGGGAGGACAGACTCAGCTTAAAATTGATTTTAATGTTTCAAAAGTTAAAGACTCGTCCCTTCTGTGTCCCATCCGAATTACAAGAACCTTGGACAAGCAAAAACAGGCCATAGAGTTGAAAGCAGGAAACAGTGAAGGGATCTTCGTCGATCATACGTGCTATTTTTCGTGAAACCGGGACAAGGGCAATTTGGTGAGCAGAAGCGCTTTTTATCCTTTTGGAATGAGTATTCCAAGTCCAGTAAACTTACCGAAGCGGAATTTTACACCAGTGGTCTAGAAGTAGTGGAAGAAAGGCAAAAGAAAAGTTCTACATACCTTCAGATGTCGTAACCGGAGGCAGCGACATTGTATAAGGGGTACGACTCGTACCTCACGTTGCAGCTCGGGGTGACCGTCGTCGCTCCTTCCTTCACCTCGAGAATATCAATCGCTGACAGGAGGCATCCGTCACACTCCAACTCCGTCAAGTCCGGCGTGCACTGCGCCATCGTGTACAGCTTCTGCAAGCTCGTCATATTTATCTCTGCGCACGCTAATTTCTTCCCGGACGTGCTGCCCGAAGCCCTATAGGCAACGTCCCTCATGCTCTTTCCAAGTTGTTGCGTGAACCTAGCCCGTTCACTGATGTTCCTGGTGTTCATGTTCTGGCAAGCTTCTCTGTTGGATGCAAATTGCGCAACCCCAAGATCTCCATAACCAGAACAAGAGCATGCATAATTGAGTAAGAAGATTAACGCACTTATTTTGGGATCCATCAAACATAAAGCGGAAGCAGAAAAGAGATTTCCCACATATCAAGGGGATCCACGCATCAAGTCATTCTCCTCTATTGCCCTCCGTATCACTAGCTCAATGAGGCGGCCCCCTCACGTTTAGCATTAGGTAAACGCCCTTTAGGTGAGGATACATGTGAGAATTAGGGTTAGAGGAGAGACTTGAGCACTATTTATAGAGTTTCCAGCCAGGCCCCCTCATTACGGGCTAGGCTCAACTCGACCCACATTAACCAACCTCATATTAGACTAATTAAGAAACCTTCTATCTCACCTTAGACCAACCCCGTAAAACGGTAAACGTTAAACGGTAAATTACAATATTAATTAATGTAGTCCACATTAAGAAAACTCTTACATTCTCTTCCATGACGGAGAAGATGGACTGGTTGGAGTACCGCAACATGCACTCGTCGTACCAAATCACAGAGACTTGCTGGTTGGGGCATCCCTGGAGGATCTCCTGTTTTCCAGTGGACACGCAGTCGCTGACGTGGCGATGTCGAGGTCACCACGGCAGAGGAAGAACCCGTAGGCCCGATCGGGAGGGTTTTGGCTGGCAGGGGTGTTGGCGAAGACATCAGTGCTGTTGTTAGCGGTGGAGGAGAGGGAAGAGAGAGAGAGAGAGAGAGAGAGAGGGCGAAGCAAGATTTCATGGCTGGATATGTTGTGAAAAGCGAGCGATCGAACAATAATATAGACAGAAGAAAAATAAATCGGACACCAGATTTACGTGATTCAGTCGTAAAGACCTACGTCCACGGGGAGAGCGGTAACAATTTCAAACACTCAAGTCACTCAAACACTCTCTCGGTGTTTCTCAAGCTCCAATTACACCCAACAACGCACACTGTGTTTAGCTCCGAAATTACTCAAAAAATAATGTTTCAATCTCACAAAGGAATTACACGCAAATCTTACCACAAGATTTAAATCGGTTACAAATACTAATATTTCTTAAATGTAATTCACAGACAAGAACGACAAAAAAAATCCCTCTTAAGCACTCAACTACAAGACAGTGCTTCAAGAACACTTCTTCATGATCAACCATCTTCCATCCACGGCCACAAGTCTATATATATAAGTGAGACCTTTATTCTTTTGCCAATTTATCATAGGATTATGTTATCTATCTTGCCCAATTTTATCCAAAACATATGTCTGTAAATTTTAAACAAAATCCAAGTCCAAGTCAAAGTTGAACTTTCCTATTTCGGCGGCTAAATTCTCCAACGCAGATTCAAACTTTGGGAAGTTGATCTTCAAATCTTCTTTGCTTAATTTCGAATGTCCGCAACATATCCAATTTGGAATATTCGGAATTTCACATTGGACTCAAACTCGAGATATATTTTAACAGGATCGATTATTGTATTGGCTATAGCTAGATCGGCATGGAATTATAGCAACAATAATGTTTGAATTGCTATCCCAAGAAGTATTGTCCGTTCTACAGGTTCCGTGCACTCCCACACCATGACTCCATCGACAAGTCTTGTGTAACTCTATGATGGATGTCGAGTTTGTAGACCCCACGTGTTTTAATTAATTAATTAATTAATTAGATAAATAGAAACCAAAAAATCTAAAACCACTTGTTGGGCGGAGGATCGGCCCCACCAGCTCCCGACTGAAATCTCCACCGCGAGTGGAATTTATCGTGTTCCCTCTTGCGATCGCCCGTTGCTCAGTTAGTTGCGACCATTGACTCCTGAATTTTAATCGACAAATTTGTAACACACAATTAGATGGTTAAAATAAAGAAAAAGAGACCAACTTCCTTAGCTCAAATTCTCATCTCATAAATTGCATATTTCAACCCATTCGGTGCGTCAAAGAGAGCTACAAAAAATTCGTGGATTTAGGAGTGTAGTTGTTCCTATGCCCATCCGATTGACATATAATTACTTCATTGTAGAGTAGCTCCCAGTCATTTATGATATTTTTCCATGTCTAGTAATTCGTAGACCAGGATGGCAAACGAGAACAATGGCATAATTTAGGTGAATGACTTAGTGTAGCGTAGACGATTCCGGGGGAGAGCGTTAAATTGTAACTAAGAAAAGGGAAGGTTGCAACCAACCAGCGCATTTCAAAAGGCCTGAGGCATTCCAATATACAAACATAATTCCGAATCTGTAGTGAATTAGCAAAGAAAACACGAAGACGCAGAAAGAATCAAAGGCATAGAGAAATGAATATGGCTTCTTTTCAGAGAATGTTGGCTACCGTTATCGGTCTTCATTGTATTTACCAGATTGCGAGAGGCATGCCAGATGAGACAGTGGTGCAACAACATTGCAGCAGAGACAGATACTGTTAAATTTATGACTCGACTTTGAGATTCGTTGGATTATTGAAAATTTACAATTGAGGAAATATAAAATAAAGAAGAAGGAACCTGCAGTTTCGAATTCCTTTGAAAAAGGAAATATGGGCACACATATTATAATAATATATGTTTCCCTCCTTTGGCGTGAAGACCCTCCGTGAAGATTGAATTTGGTGGGGCCCAAGGTCAAAGTTTGACCTTGGGCATACTTATTATATATATATATATAAGTGCGGACGGACGTAGGGCACTTTGCTCCGTGGCTACTACACGTACAGGCTGAAGTCTCGTTGAAATAAACCCTAAGTAGAAGTCGCAGAAGGGAGCCGCAAAAGAGGTCTTCTTTTCGGGGTGTTGCTATTGCACCCGTACAAGAGAAAAGGAGGAGCCGCATGTCTTCAAGCTGAAGCGCGATCAAGAAAAAGGGTTCTTTTTCAGCGTTTGTTTTTTGAGCTTGTGTGATAATTTTGTGTCGTGAGTTGGGTTTGGGGTTAAATTATTTTTGGGAAACACCGAGAGAGTGTTTGAGTGACTTGAGTGTGTAATCTCTTTGTATCGCTTGATCTATAGTGAAATTCGCTGCTGCTCTCCCCGTGGACGTAGGTCTTTACGACTGAACCACGCAAATCTGGTGTCCGATTTATTTTTCTTTTTCTGTCTATATTATTGTTCGATCGCTCGCCCTATCGCAACAATTGGTATCAGAGCCAGGCTTGGCTGAATTGAAGCGAATCGATGGCGACGGAAGAAGTAAAAGTGAGAATCGACAGATTTGATGGGAATGATTTTAGTTTCTGGAAGATGCAGATTGAAGATTATCTTTACAAGATGAAACTGCACTTGCCTTTATCTAGGGAGAGACCAGAGACGATGAAGCAAGCTGATTGGGATTTGCTGGATAGACGAGCTATGGGTGTTATTCGGCTGACGTTGGCTCGTAACGTCGCGTTTAACATCTTAAAGGAGAAAACCACTGCTGACCTGATGCAAGCCCTATCGGATATGTATGAGAAGCCCTCTGCGATCAACAAGGTCCATTTGATGCAACGTTTGTTTAATTTGAAGATGAGCGAAGGTGCATCAGTTGCAAATCATATCAATGAATTCAATGTGATTGTTAGTCAATTGAGTTCAGTTGAGATTGATTTTGAAGATGAGGTATGTGCTTTGATTCTGTTATCCTCATTGCCTAATAGTTGGAATACTACTGTTACTGCTGTTAGTAATTCCTCTGGGTCAACAAGTTTGACGTTTGATGGGGTTCGAGATTTAATTCTGAGCGAGGACATTCGTAGAAGAGAATCTGGCGAACCTGTATCTACTGCTTTAGTAGGTGAAAATAGAGGAAGATCTATAACACGTGTGGGTAATAGTAGTACTAATATGAATAGACGTAGTCAGTCTAGGACTACTAATGTTGTCTGTTGGAGTTGTGGCAAGAGGGGGCATCTTAGAAGGGATTGCCTCAAGCTGAAGAATGAAAAGGGTAAGGGAATTATGGTTGATTCTGCAGATAATGTTGCAGCTGTAGCAGATAATGCCGATTATGTCTTGTCTGTCACTGATTATTCATCGCTTGATGGATGGATTTTGGATTCTGGTTGTTCTTTTCATGTAACACCAAATAAAAATTGGTTTATCACTTATCAATGCACGGGTAGTGATAAAGTCCAGTTAGGGAACAACGCTGAGTGCGATGTTGTGGGTGTTGGTGATGTTAAAATCAGAATGCATGATGGTATTGTGAGGACATTGACTGGAGTAAGGCATGTTCCAGAGTTGAAAAAGAACTTAATTTCCTTGGGTGCCCTAGATTCAGCTGGTTGTAGGTATTCTTCAAAAGGTGGAGTTGAAGGTTGTACGAGGTGCCTTGATGATAATGAAAGGAATCAAGCATGGAAGCCTCAGTATAAACTTCAAGGTGAGACAGTGAAAATTTTGCTGCGAAGACGTCGGATGCATCTGTTCGAGAGTCTTTTGACTGCTTGAGGAAGACCTGGGTGTTTGTGCCAAGGCACAAGTTTAATGCTGGTGTCAGGATCTTGCAGTCAAGAGCTTTGATCGAGATGGAGACTGGTAAGTTGATCAAACATGTGCAAACTGACAATAGCATGGAGTTCTGCTCGGAGCTGGCAAATAAATTCTGCATGAAAGAGAGCATAGTGAAACACCGCACTAGTGCTAATAAATCACAACAATTTGCAGAATTGACGAAAAGAACATTACTAGAGACAGCCCGTAAAATTATCTCTAGTGCTGGTATTGCTAGGAGAATCCTAGCTGATGTGCTTAGTACGGTAAGCTACCTAGTGAATAGATCCCCATCAACTGCTATTGAATGGTGGACTCCTAAAGAAGTATGGTCAGGTAACGTTGCTGATTATTCTATTCTTAGAATGTTTGGTTGCCCGTGTTATTTTCAAGTGAGTGATGGTAAGCTTGATTGGAGGGCTAGGTGCATATTCCATGGCTATGCACAAGGTGAGTGGGGCAATCAGTTGTGGTGCCCAGATATAAATTCACCTGTTGACAGCAGAGAAGTTACCCTTGATGAGTCTCCAGTACGTTTGGCTAGGAGTGATTATAGCAGTGTTCAGACAGATCTGAACGGTGTTCAGCTTGAGGTGGAGTTGCGATCAGAAACTCCTGAGGTAGCGTATACAGGTACTAGCAAAGTAAACAACACAGATGGTGCTCATAGCGAGGTGGAGCCTATAGAGCCAATGGTTGCTGTAACTGCTGAAATTAGCAAGGTACGTATTCAATCTCCTGACAGATATGGATGCAACAACGGTTTTGCTTTATCTGTGGTTAAGGAGGTTGCGTCGGAAAATCCTTGCGGAGCAGTTAAAGGTGCATGTGGAGTTGGTATTCTGATGAGGTCCTCGGTTATGGTGAAGTTCAAGCGAGGCTTGGACTTGGATAATATCTGTGGCGGTTGAGCCCATTGGGGGCTATGGGAAAGTAGCAGCAGAGTTTGAATTTTTATGAAGCGATTGTAATTTGGCTCAAACGTCGAGCCAAGGTGGAGATTGTTAAATTTATGACTCGACTTTGAGATTCGTTGGATTATTGAAAATTTACAATTGAGGAAATATAAAATAAAGAAGAAGGAACGCAGTTTCGAATTCCTTTGAAAAAGGAAATATGGCCACACATATTATAATAATATATGTTTCCCTCCTTTGGCGTGAAGACCCTCCGTGAAGATTGAATTTGGTGGGGCCCAAGGTCAAAGTTTGACCTTGGGCATACTTATTATATATATATATATAAGTGCGGACGGACGTAAGGCACTTTGCTCCGTGGCTACTACACGTACAGGATGAAGTCTTGTTGAAATAAACCCTACGTAGAAGTCGCAGAAGGGAGCCGCAAAAGAGGTCTTCTTTTCGGGGTGTTGCTATTGCACTCATACAAGAGAAAAGGAGGAGCCGCATGTCTTCAAGCTAAAGCGCGATCAAGAAAAAGGGTTCTTTTTCAGCGTTTGTTTTTTGAGCTTGTGTGATAATTTTGTGCCGTGAGTTGGGTTTGGGGTTAAATTGTTTTTGGGAAACACCGAGAGAGTGTTTGAGTGACTTGAGTGTGTAATCTCCTTGTATCGCTTGATCTATAGTGAAATTCGCTGCTGCTCTCCCCGTGGACATAGGTCTTTACGACTGAACCACGTAAATCTAGTGTCCGATTTATTTTTCTTTTTCTGTCTATATTATTGTTCGATCGCTTGCCCTATCGCAACAGATACAACGAGGGAGATGGTTATTGTTTCTGTTTATACGGAATTCTGAGAGATTTTCGCATTAATGTCGCCAGATCTGTGTATAACTATTATGGACATAATACGGCTTTCTATATCCAGTGCTATGGTCTTGCGGCTTGCAATGGTGCCCTTGCAAATATGATTGTACCAGGTGCTGGGAGCATCATGCTCACGACGTGCTCCTGACGGAATGCTCAGGAATCAGGGCTCAGCTCCATCTCGAAGATTGTAGAATGAGATAAGAGGTGTGCTTATTTACCGAATAAATCTTCCCTCTCTGAAAAATTGCTCTTTGTGCGTGGTTATTACTATATCAGAATCCTCCAATCTTCATGGTGTTACTGTTAGAATCTTTGCGAAGACTTAAAGCGATATGATAATGTTAAGTGTCATAGGCCATCGGCTATTGTCGGTGAAGATTTTTGAAAAACGTCACCCAAAATTTTAGGGACGGCTCAATTGCCTGTCCCCAAAGGATAACAAAGATACGCTCATCCCGTCAAGTCCACGATGAGAAGATTGATAGAGTTAATAATTTTAATACCGTGATGTTGACACCTAAATTTTGACAATCCAGTTGTTTATTCATTGCATAAAAATTAGGGATTAATTTTTAACCCCTAAAAAAAAAAAAAAATAAGTTGCATAGCATATAATTTTAAATGCATTATTGCACTTGCTATCGACGGCATATGGATTTAACTTACTAACCTTGAATTTTTTTAGCCCTCAATTCGACCAAGTCCATGGATCATAATCACATTATGTCTTTCACATGATGGCTAGAGCTCGTATGGTTTGAAGAGGATATTGCATTGCACTGACTTCAAAAGGGAAAAGATATGATTGCAAGTGAGGTAATATTCAGCCAAGCAAATGGGGAAGGAAGAGATATGTTTGTCCAAAGAATAAGCTTTCTCACATGTAAAAGTGGACTCGATATATATCAAGGAGGTATTCTTGGTCAAAAGAGATCATTCATGAAGATTCATAACAGCACGTAAGCGTGGAAGATCGAGAACAAAATAGCAAATCAAGACTATTTCCCTGTGGTATAAAGACAAACGGGAAAGAAAAATCAGAGAATCTTTCTGAATATTTACTCCTGTTTTGACGTGCAGGAGTGAACAATATAAAAAGAGAATAAGAAGAGGTTCTGTGGGGGTAGACACTTATATTCTAAAAGGCACGGGGGAGAGAAAAGTGAAGAAATTCTCTCTACCAAGTCAAGGAGCCCCTACGTTGTGCGAGGCCTGTTGCTGCAGCGCCACACCCTAGCCGCCGGAGTTATCGTCGCCACACGTCTTTGCTACGTTGCCTCCTGCAGCGGCGATGGACTCGCTGCTGTGACCTCTTTGCCTTTGCAACGAGCTGCTGATCTGGTGCCGACCTCCTACCGTGGTGACCAAGCCTCAACGACCTCAGCCTCAACTACTTGCTGTTCATATTGTGCTATCGATTTTCTCGGCTTCGCGGGCTAAATTGTGCGCCAGCGAACACCACATCATTAGGGCCGCACAACTCAAAAGGACATTGAGAAAGCCAAGAAATTTCTCCTTTGCCTGGGGTTCGGACTTCATGTTCAGTTTGTCCTATTCAGTGGGTTTGATGCCACAAAGTTCCATCCCAATAATAATCCAACGCTTGAAGTACCCCTACATTAGCAAAGTCAACATCTCTATGCATCCCTGTTGTTGCGCAAGACCACCTCTTTGACCAACGTTCAGATACTTTGGCGAACTCCTAGTTTCGGATGAACGCACGAGCGATGCAATAGTGGCGGTCCAGCAGGCTCTCAGTAAAACAAAACAGCATAATCTCGATTTTTATTTGCAGGTTTTGGCTGAGTTTTCGTCACGGCTAAACCACGTGTGCTCGTGTCCCGACGACGAGATCACTGCCGTTTGCCACCGCCTTGCCACCGACGCACTCGAGCCGAGAAGTCCACATCAACTTCAGCGAGGTCTCTTGTGATTGCAGCATTCAACGATCACTTGCGGCGGCTTTTAAAAATATTGATTTCCCGAGAGTCCCTATCACCTCTTCACCGTGTCGAGTCTGTCCAATTTTGACAAGCAAGTGTTTGAACAAGGTAATAATTTTATCTTAGTCAAGATTCATATATTTCATTGCCCTGCTCGAATTATTGCATTCTTGATTGAACTCTCGAATGATATCCACATAATATCGATTAGCCTTTTAAATTGGGAAATCTTCCTAATTTCGCAACGTACATATGATTGACGGTCTGATTTCATGCTCGAAATACGACCCGCAATCGTACGGACAAATCACCAATCCGATCTCATGCTCGAGATACGATTCGTGATTTTATTTAAAAATTGGCCAATCCGATCTCATGCGCGAGATACAATTCGTCAATTTATTTCCCAAAATTAAATGGGCATGGATGATATCTTGCTTGATTTGGTGTGGTGTTGTTCTTGATGCCTTTATTTGATTGCTCCTGTAAAATAAAAACCCAAAAATATATATTTGAGTTCGATTAGGTTCACGTTAGAATATTACTTGTTTTAGGGTTATTTTGCAAGTTTAGAATAGGAAATTTATTTATTTCGAATTCCCTAAATAAAAATCCCAAAAAAATGCATTTATTTAGGATGTTAGTTTTCTTTAATTTAAATTACACGTTTAATTATGTGTCAATTTTAATTTCGAATTTTAATAAAAAAAAATAAATAAAATCATCATGCATATGTCATATAGAATTGCACGTCATTGCATGTTAGGATTGCATGTTTATTAGTTATAGATTTAGATAATTTCTCATAGATAGATTGCATGCTTATTAAGAAAAATAGAAATAATGTGCACGCTCATATAAGATTAGGTTTATGAAAATGCACATCATTTAGTGATTGTTGATAGGTTCATTTAATTAGAAATTGCCTGTCATTAGAATTAGGTTATTTGGTTAATTTAGATTGCACATTTAACTATTGCATTACTTTACTCATGTCATATAGTTTAGGTCATATTGCCATGCCATAGCATTTCATATTAGATTAGTAGCATGCATTGCATGATTCTCATCGAATAAGGGAAAACAAAAAAATTGAGTGATCGCGTGTTAATTAGAAATCATATCTAAGACTGTTGATGTGAATTACGATCTAACAACGCAGATGATTTCGCTGCTATGAGGTAAGTCCTGCAATTTATTTAGTGCTTTACTTAGGTGTTAAATTGGTGGATTGTGCACCTGCATGATCACTTCACATGTTAGGGAGATAGATTTAAAATCAATTCAAACTGCTTGCCAAACATTTTTTTTAAAGAATGGTACCGAAAGGACATTAGAGAAATCTAGTGTAACCAAGTCCCCGTACCATAGTCTCTGGTTCGTAGGAGTAAAGTAAATCTCTCGATGCTTTACTTGGGTTTCTAATCGACCCACCAAAAATAGATTAGTGGCGACTCCTAATTGAAAATCATTTGCATATTAAAAAACTCAAAACCTAAGTCGCGAATTGGTATGGGTTTGGAAGAGCCCGAGTTAAGTTTAGGCTTAACAATCCATTAGCCAAACCCTAGGTGGTTCACACCCGAAAAATTGGTCGTGACACTACCGAAACCTAAATTGCATATGAAAACCTAAGTTTACGTTGATTTTTTGTTCTCTGTAGGTGTTTAATATTGAGCTAAATGATAAGATTCCGTTATTTTTTTTTTGAAAGATTTGGCTTTTGTGGTTACACAGCATAAGTGCCAATTTTGACAATTAACTTTGGAAGTTCTATATTCTGATTGCAAAAGATGAGTCCCACAAGAGCACCGTTACAAATATAGCATAACAGTACTGCTAGTCTAGCATACTCTTAGGGTCTGCATGAGAATATTTCTATTCCTAAGAATTTTTGTTCTTTTGTTTCCCGGAACAAAAAAAGAACAAAAACCTGTTTGGTAACGCCAAATTGATTTATATTCCCCGAAATAAAAGAGTTAGCCCGGAAATAGAAACGAGAAACAAAAAAAAATTGCTTCTTATCCTAGGAACAATTTCTAGAAATAAGCAAATTTTCTTTTTTTTATTTATTTTTATTTCTCTCTTACCGTGGCCACCTCCAACCGTCCTGAAACCACCGCCGACCGCCGCCCCCGTCGCCGCCGGTCACCCGCCGCCGACCGTGAGCAAGAATAAAAAATAAAAAATAAAAATAAAAATACAAATACAATTAAAAAACAAACGCAAGAAAATAAAAAATACAAAAATACAAAAAAAACAAATAAATACAAAAAAAAACAAATAAAAAACAAAAATATAAAACAAATAAATATAAAAAGAATAAATACAAATAAATAAATAAATAAATAATAAATAAATAAATAAAAGAATATAAAACAAATAAAAAACAAATAAATACAAAAAAGAATAAAAAAATAAAAAGGAACAAATACAAAATAAATAAATACAAAAAGAATTGTTGCGTTACCAAACGCATTTCTATTCTTTTTTTATTCCAAGAGTAGAAATTTTGTACAGTTATCAAATGGGTTCTTTTGCTAAGAAATTATTCCCCGGAATAGAACAAAAAATAATTATTTCTGAAAAAAACTCTTCCCCAGCCAAGAAATTTTACCATGCGCACCCTTATTACAAAGAATTCTCTTTTCTGATTTTCGTCTTTATGGCAAAATCTCAATGCAATGTAAAATGGCTTTCGATTTTCGTTTACAACAAGGAAATAGAAATGTTAGTATCAACTCTTCAAATGATGGCCCAAAATGAAGAGGAAAACAAAATTATCTAACGAAGGTTCTTGACAGGAACGTCCAGCTAACTAGGTAAATCAAGTAGAAAAATAATTCTTGAATCCGTGGTGCCACAATGAAAACAAATTTTCAAACGATTGTCCGTATTAACCAAACAAAATCAAAAGATGAAAAGTAATATGTATCGACAAGTTGAAACCTTAAACCGGAGTTAGATTTATTAAAATTAATTTAGAAGACTGTTTTACTAGGAGATAGGTAATATTGTGAGTGATTCTCTAAATAATCCATTATATACAAGAATCAATAATTGCCGAATATCTCATTTGATAAATTAATTGTATAAACTAATCTTAGTAAGTCTAGTATTTTCCTAAAACAAAACCCCATGACATTGGCTCAGTGATTTAGAATTTGGAGACGTATAGAGCCATCTCTGTTTGCGCAAATCAAAAGGGATCTTCTTGTCGTTAAAAAGGAAAAACTCAAAACCGAAGAATTAAAAATTCTACAAGGCTTACATCAGTGTTACCAACTCTGTATAAAATCGGGTCTATCGTTAAAGAAAAAGCCTAGCCAACCGCACTGTTATCTTGGAAAATAGATGGTGAGTTCGTACATTTTTCATGAGAGAGGGGAGATCTTTTTTTTCTTTTTTTTTTTTTTTTTTTTTGGTTGGGGGGGGGCGGGGAACTTCGACGTGCTTTTATTTGAGAAAGGAAACTGTTGTGGCCATCCTTACCTTTAAATGAAGACATATAATTTTCTACGTGGAGACCATGTAAAGGGGAAAAGAAGGTACAGGGAGAGACATCATTTCACTCCTGCTTTCGTTTATCTAGAGTGAAGCCGTGCGTGACCCGTTGCGTAGAGATGCAAGGCTGGCAATAAGGAATAGTTTGACTCAATATGTATTTTGAAGGCGGCTGGTTGAGGTTGTGGGTGTCACGCGCTGATACAGATTTGAGTGTCCGACTTTTTAACTTTAGCCACGCATTTGAAAATAATCTTATTTCTATAAAAATAGAAGTTGTAATTTAATGTAAGCCCAAACAAGAAGCATAGGCACTATTGATTGACCACATAACGAACATGAACGGGGAGGGTTTTCTGAGATATCGTGAACATGATCAAAAAAGTCATTTGAAGTTTAGAAGATCACTGTGTTGAATGAAAATAGGAAACACGTTTGTTTGTTCATTTCCACTCAATTGATTAGTTAAAGTTTGCCAAAAAGATGAAATCGAGAAGTTGCATACGTTTCTAGTAGGAAAAATTGTCCTAAAAATCTTAAATTTATTGCATTTATACCAATTCAGTCATAAATATTTTAATTTTGCCAATTTACTTCTAAACATTTTTACTTTTTTTTTTTTGTCAATTGAGTCCATTTGGTCAATTTTGGTTAAAATTCATTGACGTCAACATTGGTGGCACTACGTGGCATGATCGGTGCGACGTGGACAATTTTTAATAATATTTTAATATTTTTGAAATTTTTATAATTTTTCTTTTTACTATTTCTTTTTCATTTTCTTCTTCTTTTTGCCGGTGCCCAGCCACCGGTGAGCTCCGACTAGGCTTGCCCTTGTTAAGGCGAGACCCGGCGAAGGTCGGTTTCACCGGGCACGGCCAAGCGAAGGCAACACTAGGCGAGGCCACCTTGGCCTGGGTGAGGCCGAGCCCCTGGAGAGGGCTCCCACACCGGTGTGGGCCTGGGCAACACCCGACAAGGTAGCCTTGGCTTGGGCAAGGGTTGGGCTCGCCTAGTCTAGGCGAGGCCAACCCTTGCCAGGGCTCGCCCTCCCCCAATTGGGCCTTGCCTGTGGTTTATGGGCAAGCCAAATGGCCATGGTCGGTGGCTGGCCACCGATAAAAGGAAGAAAAAATTGAAAAGAAAGAAAGAGAGAAAAAGAAAAAGAAAAAATACAGAAAAATGTATACAAAATTTCAAAAATATTAAATATTATTTAAAAAATTTCATGTTAGTGTCAATCGTGCCACGTGGCACCGCCGGTGTCCATGTCAACGAATTCCAATAAAAATTGACCGAATGGACTCAATTGGCACGAAGTAAAAAGGTACAGACTAAATTGGTAAAATTATAAGGTTTAGGATTGAAGTGGCAAAAGTGCAATAGGTTTATAACTTTTTGGATAATTTTCCTGATTTTGGGAGGAGATATTGTCTAAGGTAGGAAGAGATATCTCCATAGGTGTAGACCATTAGAGAAGATTCATAAAGTCGACTAGGACCATCTTAAACCAAAGAGCTAGATTTATTAAAATAGTTTACAAAATTCTTTTCATAGGAGATACGTCAAATTGTGAGTAATCCTCTAAATAATTAGTTATATTAAAAAATTAATAATAGCCCAACATATCATTTAATAAATTAATTATATAAATTAGACATAATAAGTCTAATATTTTCCTAAAACAAAAATTCATGACATATTTTTAATGGTTTAGAATTTGGCTTGTACATAAGAATTAGACGTATAGAACCAGCTCAGTTCCCCATACAGATTATCAATTCACATTAGTAAAATGGAACTTTTTCATCACTAAAAAAGAAAACCTTAAAACAGTGTGCCTGGACATGGGGGAAGCTCGTGTTGAATTGATTATCACTGGACCGGTCGAGATTCTAGACTGGTCATTTGCGTGTAACATGAAATCTGGGTTGACCTTCTAGAAGTTTGGGAGGACCACTTCCTGTCTTTACCATATCGATCATTAGAATATAAAATCGCCACTTGATGTTTTGCTATCTAACTGATTGGGTAAATTTTGGTTCAAAGGTTAAGGAGAGGAGACATGTATGAATAAATGCGATTTGACTAAATTCTTGTGCTAATTTATCGAACATGAGAAGAACAAAACATTGGGTAAACCGACCAATACACTTGGACCATCTTCTTGGCCCTATTTCTCCAAAAAGTCCCTAGGGCTTTCCGGCTTCAAGCTGTCCAAAAGGTTACTGTCATCACCAGCTGGTATGGTCATTCCACAGGTGATTTTTAATGTTTAAATACTTAAACGTTTTGTCAAGTGGGTGCTAGGAAATTCGGAAATGGATAGCTTATTAAATTAATGGATACTATGAGAAGACAATTGTATTTGTTATAAATTGATTCCCAATAATCTTATGCTTGAAAGAGGTATGTACTAACACTCAAACACAACATGTCCACAACATGAGTTGACTTGCTTCATGTCTTCCTTTCAAAGTCTTCTTAAAAAAGGTATTGTTATAGTTACATAGATGAGCTAACACTACTAGAAGAAACCGATAGCCGATGGGCAAAACCGTACAAAAAAAGAAGAAGTCGAAATTGATTTAAAACTCTCATTATAGATGGCTTGTGGATTAGTGACCGTCGTTGGTGAGGGTTTTGCAAACCTGTCGCCAAGAATCATTGGAAAAGGATAAAAATTAGACACTCGTCCAATCAACTCCATGACAAGATATTGATAGAGCTCATATAATTTAAATGCTGTGACGGCTAACGAAAAAGTTATATCAATCAATGAAAGAACTAAGAAGACACAATTACGAGCAATTTATTCCTGATTTTGTAAGAGAAAGTGCATTCACAAAAGCATATAAGATAATCTTCGTCTCAAGCTATAAATACTATCAAAGAGTACAAAACTTTTGGTTTGTTTTTTTCCTGATTGAAGGGATCGCTTTAATTTCTTCATCTAACAATTTCCGAACAACAAAGAATGCTTTTGAAGAAAGGATCACTCAAAAGGGCTGAGATGGGCTAGGCAACCAATTACAAGGGAGGGCTTCAAGTTTGCTAACTGATTGGCCTCACGGTAACAGTGTACAACTTGGATTTCATGGAGTTGGGCTAAACAAAATTGGCATTTTGCAATAAGGGCTTGCAAATCCCACCAAGGTTGATCAGTGCCCAAGAGAAAGCCTATCGGACATTGGGCACCTACAGCCTATCGGTATAGTTTTAACAACACCAAAGCCCAACTAGTTTCACAAGTAAAGAAATGTATAGTCTAGCAGGCATTATTTAGTCTAGAAAAGAGAAGTAATATTCATCCTAATAGATACACAATAATTTACAAATGTGCAATATTACAAAGGATCGATGTATGATTTAGCTTCAAAAGGTAACAACAACTTAGAACAATCTTAATAACTATGATGAATAACATGTGCAGAGTATTCTTTTTAAATGCACATAGATCCTCTAAGCAATCAACACCTTATTTTCCAAATACATTGATTTTTTCTATGGTTCATAAAAAATCAAGGTGGAAGGCCAAGCAACCTCACCGTGAGACTATCCATGAAGAATAATTTCGCTTATGCAGCCATTCATCGAGGGTACAATTCGGTAACCGACATATCATTGGTCGATGAAGGCAAGGTCCTACTAGTAGATTGATTCGATCCAAGCTCTTTCATTGGGATGCTCAGTCTCCCTGATCTACTTCTGATGAAGAAGGCTGGATGTTGTGGCGACGGCGGGTTAAAGTAATTGTTGCTGAGCATGAGAACTACAGTTGCCATGGTGGGTCTAATGGCTGGATCTTCTTGAATGCATAGTAAGCCAATGTGTAAGCAGCGAAGGACTTCATCCCTTGAATATGAATCCACAATAGCTAGGTCCAACACTTTCAAGGGTGTGCCATCCCTCCATTTATTCCATACCTACAAGAATGATTTTGGAAAATCTTCAAAAATTGTGGCATTAATTCAATGACTCATCATGGAAGACATTTGAATCTTGCAAATAACCATATATGACTAAGGAAAAGAACTATAAGTGTTTCTTTAGGCTAAAGGACTTAGTTTTTACAAAGGAATTTCAATTTCACTTGACCAAAATTACAAAGAGTGTGGTATGACTATTTGTTGTTGTAGCACATCGAAACTTACATAACTAGCAAGATATCCGCCCCCATCCAATTGATGGTAGAAGTTATTCTTCTTGCCGCAAATGATCTCTATAAGTAGTATGCCGAAACTATAAACATCAGATTTCACTGAGAACTCTCCATGCATTGCATATTCAGGAGACATGTAACCACTGCAAAACCGAACATTAGCCACACGCATATTGCAAAATTAGATGCATATCAACGAGCATCCTTAAAAAGATAAAATGAGCATGTCTGGCATCCAATTAGAAAGTCATCTACTCAAGACCTAAGACTTACAAAGTCCCCACGATTTTATTTGTGCTAGCTTGAGTTTGATTGACTCCAAAAATCCTTGCCATGCCAAAATCTGAAATCTTCGAGTTCATTTCACTGTCTAACAAGATATTGCTACATTTTAGGTCACGATGGATGATCCGGAGACGAGAATCTTCGTGTAGATAGAGCATTCCTCGAGCGATCCCAAATACTATTTTATAACGTAATGACCAATTCAATTGGTTGCTTTTTTGGGGATCTGCATTGTTGCACCAAAATTCATTATGTGCTAGCATGTGGCACCTATTAAAAAACTCAAGGTGAATATATTTACTCTCATCAATCAAAGGTAGATTAACAAAAAACTATAATCAGTTGAAAGAATAGAAAACCTCTTAATTTTAAGTTTCCCACAACTAGTGAAAGCTGGAACATTTGATTTTAAGCAAATATACATAAGAAGGTTAAATTGCCACATACCAAATAAGAAGTAATCAAGGCTTTTATTTGGCACAAACTCATAGATGAGTAGTTTTTCATCTCCCTCCAAGCAAAATCCGAGCAGCCGTACAAGGTTTCTGTGTTGAAGCTTTGCAACTAATAGAACTTCGTTTTTGAATTCTTCATCACCTTGTCTAGAGCTTCGAGATAGCCTCTTCACTGCAATTTGTTGTCCATCCAAAAGTCTACCCTAAAGTGGGTTGAATTTGCCGTTTAATTCCTTATCACAACTTTTTTAAAAATAACCTAAAAAAGCATTACACGTTTCTTTTTTGTTTTTTCGTTTTTCGTTTTTTGTTTTTGGCACCATTATCTTTAACTCATATGTAAAGCATTCTTCTTTGTTTCTAACTTTATGTAATATGTACCTGGAAAACTTCACCAAATCCACCTTCACCCAACTTATTTTCAGGAGAGAAATCATTTGTTGCCGCTTGTATTGTAGCCAAGTCAAATTGCAAGGACTCCATAGTGGTAAGTTCATTTGCACCTGCATTACCAAAAAACGCAATTTGCTTATCAAATTGTATTGACATTGGCTCCTAGTGGCGTTAATATGGTTGCTAGTGCTTGGGAACATTATCACAATGAAGAGCACCAAATTGGGCTGGCACGGTTGTCCCCTTACCCCCAATGAAATCTTCCCCTCTTGATTGGTCATGAAGGAAAAAATTACAATATCATCAATACTATCGGTAACAAAGTAATGAAATGAATCTTGTATCATGTTCACTTTTTCATGCTGAAGGTATTGCTAGGTTTGTGTGGTGGAGATGCTACCTATGCTTGGAGGGAATTGCGAAATGTTAGGAGCATTTTGAGGCCTCGTTCTATGGTTCGTCATGTCGAATCTATATCCCTTTTGAATGACCTACGACATCCGAATGGGATCTTACTAGATGTATTCCCAAGAAGAGTACTATAAGATTCTGCTCTTCTTTGAATTATAAAAGCAGCTTATATGATTTATGCTCTAAATGGAAAAGGCCCATTGGAGATGCTACCTATGCTTGGAGGGAATTGCGAAATGTTAGGAGCATTTTGAGGCCTCGTTCTATGGTTCGTCATGTCGAATCTATATCCCTCTGGAATGACCTACGGCATCCGAATGGGATCTTACCAGATATATTCCCAAGAAGAGTACTATAAGATTCTGCTCTTCTTTGAATTATAAAAGCAGCTTATATGATTTATGCTCTAAATGGAAAAGGCCCATTGGGAGGTCTGAAGACGAGGTATCATTCTAGGCAGTTGTTTGTGGTGTAATTTGTTGAAGGCTTCTTTGGAAGACCAAAATTCTTGCACTGCTGCTTCTTGTGACATGCTTACCTCTGCTTCAACTTTGGAGATTGCGAGGAAAAGAGCCACAAGAGTTGAATGGTATCGGCTGATTTGATTTTCATCTAATTTGCTAAGGTTTGGATTCGTATTTTGGTTTGCAATACAAGATAAGCTGCCTATATTTCAAGGAATTGACAGATAGTTTTCTAATCAAGGCTGAACTCTCTGCTTTTTGTGTCATGAAAGCACTGACATTAGATCCAATTTGTTCTTTAGATGCAGTTTCTCTAAGCGAGTCTGGAAGAGTGCCCGTCAGCTTTGTTTTCCTAATAATGTTATTTGTGATTGGGAGTTTGAATTGTCCTGATGCAGCATGCTATAAAAAGGGGAGATTTTCATTGGTGTTTGGTAAAATTTTTGTAGAATTGCTGCATCTATTTATCTTGAAGGCCAGAAATGAGCTGTTTCATTTCCAAACTTATTGATGGCATTATGATTTGCTTGTGCAGTCAAGTATACTTTTGATGGTTGAAAGAGCATGAAGAATCGGATCTTTGTCCTCGATCTTTTCCATTTTATTACTATATTTATATCAAATGGACTCTTAATTTGTATGATTAATATATCCGATTCCTTATAGAAAATAACGAAGTTAAATAACATGCTCAACTATATGACACAGATAGTCTACGAAAAATAAAGGCAAATAGTCGATTTACCGTTATTTCGTTCGACGACTTCATCCATCTTTTTTCCTCCAAGCAAACAACAAGTGAGAAAAAGAAGTACCATAACAACTCCAACAGGAACGGTAATGGCGATGGCTATAACGGTAGATTTGTTGCTTTTTCCTGCACAAGACCATTTTGTATATGAGACAATAGCCAAACTAATCTAAAAACATTTTAGATGAAAGCATATTAATATTTAAACATTCTAACACTTCACTTTACTAGGTTGGAATATGACCTAAGACTGATACGTGAATACTGGCAATTTGTCACGCAAGAAGTGGCCTTGAGAGATATGAATAGAGAGGCTTAAGGAGAAAGTCTAGACTTCAATTGCTGTTGTAGCATTTGTAAGTTTTGTTTATGATAAAATGACGTGGCTGAATCCGAATAAGTGAAAATATGAAGAAGCAAAAAAATTCTAGGGTGAACAACCCCTATTTCATCACCTATTAATAAGGAAATAAAATCCAAAGGAAGAGCATACTTAAGAGAAACTTGCACACTGTTTGATCACTGGAAGTATCATATGTTATATTAACAAAACTACTATCACCTATAGACTCCACCATAACTCATTTACTCTAATATTTTAGCCAGTCTCTCTTGTAGTGCCTTACCTCATCATAACATCAATATTTCTGGACATTGGACCTCTAATTAAAACGACTTTTCCATATGCCACTTTTAGACTCTATGCTTTGCGTCATATCATTTGCCAAAATCATATTTTTTGTAACTTCTTTTGTCATTCCTTAGAAATAAGGTGGACTTCATCTCTTCAAAGAAAATTTTAATGAGCCCCCCTTTGAAGAGTATCAGTAAAGTTTTAGAGATGCCAATGACAGCATGCCTTGTTTTTCATTGGGAAAGGCTTCATTGCCATTCTTCAAGTCCATCACAAATTTCTTTAACTCATCTGAATGGGCTCTAATTGATGTGCCTTCAGCCACCCAGAAGTGAAACATCCTTTTTAGCATATATAAAGCTTTCATAAGATAAAGTGAGGATAATTGTCCAAAACGGGCTAAACTTACTGTACAACGTTCAATTTAATCATATATCTTTCAATTATGTCAGTTTAGTCCTAAATATTTTAACAATTTGCCAATTTGATCACAAATTTTTCAATTGTGTCAATTTAGTTCTAAACCTATTATTTGGATATTTGGCCGGAAGGATTATATAGGCAAATGATCAAAAGATTTCAAAATAAATTAATATAATTAAAAGATATATGATTAAATTGATTTTACAAAAAAAAGGGTACCGTGTGTTGTAACTGGAGGAGAGAACTTCCTCCTCCTTTAGGTGTTGTAATCGGAGGAGGAAGTGGGGCCGGCAGGGCAGAGTTATTTTAAAAGGGTTATAGTGTGACATCTTTGATGGTATCTCCGAGTACTTGTCAAGTTGGCTCTCTGATGTTCCTGGTGTTGTACAATGTGACATCAGGTGATTTTTCCATGACCGAGAAAATGCCCAGGTTCAAGTAGCTCAACGTGCACTCGACATTCCAAATCACAAAGAGTTGTTGGTTAGGACATCTTTGCAGGATATCCTGTTTTCCAAGTGCCACACAATTACTGCACCTGGCGATGTTGAGGTCGCCGCGGCAAAAGAAGAGCTCGTTAGCCTGGCCTGGAAGGTTTTGGTTGGCATTGGCACGGGCAAAGCCATTGGTGCTATCGGTGACGGTGGAGGAGAGGAAACAAAGGAGGACGTTGAGGTTGGATTGGTAGATGCAGTTGGGAGTAAAGAGGGTGATGTTTTGGCAGTAATGCAACCGATAAGTTATTGATGATTCAGAACTTTGGTATTAAGTGCTAGTACGCCACATAAAATGGTTGGTGTTAACTAAATCGTCATGTTAGCGTTTTCTAGTCAAAATTGACCAAAATGACTACTTAGCAAATTCCAAAAGAATTATGACTGAATTGGTATAATTAAAAAGTTTATGATTGAATTGACACAAATGCAATAGTTTTAGAACTTTTTCGATAATTTTCCCCAAGCAAAAACCCTTAACCAATTCTAGAAACCCTAATTTGAGCTTCGATACAAATTGTTGAGAAATTACACAGAGCACAGAGCTTTGCTTATTGTGGGATGGACTCTCGAGCGTCCGTTTTCCTCCTTCAGAATGAACTCCCTTTCTCAATTTTGATGGCATTTTCCCTTTTCTTATTGGGAAACTAGTAGAATACTTTTAATGGATTAAAGTTACACGTAGTCTTAGGGAAGGAAATTTATGTGTAGATTAGCTAACAAATTGGGTATTTCAATCCTATGATTTAAATGCACTTTAGTTTTAGATAGGTCACTGAGAGGTATACTTTCTTTGTTGATAGAAGATCAAATTGGATAAGGTTTTACGAGGAGAGTAACAGCGTAAAACTCAACGTTTTCCCCTTTTCTTACCCAAAATATATAAATAAATAAACTTAAGTCTACAAGAAACAAGTTCAAAAAAACTGAGGAAAAAAAAAAAAAAAAAACCGAGTGTATTGTTCCACAATATAGAACATGTCTTTATCGATAAAACTAGTGGGTAAACGATGTAAAGTTTAGGCTCATATCATATGTTTCCATTTTTTTAATTTTTAATAAGTGGATATTACCATGATAGAATCCATAAAAATGTGATCATGAACAACTTTTATTAACATGGTCAAATGCTTACAAATTTTTATTTTTGTTGTGCAAATCGCCCTTAAACTATTTCTTATGATTTGTCTTTGATATACAAACAATGGGGTGACCAGATGAAACAGAAAAGGACCTCATTAAAAATTTGCCAAATTAAAATCACAATTACATTTCTCAATGTGAAAATTTAAAAGATGAAATTTAATTAAATGTAACTATTGCGTAAATTAAAAGAAAAAATTTAAAATGATAGTTAAATTTCATTTATTTCAGATTGATAAAAATTAATATCATTCCTAAAGTGTTTACGGAAAAATAAAAAGCATGCCTCGACGTGCATCCATTTTTTATATAACTTTTTTTTTATCGTATTTTTAGATACTCCTATATCATTAAACACTAACTTCGTGGATAGGTAACATTGTTACATCCTAAATCAAGATCTTGCTTCAAGATAAAGCGAAAAGAATTTGTAAAAAGAGCATAGGTTAACTCGAAAAGTAATTATGCTGGAAATTAACAGTAGAAGAGAAAAACACGAGCAGAAGCAAGACTATTCTTCGGTGCAACATGAAAATTCATCTGGACTCTCTGAAAAGCCCCTCGAATTTTAATTCACAATATAAATACTATGAACTAAATGATCAAATTAAAATTCACCAAATTTATCACAATTTGAGCTTATAACACGCTTATTCAAGTTTATCAATGGACCAACAAAAGTTCATAGGATATTGTTGTTGGAGAAATTTCAGTAAAACTAAAGCATCAGTGTAAAAGAAAATTTACTAGTGGTTTGATCCAATCTTAATTTATGGATTATAACTACTTGCTCTTTCAAATCAATGATGTATATAGCCACTTGTGCAAAATATTTTTTATATAGAGGTTAGCAATATCTTGACTATTTATTTGGCTCACTAGACTAAATCCACAGTCTTCGAACTAATAAAAAGGGGAGTTGGCACGGATGAAGACAAGCAAAACAAACACAAATCTACCTTTAGGTCCGGTCACTGGAGCGGGAGGCGGAGGCGCGGACACCGGCAGGGCGGAGGCGTTATAAAAGGGGTAGAACTCGTACCTCACGTTGCAGCTCGGTGTGAGCACCCTCCCACCTTGCTTCCCCTGAACCAGATAACTGCTTGCGACCTGGAGGCACGCGTTACAGCCCCATTCGGTCAAGTCCGGCGTGCACTGTGCGAATGCGTACAGCTTCTGCAAGCTCGTGAAGTTTGCCTCCGCTGCGGCAACCTTCTTCCCTAACCAGCCAGCTGAAGCCCTTGTGGTAACGTCTCTAATGGTTTCTAACAAGACATCCATCAACTGGGTTGTGTCGATGACGTTCCCGGTGTTGTACAAGATGGGAGACGGCTCTCGCTCCATGACCGAGAAGATGGACTGGTCCGAGTACCGCAACATGCACTCAGCGAACCAGATTACCGAGACTCGCTCGTTGGAGCATGTTTCGAGGATTTTCTGTTTTGCGGCGGCCACGCAGTTGCTGCACGCGGCAGTGTCAAGGTCGCCGCGACAGAGGAAGAGCCCATAGACCTGGTCGGGAGGGTTATGGCCGGCGGTGGCGTTGGCGAAGCCATCGGTGCTGTTGGTGGCGGCGGAGGAGAGGGAAGAGAGGAGGGTGTCGAGGTTGGACTCGTAAGTGGAATTGGGAGTGAAGAGGGTGGTGTTTGGGCAAACATGATACATATATTCGGGTGCAGCCTCAGTACTGAAAATCTGGATGAAGTAGAAGAAGAAGAAGAAGAAGAGAGAGATGGAGAAGGTGAAGCTAGATATCATGGTTGGATTGACGATTGTATTGGCTTAGCGAGATCGGCACGGTATTATAGGAACAATGACGTTTGAATTGTCGTCCCATAAGTTTTGTCCATTCCTAAGATTTCATGGTTCCTTGCACTTGCACGCCATTACTCCATCGAAAAGTCTTGTATAACTTTATGATGGATGTGCAGTTTCTAAGACCGCTCGTATATTAATTAATTAATTAGATAAAGAAAAAAATCTAAGACCACTTGTGGAGCGGAGGATTGGTCCCACCCCTCCTGATTAAATTTTCTGCGCTGCGACCGGAACTCATCGGTTTTCTAGCAGAAAACCCCTTTTGCGTCGGCCGTCGCTCGCTCAATTGCGACGGTTCGGTTCAGATCAATATGTAATTAGTTCCTGAATGAGAATAAAAGATCACCGAGGATACACCTCATAGACCGACGTTTCACAGGTCGACGGCGGCATAGACGTACTCTTGGATTCGGCCGACTCAAGCTCTATCAATTGTCTCTCCGTTCTCCTTCGGAGGAAAAAGGCCGGTTGTTGAGGCTGTGGAAGCTTAATGGAGTTGCTGCTTGTTGGGGAGAATGAGGCAACAGTCTCCAAGAACTGACTCAATCCACAATCAGTGTCTTCCCCAAAGCTAAACCGGCCAAAATTGACTTAAGTCAATATATTCAAGCAATACAACCTCGCAATATGTAAATATAATACATAAATGATAAGGAGACAAAAAAAACAACACTAACATTTTACATGGAACGGCAACACGGAAAAAACGACGGACCACTTATAAACTTCCACTAATCACCGAGAATCATAGTATACACAAAAGGTCCTTTTATAGTCACACACTAAAGACTTCACATCAACAATATAACAGTATTTTATTAAAGGCTCAACGTCAACAATACAATTATATTTCATCACTAAAAAGGTGGATTAATACAAATGAAGCAAGAAATCCCAAAAGTGATTACAGAAGATGAGAGACAATTTCAAGAAGATTTTCAATAAACGAAATCGATCAACTTGTAACTCTCGTTCTTACAAATAACATATTGAGATTTGAGCCAAGCCGACACCATTTGGCCTTCGAACGGGGACGGCAAAGTCGTCGCCCCTTTCTCTTCTTCTCCACGTGCTCTCTCTCGGTGAGCGACCGTCTTTCTCTCTCCACGAAATTGCGCGAGTTGCATTCTTCTTTGGCTCCAACGTGGAGACTGGAAGAAAGAAAAGTCAAAACATGCATGATGTATACCAGCGATGTTGTGTGGAGAGAGAGAGAGAGAGAGAGAGAGAGAGAGAGAAGCTCTTATAGCTTTGAATTTTTCATCAAAATTACGGTAATAACAGTGATAGATTTGCAATATTAAAATTGACTAGTACAATTAGATGCAACCGTCGATCCGCGTAAGGAAAGATCAAACCCCCTAGAAATGTTTCACTCTAACCTAATTTGCTCGAGATATCACCCTCTGTAATTCATCATATATACGAACTCTCGCTGTTTCGTCTCTGGAAGGCCACCCAAGTTGATAGTTTCTCAATTATACTTGCTTGACATTGAGATTCTGTCAGAAACCCCAAAGAAAAATACACTTTGATTTCAGCACAAAATTGTACGGTCCAAGTTCCTAAGATGCGGAATTATTTCAATTATGACTCACAACTAATTAGTTTTATGATGAGTTGATTAGATACCCAAATAAAGTAATGGAAGAATTAATTTACTCTTATGAACTAGAAATTTAAGAACTCGGGGACTTGATCACGACCTGAGATCACAATGGCTAATGCTCGCATGATTCCTTCCTGACCTGCCTACCTTATCCAGTTTTGAGAGTTGGGCGACAACATGCTGAAATCACCAAGTGACACTCTGTGGTTGTCGTTGGCCTTAGGCAGCCACGCCATAGTGGTCAAATCGCAAGTGGCTTCGATTGATAGTGAGATTCTTTTTATAATTTTCTTTTCCTCTTTATTTAATCTTGAATTACCAAATAATTTGCCCTGTCTTATTCGAGATTTACCAAATGAGAAATATGCCATTTCAAGCTAACGTATCCTCCTTCTCCTCCTGGTGAAGGAAGCATGAGCCTCGGGATCAATGGTCCCGTCATTGAAGTGAGTCAATTACGTTATCTTTCATTTTTTTTCCAAAGCAGAATAATGCCGACTGAGTTGAACTCTTTGGTCCTCTTCCTCGAGCGGGGACATGGGAAAGAAAAGTCTAAGGAAGTAGACGTAACTAGAAATAGACGTAACTAGAAATGAAAGAGAGGAATCTTAATTCTAGTCTTCGTACTAAAAAATGGAGTCCCGAACATCCCAAGTACCAAAACTTGGCATGGAAAATACTTAAGTGTCAAAAGTTTGGAAAGGTACACTTAAGTACCAAAATTGGAACAAAATAGATCAGTTAAGTACCAACGGTGAGAAATTCCAGTCAAAATGGCGACGTGACGTTTTTTCGGCGAGACAAGTGCAAAATAATGTCATTTTACATGTTGACATGGCTAGATAACCCGAAAACGATGTCATTTGCATGTTGACATGACTAGTTAAGCCAAAAACGGTGTCGTTTGCCTTGGATTAAAATTTTTAATATAAATATTAATTAAATTAAATTTAAATCTAGAAGAAGAAGAAGAAGAAGATTGCAGAAGGCTCGTTTGACGAGGGCTATGCAAGCCCTCATCGCCATCTCCCCACCATCGCCGTTAAGGGCCAACGACGGTGGGGGAAGGATTGGCTAGGGTCATCGGGCCCTAACCAAGGGTCGGCGACCTCAGCTGATTGCAATAGGTGGTGGCCCTCGCCTTGGCTGGGTGAGGGTCGGTGACCCTTGCTAGATCTGGGGGAGGGTCATGACCCTCTCCCTAAATCTGGGTGAGGGCTTGCAAGCCGTCGCTGTTAGTTAGCCAAGGCCGTCGGGCCCTCCTTGGCAATAGTGGGAGGCGGCAGTGGCGAGGGCTCGCATAGCCCCCGTCGAACGAGCCTTCTGTAATTTTTTTTTTCCCTTTTTTCTTAAATTATATTATATTCTATTATATTATATTAAAATTCAAATAAGAGGCAAATTAACGTCATTTTGGCTCCTCTTTGCTAACTCAGCTTTTCGGCGAACCACATATGCAACTTATATTATTAAAAATAAGTCACGTTGGATTTCCGACACCTTTCTCCGGAGTTAGCACTTAAACATCTCATTTTTCAAAAAAGCGGCACTTAAGTGTATATTTCGGAATTTTTGGCACTTAAGTAACCCTTCATGCTAAGTTTTGACACTTGTATTGTATTTCTGCCCAAAAAGATATAGGTACTCTTGTTTTATGCTACATAATACCCCACTGTGGTTTCCGATTCCTTTTTCCAACGAAGGACGTGCCTTTTCTAAGGAAAAGTTGTTAGGTGCCTTGGAATTCGCGGATTAAGATTCTCTGATTGCCCGGGCATCTTGCTAGTTTCTATATATAAATAATCTTCACATGCAACTAAATTTTATTACGGATTGAGATTCTCTGAAATTAGAGTAAACTGACATTTTTCTTTTCTGATGAGTGTAAATTGACGTTTTGAGTTTACTACACTGAGAAGATGACATATTAACATAAAAGGAAAGGTCTGAACTTAATCTTCCCACTTTTACCTTTTTTTTCTTCATTTCCTTTTCTTTTCTGTTTATATTTTTCTTTGCTTCTTCCTGAGTTCCACGGGTGATATCACCACCCTCCTCCTTTTGTGATAAAGAGGCAAGCTTGTGGAAAGATAGGCGGATCCAATGGGGCAGCGGTTGCCACTAGTGGCAAGGCACGACAATGAGGTTAGGGCCGTGTGACCCGCGGTTGAGGTGGAGAGAGAGATGGGATCTAAGATTTTGTGTTGATTTTGCTGCATTCATTGATTGAAAAAATTTGGAAGATAAAAGTGACACTTTTTGAAATCTACGCAAAATTGTGAACACACTCTGGATGTTGGTCTATGCTCACATCGTATTGGATTCACCAAAATATCGTGATTACTTTGCTATTGGTTAGGCTATCAATACTCAGCCGGGGGAAAGAGAAGAAGATGAACGGTGAGAAAGGTCACCTTTTTGGCCTCATACATGGCTCACTGACAAGGTCAATTGCGTGATTTGCATTCTCTTGTTGAGTGGGGAGACTTGACCAACAAAAGTTGAGATAACATGTAACTCCAATATCTCAGTTTCAAGTGATGGCGAAGGCGACAGAGAGTGCTTTGGACTAGATTCATATGTACTCTTTGCCACGGAAACTATTCTTACTTTCCTTGATTTTGTGTGAGGAAGTGTAATGGACCCAATTGGACAAGTTTGTTGACCTAGTACAACTCCTTGTAGGCCACGGCTAAAATCTCTCGACAGAGGTACACATTACTGTTGTTTCACGTAATGTATTTCCGTGTGTATAAGTGATTTACACGAAAAATTGCTGAACAACTTTTACAGGTAGTCACCTCTTGATGCCAATGGAAATACTTGCAACGCCAATTGAGTTAAGGATGTGAACTAGTTTGTTCGGCTCAGAAAAAGACTAATGAAAAATTAATGCAAAATGTGATGATGTTTTTACCCTACAATTAGCATGAAACGACAGAACACTCATGTGCAGGTTTTAGATTATCCGCTCTGAGGGACATAGAATTACTTCATCCTAGAGTAGCTCCCAGTCATTTACCCTACAATTAGCATGAAACGACAGAACACTCATGTGCAGGTTTTTTAAGTACGTAGTAATTCGTAGACCAGCGTAGTGTAGAGGATCCCCAGGGACATGAAGTTCTTTTATGAGTGACAGGAAAAAGTGACGGAAAAGTGCTCTAATAATTTGATTTTCAAATGGTTTCGTATATACGAGAAAAATCTTTTGGAAAAGTCATGCAAAGTTGACAAAATACGATAATAATCAAGCTATTGATTGACAAATTACAAAAGCCAGGCATCGCAGCAAAGTCAAACTACGATACGAAGGCCACGTCGGTTGGAGGCGGCGAAGGCGAGGGAAGAGAGGAGGGCGTCGAGGTTGGACTGGTAGGCGAAGTTCGGAGTGAAGAGGGTGCTGTTTGGGCAATGATGATACAGATATTCGGCCGCCGGTCCAGTATTGAAAGTTTTGAAGAAGAAGAAGAAGAAGAAGAAGAAGAAGAAGAAGAAGAAGAAGAAGAAGAAGAAGAAGAAGAAGTAGGGAGAGAGGGAGACGGCGAAGCAAGATTTCATGGTTGGATCGATGATTGTACGGCTATAGGTAGATCGGCATGGAATTATAGGAACAACAACGTTTGAATTGTCAATTCTACACGTTCTATGCACTTGCTCGCCATGTCTCCATCGACAAGTCTTGTATGACTTTACGATGGATGTGAAGTTGGGAGACCCCTCGTATTTTAATTAATTAGATAAATAGAAAGCAAAAAATCTAAGACCACTTGCGGTGCGAAGGATCGGTCCCACGCCGTCCCGACTGAAATCTCTGCGCTGCCAATGGGACAGGGCGATGAGCCAACCATGGAGGATCAAGGTAGGATTTTACCTTTGGGGGCGACTTCGCAAATAGTCTAATCTCGGCAATTCTGAATTTTGCAAGCTCTTGTTCTTAATGATTTATGGTTCCTTTTTGAGTTTATAACATATTAGATCGGCAAAAAATAAAAGATAAATGAGATTAATAAGATGAGAATTGTAATGTGAATTTTTATTAAGAAAACAATTGATTTGAATCTGTAGAAAATTTCAAGCAAAAAACAAAATAGAGAGAGAAAATCTATCAATAAAATTTTGTCCTTCGTTCCAACCACGCTCTCTTTCTAAATATATGTGGTTGTCGTTTGCCTTAGGCACTCACACCATAGTGGTCAGATCGCAAGTGACTTCTATTGATAGTGAGATTCTTTTTATAACTTTATTTTCCTCTTTATTTGATCTTAAATTACTAAATAATTTGCCTCCTCCTCCTCCCGGCGAAGGAAACATGAGCCTTGGGATCAATGGTCCCGTCATTGAAGCGAGTCAATTACGTTATCTTACGTTTTTCCTGAGCAGAATAATGCCCACTGAGTTGGACTCTTTGGTCCTCATCCCAAGCGGAGACTTGGGAAAGAAAAGTCTGAGGATGGAGACGTAACTGGAAATGAGACAGAGAGAGGGGAATCTTTATTCTAATTTTCGTACAAAAAAAATGTAGGGACTCTTATTTCCGATTCCTTTTTCCAACAAAGGACGTGCCTTTTCTAAGGAAAGGTTGTTAGGTGCCTGGGAATTTACGGATTAAGATCCTCTAATTGCCCAAGCATCTTGCTAATTTTTATTTATGAATAAACTTCACATGCAACTAAATTTTATTACGGATTAAGATTCTCTGAAATTAAAGTAAATTGACATTATTTTTTTCTTTTCTAATGAGTGTAATTTGACGTTTTGAGCTTACTATATCGAGAAGATGACACATTAACACAAAAAGAAAGGTCTGAACTTAAACCTTCCCATTTATATCTATTTTTCTACATTTCCTTTTCTTTCCCGTTTATATTTTTTTTTTCGCTTCTTCCTTTGTTCCACGGGTAATATCACCGCCCTCCTCCTTTTGTGATAGAGAGGCAAGCTCGGGGAAAGATAGGCTGATCCAATGGGAAGTAATTGCTACCAGTGGCGAGGCACGATAATGAGGTGAGGGCCATGTGATCCATGGTTGAGGTGGAGAGAGAGATGGGGATTGTTGACACCTAAATTTTACATTTTTATTTAGGATTTAATTGCGTATAAAATTAGGAATTAGTCGCTAAAAAAAAGAGAAAAAAAAACATAAAAAAACATAACAAAAAAAAAAAAAAAAACAACGAAAACAACAAAATAAAAAAAGGAGAAAAGTGAAAACGTGTAAGGGGCCAGGCTAGATCTAGCTTGGCCTGGCCCATACCGCCTTCTCCCTCCTGCAGCTTCACGGCGAAACCCTAGAAGGAGGGGAATAGAACAACAATGGGGGCTAGAGGAAACCAAACACAAAAAAACACGGGAGGGGCGGAGAAGAGAAGAAACAGAGAACGAGAGAGGAAAAAGGGGGTCTCCGCGCTATTCGAGCCTCCTCACGTGCTGCCGCTCCACCCGAGTCGGCCGCCGTCCCGCCAGCCACCGGAGTTCCTCCTTGCCCGCGAGCTCACGCCACTGCTTCACCTGTGAGCTCACGCCGACGTCCCCGACGCCGTTGTCGTTGCTGTACCAAATCTCCGCCGAGTCATTGTCGCCCACAGGCCACCACCATCTGCTACAATGTAGTCCCAACGCTGAGACCGAGAAGCAAAGGGAGAGAAACCAAAAGGAAGAGAGAGAGAGAGAGAGAGAGAGAGAGGGGCTCGAGGAGAGAGGAGGCCTCACCGCCTCAACCTGTCCGAGCCGAGCCGTCGCCCTCCTGCCCGACACCGGCCCGTGTCTCCGCGCTGCTGCTCCTGGCCCTATCTCTCGCCGGTCACCACCGTGCCCTGTCTCGCCGAGCCACCGCGCTCCTCGGCCACGTCTCCGCCAGTCACTGCTAAGTCCCGACGATGGCAGATCTGAGCTAGTCGTCACTCCACCACCGAGCAAGCAGCGCACCAGCTCGTGCCTTTGCACTGCAGCTCTTGGCAGCGTCTCCGCCGATCACCGCCATGCCCCGTCTCGCCCGCAGCCCCGAGCGCCGACGTTTGCCGCCCGCCGCACCGCCATTGTCGTTGTCCACCCGCCGCCGCCGCCAAGCTAACGGCGTCTCGAACGTCCTTCTCCGGCGCCGCAAAATAGTAGGGAGAGAGGAGGCGAACCGGATCTTGGCCAAGTCAAGTGAAAGTGAAACGGATAGGGTTTTTGAGTATTTTGGGCTAGGTTTGGGCTATTTTTGCTTGTGGGCTTGGTTTGTTTTAAAAAATAGGAGGGGACCTCTTGGGTTGGGCCCAAGCTTCGGGCCCACTTGGGCCTGCCAGATCGAACCCAAGTCCGGTCTCTGACGGGACTCAACTTAGTTCGGCCCAAAAAAAAAAAAAAAGAAAAAATTATTATTTTAAACAAATAAAAAAATTATAAATTATAAAAATTTAAAAAATTTAAAATTTAAAAAAAAAAATCGAAAATCCAAAATGGTAGGGTTTGGTTAGGAATTGCCATGTATTGCCTTTTTAGTGTAATTAGGCATTTATTTACTCGTATATTGATTATATTGCATGTTTAGTTCACATATTTTGTTATGTTTAATTGCACGTGTTTAATTTTACTACAATTAGGAATTTGGTAGCTATGATTGTTACTTTAATGATTGTGCACCCGCATGGTCACGTCACGTATTAGTGGATAGGTATAAAATCATTCCAAATTGCCTGCCAAAAAAATCATTTTGTTAAAATGAACAAGATTAGATACCGAAATGGCACTAATTGATCAATTAGTGTAATCAAGTCCCCGACCCTAGATTCTCTAGTTGTGTAGGAAGTGTGGCATACTCCCGTGTATCACTTGGTTTCTAGCTGACCTCAATAGGCTGGTGGTGACTCATTATTACAAAATTCTTAAAAATACTCTAATGTCACGCGGGGTATGGGCTTGTGAGAGCTTGCGTCTAATCATGGGCCTTAGGCCTGTTTTTTAGGTAATACCCCTAAACCTATTCCTTCCCCTCGAGGGGTAGGTCGCGATAGGGATCTAAGATTTTGTGTCGATTTTGCTGCATTCATTGATTGAAAAACTTTGGATCAACGAAAAAAAA
The DNA here is from genome assembly GCA_014182395.1 of Eucalyptus sp. ANBG9806169. Taxonomy (NCBI): domain Eukaryota; kingdom Viridiplantae; phylum Streptophyta; class Magnoliopsida; order Myrtales; family Myrtaceae; genus Eucalyptus; species Eucalyptus sp. ANBG9806169. Next base: position 38,402,218 of record CM024577.1, read on the forward strand.
ATTGTTTACAAAACTGTTTTTCTGGGAGATATGTACAATTGTGAGTGATCCTCTAAATAATTTGTTGTATAAAAGAATCGATAGTGGCCCGATACCTCATTTAAAAAAATAATTGTATAAACTAATCTTAGTAAGTCTAATATTTTCCTAAAACAAAACCCCATAATGTTGGCTCAGTGGTTTAGAATTTGGAGATGTATAGATCCAACTTGGTTCCCACAAGGGTTATTGATTTGCAAAATCAAAAGGGATCTTCTTGTTGTTAAAAGGAAAATCTCAAAACCAAAGAATTAAAGATTCTACATGGCTTTTAATGTTTGAATATTGTTATCACTAGTTGGTATAATCATACCACGTGACTTTTAATGTTTGAATACTTGAACGTTTTGTCAGGTGGGTGCTAGGAAATTCAGAAATACATAGCTTATTAAATTAATGGATACCAGGAGAAGATAACTGTATCTGATGTAAATTGATTCCCAATAATCTTATTCTTGAACAAGTTATGGTCGACACTCGAACACAGCACGTCCACAACATGAGCCAACTTGCTTCGCCATTTTCCTTTCTAAGTCTTTCTAAAAAAAGGTATTGTTGTAGTTACGTAACTGAGCTAACACTACTAGAAGAAATCGATAAGCGATGGGCAAAACTGTACAAAAAAAGAGCGCCAAAATCGGTTTGAAACTCTCTTTATAGATGGCTTGTAGATCAGTAGCCATTGTTGGTGAGGGACCGCTGCTAATTTGAGATCTTGGTGAGACTAGCAACCGAAACCTAAATTAAATATGAAAACCTAGATTTACATTGATTTTTTTGTTCCCTATAAGTTTTTAATACTGAGCTAAATGATAAGATTCTATTTTTTGTTATTCTTTTAAAGGGTTTGGCTTTTGTGGTTTTACAGCAATAAATGCCAATTTTGGCAATTAGCTTTGGAAGCTTTATGTTCCGATTGCAAAAGATGAGTCCCACAAGTGCGCCATTACAAATGTAGATAATAGTACCACTAGGCTAATAGACTTATTACAAAGAGTTCTCTTTTCTAATTTTCATCTTTAAGGCAAAATCTCAATGCAATGTGAGCTTTCAATTTTCGTTTACAACAAGGAAATAGAAATGTCAGTATCAATGATGGCCCAAAATAAATAGGAAAACAAAATTATCTAATGAAGGTTCTTGACAGGAACATCTTGCTAACTTGCTATGTCAATTGGAAATATAATACTTGAATCCGTAGTGCCACAATGAAAACAAATTTTCCAATGATTGTTCGTATTGACCAAATAAAATCAAAAGTTGAAAAGTAATATGTGTCGACAATGTGTTAGGATATGTTCTCTCTCGAAATTAAGAGTCTCCCTTCTACCGTTATGGTAGCTTTCACAAACTCTTCCTAATTCAATTCCCATCCTGTTTCATCCTCAATCTGGTTTAATCCCCGCAATCCTCTCGATGAATCCTTTTGCTTACCCTTGCTAATTGCCCATCCATGTCCGCGATGAAGGGTTCCATTGCATGCAACCCCCTTCCTTTCGGTAATTGAATGAGTCCTTCCGAACCTGCTATCCTCTTCGGTTTGCTGTTGGCTTGCGTGCGATGGCCCTCTATGCTTGCCGAACTACTTGGAATCAAGTCTTCTAGCCCTGGATTTCGGTTGGTCCCACTGCCGCATGTTACTGATGTTGCGCTTAGCCCCTGTTCTGGCAGTTCCCCCTTTGAAATTTCCAGGTATTCCTTGTTGAGAATCGTTTAGGTTAAAAATCATCAGCGTAGGGCGAGCTTGCAGTTCAGTGACAGTTAATGGACAATTGGATAGAAGTTACGGGCCTTACCTCATTTGCTGACAAGAGTGTTATTCTAGTCTATGGCTCGTAGATTGGTATTTGATTATCTATGTATTCTGGTATATGGCTCGTAGTGTTGGTCTTTGATTATCTCAGTGCTCTGGGCGTGTTTATGGCGTCGGATACCCACGCCGACTCCTCACGTCTATCTGCCCTTTGTAATAGGCTCGGCCGCCTTACCACCGAGCAGCTCATAGAGGATTGGGATGAACAACTTCCACCTGAAAAGTTGGATGAATGCCGACTGACATTAATAGGATATATTTACTCAAATCCTTCCATTAACTTCCCCGCTTTGCAAAGCACACTAAAGCGTGTATGGCGCACTGAACAAGTCAAGATCTCACAGCGAGAGGCGGGCCTATACACAATCAAGTTCCAATCTCAAGCTGACAAAAAAAGGTGCTGGACGAGGGCCCTTGGTTATTCTCTGGTCACTTGGTCATTCTTAAGCCATGGATCCCCAATACCCCCTTTCACTGCTATGACTTTTCCACATGTGCATTTTGGGTTCAAGTGCTCTGCCTACCTCTAGAATTGAGCACTGCGGCAATGATAAACAGGGCAGTACAACATTTGGGGCGGGTTTTGGATGTCCGATTTGACACAAAGGAAGGAACCTCATCTAGACCTAGGTGTGCTAGGGTGGAACTACCCTTACAAGAACCTCTCAAGACGGGCAAACTCATCTGAATTGATGGTAAGCTTCTCTGGCTAGACTTCCGCTACGAAAGACTCTCGCACTTCTGCTATTCGTGTGGGAGGTTGGGACATTATGCAACGTATTGTAAGGATATACCTTTTGATGAAGCAAAGCTAGAAGGTAAAGGGAAAATAGCCTATGGTCAGTGGCTACGGGCTGAGGTTAGAGAGCATAGTCCTTACTGGCACACTTTCTATACGCCACAAGATAATGCAGATCAATCGAAAGAAACCGTACCTGAAACTCCACCAGCATTACTTCAGCTTCAGCACGAACCTTTACTACCTCAGCCGACACCTGCTGTAGTAGCTAACACGTCAGGTTCGGCCAGTACCACTCACCAACATGCACAAAACTCAGAAAAACAACACCACCAGCAACCCATGCTGCAAGGAACCCCCCGTCAAACAGTTATAATACCTGCAGCAGAGAAGTTAAAAGGCATTCAAACTCAACCGATGGAAGCCATGACGCAGAAGAAGGTCAAGAATGTGTGACTGACAACAAAGCAAGGGATGGCCAAAAAGATCAAATGATATAGCCCCTATGAGCCCAAAAGCTTGCTGCTCTTTGACAAGGAAGAAGCTAATCTCATGGATACACCTGTGCATACGGCTAAGGAAGCCGGAGCATGGGCCTTGGTGGCTGGCCCTCAACAACCACCGCCCAACAAATGAAGCTTATTAGCTAGAACTGTCAGGGTTTGGGCAATCCCTTGACAGTCCAGACTCTAAAGGCCATGACGACCAAAGAAAAGCCCGATGTCGCCTTCTTAATGGAGACAAAGAACCCGAAATCAAAGCTTTAAAGGATTCAATGCTACTTATGGTTTTAGCATTCATATATCATTAACCCAATCGATATAGCAGGAGGCTTATCAATGATGTGGAATGACCAGGTATCTATTCAGGTGCTTCGCTCTTCACAATATCTTCTAGATATGACTTGCAAATTGGTACAGGAAGGTAGTGTTAAATATGACTCGAGTTTAAGTAATTGCAAACGCGATTTGCTGGACTCTTGAAATTGCACAAAAGAGGAAATAAAATTTTATATATATTTCGTTACGAGAGGAGGCCGAATAAGCCGAAGCTTCGTGGGGCCCAAACAATGCGATTTCACGCCCTGCACGTTGAAGAGGAAGGTGGTGGGGCCCAAGGTCAAAAGTTTGACCTTGGGCACACACCTTCGTATAATAATATGAAGATTTCTTTTTGGTGAAAAGAGCTTGCGAATAAAAGGAGCAAGTGGGTTTACGTAGGGTCTTCTTCCTTCGGTGTGTTGCTGCCGCACGTCCACGAGAGAACCGAAGCATCATTGTTGATCGAAGCGCCGTTCTTATTTTGAGTGCCGTGTTTTTCTTTGTTTGTGAGAGACATTCATAGGTGCTGGGTGCTTGGTCTTGGGTCTTCGGGTTTCTCATGCGACAAAGCTTATTCGTGATTTACATCCAAGAAAGATTTGTGTATTGGGTGTATTTGAGGTTTGGGAAACACCGAGAGAGTGTTTTTAGTGACTTGAGTGTGTAATCTCCTTGTATCGCTTGATCTATAGTGAAATTCGCTGCTGCTCTCCCCATGGACGTAGGTCTTTACGACTGAACCACGTAAATCTGGTGTCCGATTTATTTTATTTTTTCTGTCTATATTATTGTTCGATCGCTCGCCCTTAATCGCAACAATTGGTATCAGAGCCAGGCTTGGCTAAGTTGAAGCGAATCGATGGCGACAGAAGAAGTAAAAGTGAGAATCGACAGATTTGATGGGAAGGATTTTAGTTTCTCGAAGATGCAGATTGAAGATTATCTTTACCAAATGAAATTACACTTGCCCTTATCTGGGGAGAGACCAGAGACGATGAAGCAAGCTGATTGGGATTTGCTAGATAGACGAGCTATAGGTGTTATTCAACTGACGTTGGCTCGTAACGTCGCGTTTAACATCTTGAAGGAGAAGACCACTGCTGATTTGATGCAAGCCCTGTCAGATATGTACGAGAAGCCCTCTGCGATCAACAAGGTCCATTTGATGCGACGTCTATTTAATTTGAAGATGAGCGAAGGTGCGTCAGTTGCAGATCATATCAATGAATTCAATGTGATTGTTAGTCAATTGAGTTCAGTTGATATTGATTTTGAAGATGAGGTACGTGCTTTGATTCTGCTATCCTCATTGCCTAATAGTTGGAATACTACTGTTACTGCTATTAGTAATTCCTCTGGGTCAACAAGTTTGACGTTTGATGGGGTTCGAGATTTAATTCTGAGCGAGGACATTCGTAGAAGAGAATCGCGAAACTGTATCTGCTCCTTTAGTAGGTGAAAATAGAGGAAGATCTATAACACGTGTGGGTAATAGTAGTACTAATATAAACAGGCGTAGTTAGTCTAGGACTGCTAATGTTGTCTGTTGGAGTTGTGGCAAGAGGGGACATCTTAGAAGGGATTGCCTTAAGCTGAAGAATGAGAAGGGTAAAGGAGTTATGGTTGATTCTGCAGATAATGTTGCAGCTATAGCAGATAGTGCCGATTATGTCTTGTCTGTCACTAATGCTTCATCTCTTGATGGATGGATTATGGATTCTGGTTGTTCTTTTCATGTCACACCAAATAGAAATTGGTTTATCACTTATCAGTGCACGGGTAATGATAAAGTCCAGTTAGGGAACAACGCTGAGTGCGATGTTGTGGGTGTTGGTGATGTTAAAATCAGAATGCATGGTATTGTGAGGACATTGACTGGAGTAAGGCATGTTCCAAAGTTGAAAAAGAACTTAATTTCCTTGGGTGCCCTAGATTCAGCTGGTTGCAGGTACTCTTCAAAAGGTGGAGTTCTGAAGGTTGTACGAGGTGTCTTGGTGATAATGAAAGGAATCAAGCATGGAGGCCTGTATAAACTTCAAGGTGAGACAGTGAAAAATTTCGTTGCGGAGACGTCGGATGCATCTGTTCGAGAGTCTTTTGATTGCTCAAGGAAGACCTGGGTGTTTGTGCCAAGGCACAAGTTTGATGCTGGTGTCAGGGTCACGCGAGTCAAGAGCTTTGATCGAGATGGAGACGGTAAGTCGATCAAACATGTGCGGCCCGACAATAGCATAGAGTTCTGCTCGGAGCTGGTAAATAAATTCTGCATGAAAGAGAGCATAGTGAAACACCGCACTAGTGCCAATAAATCACAACAATTTGCAGAATTGACGAGAAGAACATTACTAGAGATGGCTCGTAAAATTATCTCTAGTGCTGGTATTGCTAGGAGAATCCTAGTTGATGTGCTAAGTACGGTAAGCTACCTGGTGAATAGATCCCCATCAACTGCTATTGAATGGCAGACTCTTGAAGAAGTGTGGTCAAGTAACGTTGCTGATTATTCTATCATTAGAATGTTTAGTTGCCCGTGTTATTTTCGAGTGAGTGATGGTAAGCTTGATTGGAGGGCAAGGTACATATTCCATGGCTATGCACAAGGTGAGTGGGACAATCAGTTGTGGTGCCCGGATATAAATTCACCTGTTGACAGCAGAGAAGTTACCATTGATGAGTCTCCAGTACTTTTGGCTAGGAGTGATTATAGCAGTGTTCAGACAGATCTGAACAGTGTTCAGCTTGAGGTGGAGTTGCGACCAGAAACTCCTGAGGTAGCGTATATAGGTACTAGCAAAGTAATTGACATAGATGGTTCTCATAGCGAGGTGGAGCCTATAGAGCCAATGGTTGTTGTAACTGCTGATATTGACAAGGTACGTATTTGATCTTCTGACAGATATGGATGCAATAATGGTTTTACTTTATCTGCGGTTGAGGAGGTTATGTCAGAAAATCATTGCAGAGCAGTTAAAGGTGCATGTGGAGTTGATATTCTGATGAGGTCCTCGGTTATGGTGAAGTTCAAGCGAGGCTTGGACTTGGATAATATCTGTGGCGGTTGAGCCCATCGGGGCTATGGGAAAGTAGCAGCAGAGTTTGAATTTTTACGAAGCTATTGGAATTTGGCTCAAACGTCAAGCCAAGGTAGAGATTGTTAAATATGACTCGAGTTTAAGTAATTGCAAAACGCGATTTGCTGGACTCTTGAAATTGCACAAAAGAGGAAATAAAATTTTATATATATTTCGTTACAGAGGAGGCCGAATAAGCCGAAGCTTCGTGGGGCCCAAACAATGCGATTTCACGCCTCTGCACGTTGAAGAGGAAGGTGGTGGGGCCCAAGGTCAAAAGTTTGACCTTGGGCACACACCTTCGTATAATAATATGAAGATTTCTTTTTGGTGAAAAGAGCTTGCCGAATAAAAGGAGCAAGTGGGTTTACGTAGGGTCTTCTTCCTTCGGTGTGTTCTTGCCGCACGTCCACGAGAGAACCGAAGCATCATTGTTGATCGAAGCGCCGTTCTTATTTTGAGTGCCGTGTTTTTCTTTGTTTGTGAGAGACATTCATAGGTGCTGGGTGCTTGGTCTTGGGTCTTCGGGTTTGTCGTGCGACAAAGCTTATTCGTGATTTACATCCAAGAAAGATTTGTGTATTGGGTGTATTTGGGGTTTGGGAAACACCGAGAGAGTGTTTGAGTGACTTGAGTGTGTAATCTCCTTGTATCGCTTGATCTATAGTGAAATTCGCTGCTGCTCTCCCCGTGGACGTAGGTCTTTACGACTGAACCACGTAAATCTGGTGTCCGATTTATTTTATTTTTTCTGTCTATATTATTGTTCGATCGCTTGCCCTTAATCGCAACAGATAGAACCATTCGCCTAACTTGTATTCACACCCCTTATAATTATCACCAACGATAGGCTTTATGAGATGAACTTAGGATGATTGGTAGAATGAATTGCTTTCCGTGGTTATGTGTTGGGGATTTTAACGAAGTCCTCTATCCATGGGAAAAACTTGGCAAGAGACCTGCGGATTCTACTTGCATGCTTTCTATTGATTCGGATGAGTTTGCCCATCTTGAATAGATAGCAAGGGCTGTAAATTCACTTGGATAAATAATAGAGATGGGGAAGAGATTGTTAAGGAACGGTTGGACCAGGCTTTATGTTCAATGGACTGTCGTATCCTATTCCCAGGGGCAGATGTGCTAGCGCTACCGGCAATGGGTTCTGATGATAGTCTGCTGATCATCCAGACTTCAGCACCGTTCAAAAGGAGCAAGAAACTTTTTCTTTATGAAGCCTATTGGAATGATGATGCTGAATGTAGCGAGATCATCTCTACGGTGTGGAATTCTATTCATCCCACTCATCCGGTTTTTCTTTCAAAGTTGAAGCATATAAGCACAGCTCTATCTACATGGAGTCGTACTAAGTTTTCAAATGGACATGCCAAAGTCATTACACTACAACACTAACCACAAAATCTGACAAACCAACAGCACTTAAATTATCATAGAGAGGAAGCATCCAAACTCAAAGAGGACATTACAAGGACTTGGCAGCAGGAAGAACAGTACTGGGCTATGAGATCTCGAATACAATGGATGAAGTGGGGGGGATAAGAATACTAGATTCTTTCATGCATCTACTCTACAAAGAAGGTATCGAAATCACATTACAATATTACAATATGAGAACCAGCAGTCGATTCATGACCCTCCCGCCCTACAAGGTATGACGACAACCTTCTTTTCGAAATTATATATAACTCAGGGATCGCGGGATTACGGTCTTATCCTTGCCCAATGTCCGCAGATTGTAATTACCGAAATGAATGATCAGCTGATTGCTATGGTTACAATGGAAGAGGTTAGACAGGCCACATTCCAATTAGGGACAACAAAGGCCCCTGGCCCTGAGGGACTCAGTGGCTTGTTTTATCAGAAACACTGGGATATTATTAAAGCTGATCTCTTGCTTCAAGTACAGGATTTCTTTATGACAAGCCAAATGCCTCCAAGTTTCAATCAGTCATTTCTTACTTTGATTCCTAAGACACCCCATCCAGAAAAAGCTAGAGCAATATCGCCCCATTAGCCTATGCAACTTCGCCTACAAAATCATCTCCAAGGTGTTAGCGAACCGCCTTAAACTTTGGTTGAACTCTCTCATATCTAAGGAACAGTCAGCCTTTGTAAGTGGGCAACAGATCCAAGATAATATCTTGATCGTGCAAGAGGTTCTTCACAAGTTCAAGATCAGGAAGAGAAATCGCAAATTCAATGCAATCCTAAAGATAGACATGCAAAAAGCGTATGATCGTGTTGAGTGGGATTTCCTACATGACTACCTCCATAAATTGGGCTTCCATCCCACATGGGTTCGATGGATTATGCAATGTGTATCTACTACTTCCTTGAGTGTGAAATTTAATGGCAAGCCCCTTCCTTACCTTTCCCCTTCGCGAGGCCTTAGACAAGGTGATCCATTATCTCCATATTTGTTTATTCTGATGGCAAATGTGTTATCGACCTTACTCAATCAAGCTGTCAGCATGGGACGCATTAAAGGTATTAAGTTCAATCGATGGTGTCCAACCCTGTCCCATTTATTTTTCGCCGATGATGCTATCTTCTTTCTAGATGAGACTACTCGGGAATGTCAGAATCTTGCTAATATTCTGAACCAGTATTGTCTGGCAACGGGTCAGGTGGTGAATTGTAACAAGTCTGGCATTATCTCCAGTACTCACTGTCCTCCTAGCTTGCAAGATAATATGTCGAGATAGTTAAGAGTACCTGTATTGACTAGACATGGAAAATATCTGGGATTACCATCCGACTGAGGTCGATCAAAGCGGGAAATGTTCTCATGGCTACTAGCACGTGTACATGCCAAGTTGGAGGGTTGGAAGGGTAAGTTAATCTCCAAAGGCGGTAAGGAAGTACTCATTAAATCTGTCGTGCAAGCTCTAACACATTACGCTATGTCTATTTTTAAGATTCCTTTGTCGATTTGCAAATCTATAGAGAAAAGCATTACAAGATTCTAGTGGTAGAATGATCAAAATAGGAAGGGTATTCATTGGCAAAAAATGGGATCTTTTGAAAGTGAGTAAAGATAACGGCGGCTTAGGCTTTCGTGATTTAATAGCCTTTAACGAAGCCATGCTCGGCAAACAAGCCTGGCGATTATTGCAACAGCCCTTGGCTTTATGGAGTCAACTATTTAAAGGTCTGTACTTTCCTACGCAAAATTTCCTCTATATAAATCCAACAGCTCGAGCGTCATGGGGATGAAAGAGTCTCCTACTGGGGAGGGATGCTATTCGTCCTCATCTATGCTGGTTAGTGGGTGACGGTCACGACATCAGAATAAGGGGCGACTGGTGGTTACCTATAGGCATTCTCTATGGACCGAACAACAAAGATGATCCATTGTTAGTGGCAGATCTTATTGACCCGACCCACCAAACTTGGAACCAACCTATACTCCTCCCTCTATTAGGCGAAGATATCACAGAACAAGTACTTAATATACCTATCAGACCACTACCCATTGAAGATCGCATCATTTGGACGGCAACGAAAGATGGCGAATATATAGTCAAGAGCTGCTACCATAATCTACTTCAGACAATAAGCACTAACGACAGTAATACATCATCATCATCATATCAGGATCCCAAAATCCTATGGTGACGAATTTGGTCGACGCAAACTGCACCGAAAATCAAAGTATTTACCTAGGCTGTTTGTCAGAATGCCATTGCGACGAGGGCCAACTTATTTCACCGACACATCGCCTCTAATCCTTGGTGCCCTCTGTGTCAACAACAGAGTCCAGAGACCATCGAGCATCTCTTCCTCCATTGCGCATGGACTCACGCTATATGGGAAAACCATTAGATTAATATTCCACTCTCCCCTCCACACATCCAGCGGATCGATCAATGGCTATGCGCCAGAGCGGCTACACCGAAGCACTTACCAGGGCTTGAGCTGTGGCATCCCAAAAATAATTCTTGGCCATGTGTTTTATAAGTTGAAATCTAAATTAATTCTTGTTGTAAGTTTTATGGTTGTATAGATTTCAATTAGGTATTTTGATAAGTGGGGGTTTAGGATATATATATATTTTTTTTTAAAGGGAGAGTGAGCCGAAATTCTTGGGCCAAGCCGGCTCAAAAGCCCAGCCCACAACCCCCCCATTCGGCCCTTTAAGCCTAGCCCGCAAAGCCCAAAGGAGGAGGAGGAGCTGCCGTCAACCGAAGGGAAGAGGCCCAGCCCAAGGAAGGCCCATTCGGTTGCATGGCAAGGTGAACAAGTGGCCAAGAGGAGCAACCAAGTGTCATGCATGCAAGGCTAATGATTTCTAATCATTGCAAAGAAGAAATTAGTGAGGGAGGGGTGGATTAACCGAAGGAGGAAGAGGGTTCGCACGAGAGAAAGAGGAAAGGGAGAAAGGAAGGGGGTCGTGCGCGAGAGGGAAGAAGGAAGGAGGAGAGATCGTTCGTGCGAGAGGAAGGAGGAGGATCGCCTGCCGTTCGTTCGCCGCTTTGCTCGCCATCTTTGTTGTTGTTTGTGCTTAAGTTTGAGGCAAGTACTCTTTTGCTAGCGGAGATGTGTGCATGTTGATTTGTGAGCGTCGAATGGGGTGGAAGTGAGGAGATTTCAAAGCAATGGGGAGGAAATTGTTGGCTATGCATGCTGTTTCTAGAAAAAAAAAAATCAGTCTGTCTCTCCGTAGGATTTCGAGTTGCATGTGACCTTTTAGTGGAAATCTTACCTCGACTTCTCAACAAAAGTTGTTAAGAACATCACAAGGTATAACATATCAAAAATTTGGAATAAATGAATGAGGATAGGTAGGTGAAATCGTGGTTTTTCGGAGATGGTTAGATCTGGGAATTTCGGTACTAGGAACAGAAGTTTTAACCGTTTGTAATTAATTATCTAGGGCGAATCTGACTTTGATGTCTTCATGAAATATCTTTATTTATGTCTTTCCTACAACATAGTCAAATTTCATAATTTTTGAAAGTCATTTTCCTATTTAATAGAAAATTTTCTTAAAACTGTGCAATCTGACGTGTTTGGACTGGGTGATGTTGCAATGCGTGGTTTATACCGTTCTGTATGAGACTCTTTTGGAGAAGTGTTCTTCACAAAATATCTTTCTTTAAGTCTTGCCTACAAAATAGTTGAATTTCATGATTTTTGAATGTTATTTGGGTATTTAATAAAAAAATTTTCAAAAACTGTGCATGGGTAAGGCTAAAAATCTTTTTTCAGTGATATACGGACCGTACGTATTCTGTGAAGCCTTGTTTGATAGGGTGTTCTTCATGAAATATGTTTTCTTAGATCTTATCTGCAATATGGTAAATTGTCAGAATTTACTTCTACCGTTTACTAATTTTTCCGGGATTTTCATGAACCGCATGTATTCTGTTTAAGCTGGAAGTTGTTTTATTTACTGGTTATTAAAAATTTTGTGTAAATCATGATATCTTGGATTATTACTCGTGCAATGACGTGACGACATTCATACATTTCATATGACATCAAAGGATTGATGGATTTTCATGAACTCAATGAAGTTTTTCAAAATCATTGCATCAAATGATACTTTTCCCAATGCATATTGTATGATTTCAAAAAAGGCCGATTTCAATCATTGGCGCTGTTACATCAAATGTGAAATTGAAAAATGAGATATATAAGAATATGCATTGTAATGAGGATACCGTTGGAGGTGTGAGCCGACGATGCCCCGGGAGTGTCAGGATGCCCGGAGTATGTGTGCCGGATGCCCGGATGTGTGTGCCGAATGTCCTTGGGAGTTTCGAGATGCTCGGAGTGTGTGTGCCGAATACCCGGAGGTGTGTGCTGGAGGTTCCTCACGATGCCAGGTTGGGTGCGAGCGATAAAATGTGGGATGCAATTACTGGTCCCAGGAAAGAAAAATGTGGCGATCAAATTGAAAAACAAGAGTTGAAATTGAATCATGCATAATGTGGTGACATGTATACATGGCTGTATGATGTAACATGTATAAGTGCATGGAGGTATGTGCACATGGTATGGTGACATGTATGCATGGCTATATGATGTAACATGTATAAGTGCATGGTGGTATGTGCACATGGTATGATGACATGTATGCATGAGATCAATGCGCTCATCAGCAATGGAAACTGAGATCAATGCGCTCACCTGTACCCTTCACCATCTGTTGCGACGAGAGCTTCACAATACCATACTCGTGATTGAATCTGACTGCCTTCCCCTCGTTGCTGCTGTGCGCATGGAAGATCGCCCGTGTGGGAGCTTTGGCCGCTTGTGGAGGAGGCGATTAGGCCGCTCTCCTGCTTCTCTGACCTAACCCTCCAACACTGTTTGAGAGAAGCGAACCGAGCCGCGGACTGGGCTGTGAAGGCCTATCGCACCACTGATTCGGCCCTAAACTGGTTATCTCAACCTCCTGCTGTACTTCTTAATATACTTTCTATGGATGCTACAACTTTAGAATGTAATTTTTGATAATATGAATGCGAATGTTAATTTCGACCAATATATATATGTGTGTGTGTGTGTGTGTGTCGACAAGTTAAAACCTCAAGCCACAGAGTTAGATTCATTAAAATTAGGTTACAAAACTTCAACCAAAAAAAATTAGTTTACAAAATTGTTTAAAGTACTAGGTTTTTACAAAGGAATTTCAATTTCACTTTACCAAAATTGCAAAGCACGGTGAAATTATCTATTGTAAGAGAATGGTGAAACTTACATAACTAGCAAGATATACACCCCCATCCAATTTGTGGTGGTAGTTATTCCTCTTGCCACAAATGATCTCTAGAAGTATTATGCCAAAACTATAAACATCAGATTTCACTGAGAACTTTCCATGCATTGCATATTCTCGAGACATGTAACCACTACAAAAACAAACATTAGCCTCATGTTTATAGCAAATATAGATACAGCCATGCAGCATACTTGAATAGATAAATGGGCAAGTCCATCATCCAATCGCAAAGGCATCTATAGGACTTACAAAGTCCCAACAATTTTATTTGTGTTAGCCTGAGTTTAATCAACTCCAAAAATTCTTGCCATGCCAAAATCTGAAATCTTTGGGTTCATTTCACTATCTAACAAGATATTATTACATTTGAGGTCATGGTGGATGATTCAAAGATGAGAATCTTCGTGGAAATAGAACATTCCTCGAGTGATCCCAAACACTATTTTATAATGTAATGACCAATCCGATTGTCCCCTTTTTTCGGGATCTGCATCATTGCACCAATATTCATGAATATGCTGGGATGGGGCACCTATTCAAAAACTCAAGGCAAAGCTCATCACACAATACCAAAATATATTTAATCTCATTCATCAATGGTAGCCCAAGAAAAACCTATAATTAGTTGAAAGAACAAAAACCAACGTTTTCCAAAGCTAGTGAAAGCTTGAGCATTTGATTTCGAGCAAATTATACATTCTGCACATAAGAAAGTTAAACCGCAATGTACGAAATAAGAAATAATCGAGGCTTTTATTTGGCACAAACTCATAGGCCAATAGCTTTTCGTCTCCCTCCAAGCAAAATCCGAGTAGTCATACAAGGTTTCTGTGTTGAAGCTTCGCAACTAATAGAACTTCATTCTTAAATTCATCATCGCCCTGTCTTGAGCTTTGAGATAGGCTCTTCACCGCAATTGTTTGTCCATTAGGAAGTCCACCCTTTGCATTTATCATTTGATTCCTCATTAAAACTTCTTAAAAATTAACTTTAAAAAGCTTTAAATGTCTCTTTTTCTTTGACATCATTATGTTCAATCCAGATGTAAAGCATTCTTGATTGTTTCTAACTATAATCTAATACGTACCTGGAAAACTTCACCAAATCCACCTTCACCGAACTTGCTTTCATGAGAGAAATCATTTGTTGTGGCTTGTATGGTAGCCAAGTCAAATTGCAAGGACTCCATGGTAATAAGTTCGTTTGCACCTGCATTACCAAACAAGTCAAGTTGAATATCAAATTACATCGACAATGGCTCTTAGTGGCATTTATAGGGTCACCAGTGCTTGGGAACATTGTCACAATGAAGAGCACTAGATTAGACTACCATGGTCGTGTCACTCTACCTCAAAGCAATCTTCATTCTCTTGATTGGTCATGAAGCAAAAAAACAAAACAACAAAAACAAACAAACAAACAAAATCATCAATGCTATAAGAAACAAAGTAATGAGATGAATCTTGTATCATGATCACTTCTGTAGGCTGAGGGTAGTGTTAGGTCTGTTAATTGCAATGCAGATGCTACCTTAGCTTGGAGGGAATTGTTAAAGAATAGGACTATTTTGAGGCCTCGTGATGTAGCAAGTTATCGTAAATCTATGTCACTCCGGTATGACCCATGGCCTCCTAATGGCATATTGCTGGATGTATACCCAAGCAAAGTAGTTGATGATTCCATTCTTCTCTGAACTACAAAAGTGGCTATCTAATTTTTAACTCCATCTGGAAATGGCCCACTAACAGGTCTAAAGACTTGGTATCATCCAGGCAGCTGTTTGTGGTGAATTTTTCCTAGGTCTTCTTAGGAAGACGAGATACTTGCACTGCTACTTCAAGTAACATTCTTACATCTGCTCAGCTTGTGAGATTGTTAGGAATAGAGGCACAAGAGTTGAACTGCATTGAATAATTTGGCTTTCACTTAGTGTGCTGAGGTTTGGATTCATATTATGGTTAGCTATACAAGATAGGCTGCTTATATTTCAAGGAATTGACAAATAGTCTTCTAACCATGGCCAAACTTGTTGTTTTTTGTGTCATGAAAGCATTGAGATTAGATCCCATATGTTCTTTGGATGCTATTTCTCTAAGCAAGTTTGGAAGAGTTCCCTCCAACTTTGTTTTCCTAATAGAGATATTGGTGACTGGGAATTTAAATTGTCTTGATGTAGCAGGCTATGAAAGGGAGAGATTTCTAAAGGTGGTTGGTAAAATTTTTGTGGCATTGCCGCATGTACTTCATCTTGAAGGCCAAAAATGAGCTGTTACATTCACAAACTATTCCTTCCACCGATGGCATCACAATTGCATGGGCAAACAAGTACAATTTTGAAGGCTGAAAGAGCATGAATAATCGGATTCTTCCATTATCGAATACCATCTTTGAATCTTGGTTGTTGTATGTAGGAGTGACCAGTTCTAGAGTGGGTCAGTTTTGATCAAGTAGCAGGAGCCGAACCTCTTGGTTCTAAGCCGGCCTATTCCACTAGCACATTTTTATATTTTGGGTAATACTTTAGTTTATTATAATGAAAAAGAAACAGGGTCCATGGTTAAATGGTTAGATGGTTATTTGTACATTTTGAAGGCATAGTTCTAACCTTGTTGAGTGCAAAAGTTTTGATTTTTTCTTCAGAAGTTTCTGAGCCAGTTGAGAACCTGTTCAATTCAGGGACAAGCCTGGATAGAGGGTAACGGCTTGGAGCCGAACCAACCAGGCCGTTTCTAGCGGGTTTCCTTATTGAAATGGACCTGATGCTCCCCCCTCGTTGTTATAGCAACATGTATAGGAGTTCCTAAGATATATGATTGTTGTGGGACATCTTGTCTCTTCTTGGTTGATGAACAAGCTTAACTTATCCATCAAAAAGAGGAATCCAAGAAATCCTATCTGACGACTAATGGAGTTCAATTGATGAAGAAATTTGAACGAATGTATGGCCAGCTCTATTGTTTTATTGACAAAACGTTCTGTCGGCTAAGAATTTTTGGCATGGGTTTCTATATATCACATCTTGAAAATGAGGAATCTCGAATTGCACCAAACTAATTTACATATTTGAAATTGATACCTCGCTAAGTAAAATACTCGTACTTTTACTTAAAATACATTTGTGCATGTACTTTTGAATAAAACTCTTTTATCGCACTTTTGCTAAGCTAACAGAAAATTACTCGTTTGCTTTTTTGGAGTAAACCAAATTATACACATACAAAAAAAGCCATATTATAGTTGGGTGGACTTGTTTTAGGTCCTTTCTTGGCTCAATTAATGATATGACACCCAAAATATGATCAATTAAATTTCAATTTGATAGAAATGAAACATTATTCTTGTGATCCCCATTTGATAACACGAATTAGTAATAGATGTGAATTATTAGGTTCGATAGCTACATTTCTATATTTTTTAAATAGTCTTGCGATAATATTTTTCTTGTTTACAATATAACTGATGTAAAATCATGATAACATTATTTTATGATTCTACTATAGTGACACAACTCTTGTGATGTACAAATAAGGGTAACGATAATATGTATGCATGAGTATTCTAAATCATATAACTTTAGTCTTGTATGATTCTAACAAAAGTTGATACTGGTTGTAATTTAATTGATTCCAATATCCAATGTACGTTGGCTTTAAGTAATAAGTTTAAAAGGAAAACTATCGATATTTATGGCATTGATAAATACAGATACAACGTTTTTAAAGCTTGTAATAAGGATTAGTAGCTCCACTTGTTTGATTTGATACAGCTTGCTAACCAACTTGAATTATGAAAAAGGGCGTCGGTGCAGTTTCTATAAAATGTTCAGCTAAGATTTTATTGCTATAGTAGCTTAATTTAAGCTTATAGAGTTGTCTCGTCCAATTTTAAGGTATTGTAGTTTTAGAGTTTGCATAAATTTTCATGACCTACATTTTTCTTCTGGTGGGGAAAAGACATAGGCTCATGGGCATTGTGTAAAAGGCAGGCCTATAGCTCTTGTTTTAGATGCGGGCTTTTCCAAGCCCATACCTCACACGAGTTGAAATATTCAAATTGACGCTATAAGAATTTTCTAATAAGAAGTCGCCATGAATTTATTGAAATCAGCTAAAAAACAAGTGAGGTACGGGAGCAAACCTCACTTCCTATGCAATCAGATAATCTATGATCGGGGACTTGATTATATCGATTAATCAACTACTGCCATTTCGGTATCCAATGTTTGTCAGATAGTTTGGATTGACTTTAAATCTATTCATTAACATGTGAGACAATCGTCTGGGTGCACAATAATTAAAATAACAATTACCAACTAGTGAAAACACTAAATAAATTGCAAAGTAAAGTGTTATCTAACACTAATAAATAAGAAAAATGCCAATTCTAACTAGGCCAAGGGAAAACCTTAGGAGTGCGCAGTCTCATAACATCGAACTAGAAATGCTCAAATGATGACCTAGCATTTGCCTCTAAGAACACTCTAGTCCTATGGTATAGTCCTAAGAGCTTATTCAATTTTGAGCATAATTTTATCAAGGATTTTCACACATTTTAAGAGAAAACAACTTAAAAACTAATTTTTAAGATTTTTCATGACTCTTAGAAAAAAAAAAATTCTGGAATTCTAATTTTTAATATTTTTTTATAAAAAGTATAATTTTTAATTATAATAAAAATATTTTATTTAATTTAAAAAAAAAAGATCAGGGTTGTGCTGGGCCCGGACTCGCTGGCCAGGGGACGCATCTTGGGCCGCGATCTCGTTTGGGCTCAAGAGTCCAATTGGTTCAAGGGCTAGACTCCTGTATAAGGCCTATGGGCCCACAAGTTCACCTTTCTAATTTACTTTTCTTCAATCCAGCCCAGGGGCCAGCTCCCTTCTCGGCTGAACAAATCCCAATGTCTCCTAAGCAAAAGCCCTAAGCCCAACTCCAAATCCCCTCCTCCCGAACGTCCGCACATGGCATACTCCTCCAGCCTCTTTTTTTTTTACTATTTTTTATTTCTTTCCCACTTCATGCTTCTTCAACGAGAACCCACTATTCTTGCCAAGAGCACACCATTCCTCATCGTCAATCCGCCCCGGGAAACTTCTTTATCGACCTCAACGTATAATGCCAACGCTATTGGAGAATGCCACCACCGACCCTATACCTTCGTCGCTAATCGTGACGGGAGAAGAACAAAGATCATGGATTTGGCTGAGACATTTTATCGAACATCCGGATCGCATCAACTGAGGGGGAGGAGCATTTACTCAATCAAGACTCGAACTCTCATTGTAATCTACAAAGAATCAACAATCAGGACTGGAAATCAATAGGGTGGCGACCCAATCACATTCAATACAAGCACGAATGAGGAACAACAATCTCTGTCTCGGGTTTTACCGTAACGGAGCAAAACGGGCAGCGTTCTCTCATCGAACGCTTGGCGTACGTCGGTTGGAGGGAAGAATATTCACTCACTCGGGGACCAAACCCACACCAAGACCCACAACGAATCGGCGAATCAACAATCAAAAATTGACACGGAAAGGCTGGTCCGAACCCGGCTAGAACGGAACAGTGAAACGGGTCTCGGTCTCTAGCTTGGCGAGGCGGAATGAAGCGGGGTGAGCAAGGGGTCCCTTCGGCTCGGAGAACGCGGCTAGATGGCGAGCTCGAGACGAGATCGAGCCATGGCTGGTCGCCTTGGTGTCTCCGAACCAAGATCCTCGAGGCAAGGGAAGTTCGGACCGAAAAGACACTTACCGAAGATGTGGGTACCGGGAAAGCAAGCTCGGGACGACGAGGATAGCGGCTAGGGGCTTGACTCCAGCGTGGCCAACGACCGGAGAACTCCTTCTCCGCTCCTCTCTCTGTCACTTCTCTCCAAAGAACCCACAGACAATCCCCCTCAAACAAGCCAGCCCCCCTCGCTTTTAAGCAACGGTGCGCATGGCTTCCTACCGTACCAGTTGGCGCTGCCGGTCCACCCGCCAACTGAACATCTCGAGAGCTCGACGCCCTGCCCTCCGTCACCCCTGTCCTCTGTCGCGTACGCCGTCCTTCTCTCTTCCCCCTTTTGTCCCAATTGTAGAAGAGGAAGGGAGGAAGAGAGAAAAAGGAGAGGGCTGGGCTAGGAAAAACTAAAGAAGCCGAGCCCAATGGAAGAGAACGAAAAAGAGGGAAGGAGGCGGGGCCAGCCCATCCCCAGCCCATCTTCGCCCCTTTTTTTTTTTTTTTTTTCAAGTAATAAATTATAATAATAAAAAAAAATTAATTAATTTTTAAAAATTTTAATTTTAGTAATGCAAATGTTTCCAATGTCCATAAGCCTACTTTTGGTAGGGGTTAAATAATGAATGATTAAATTGGTCGTCAAAATTTAGGAATTGGCGTAACTCAATTCACAAGTCGCAATATTTGATAGAAAATTTTTTAGCACAACATAGTTACAATTATACTAAAAAAACTCTTAATTTGTGCTATTTATATACCTGATTCCTTGCGAAAAATAAAAAAAGTATCAAAATATGATCAATTCTATGCTATAGATAATTTACAAAAACATAAAGGCAAATAGTGAATTTACCACTTTTTCCTTTGACAACTTCATACTTCATCTTTCCTCTTCTTGAAGCAAATGAGTCGAAAGAGAAGTATCATAACACCTCCAGTAGGAATGACAATGACGATGGTTATTACAATGAATTTGTTGTTTTTTCTTGTACACGTGCCATTACATCTATGAGACAATTGCCAAACTAATCTGAAAACTTCTTAGGTGAAAGCATGGTTAACATTTAAACATTCTAACACCCGACTTAACTATATTGGAATTAGACCTAAGACTAAAGTGTGATGATTTGACATGCAGGAAGGGGCCTTGAGATACCTCAATGGAAAGGCTTAATCGAGAAAGTCTGAACTCCAATTGCAATTTTAGTATCCATAAGTATTTGGTTAAGGAAACATGACGAGGCTGAAGGAAAAACAAATTCTAGGATGAACAAACCTCGTTTGATCACCTATCAATATGTAAATTAAATTTGAAGGAAAAGCATACTGAACTATCATCTGTTATGATAACTACATTATCATCACATGCATACTCCACCTTAACTCATTTACCCTTGCACTTTGAACCATGATTCCTATAGTTCCTCACCTCATTGCAACAACAACAACATGGATGGTTACAAATGTTGGACCTTTATTTAGAATGGCTCTTCCATTTGCTACTTCCAAACTCGCTTTGTTTTTCTTTCTCATTTAGCCAAACCTTGCATCATATCATATGCCATGTTATATTATCGCTACTTCTTTATCACTCCGTATAGAGCAAGACAAACTTTATCATTTCTAGGGAAGTTGTAGTGTGCCCGATTAGAAGAGTATTAGTGAAGTTCTCAAAAGAATCCGATAGTAATGCCAATAACATTATGCCTTGTTTCTCCTTGGAAAAGGCTTCATTGACATTTTCCAAGTCCATCTTGAATTTGTTAAATTCATCTAAAATGGGCTCTGATTGATGTACCTTTGACCATGCTAAATTGAATCATCCTTTTGAGTATGTATAAGTAATTATTCAAATCCTCTGTCAGATAAAGTGATTCAAGTTTTTTCCCATAATGCTATCTGTTGGATAAATTCTCTTCAGATATTTTGAAGTCGACAAAACATTTCCATCAGTTTAGTCTGAAGACTTGCAGACTCTATTGGCAAAGTCTGAAGATCAAAGTTTGACGATAACAAGACTCAAGTTTCAAAGTCTACTCTCATGGACAGTTTCCAGACCGACAAGTTAAAAAATTCTATTCTGATTCTTTCTAATATGGTTTTTGCTTCAACGGCTATGTAATATCTTTCGACTGGAATCAGCACTAGAAGATCTTATATTCGTATCAGAATTAATATAGATTCTCTAAAGATTCGCAACTTATTTGAAAAGTTCTATTTATAGAAACCAAGATCCTGATTGTATGGGCGAGCAGGATTGATGGGCTATCTACACTTACCTTAAAGAGCTCGAGATCTCTCTAAATTGATTCTATCCAACGGGTTGATTGGAAGAACTTCTTTAGAAGGTGCCAACGGTAATGAAGACATGTAGAAGTATATAAGAGAGACACTCAAGTTGTTGAATGGTGCCGGATATAAGAATTCCAAAGTCTGAATCTCCTTGTTATTTTGTGATCTTATTCTTCGAGCATTACATGTAATCAAAAGAGAGAGTAAAGTGTGGTGAGATCTTGAGGAAGTGTAGTAGAGTTTCTACACTGTGGATTCAAGGGCATGAGATTGTAAACACTTTTTTTGATTCTTAGTGAAATCCAGCCAGAAGGGCTATCTGTGCGGGAGAGTGGACGTAGGCTTGGTCTAAACCGAACCACTATAAATCTGGAGTCTTGATTCTCTATCCTTAATCATTTTATCTTTTATTACTTTCATTTGCAGCGATTGTTGTTTTTAATTCATTAATATCTCATTCGGGTTAAATTTTATAAAATCGCTTTAGTCACCTATTCACCCCCCTCTAGGTGCTAATTCTAGTCCTAACACTATCATAGCCTTTTCTTCGACCACTTGAATTAACACCTTATCTCACAAAATCAACAAGATTATGCTCTTTTCCTCCTTCATCAATTGTATTTCATCGGCATCTTTCATTTCTTTTTCAACAGCTTATCCTTACTATCCAACTCCTTCTCTGAATTTTGGATTGTTAAGGGCATGCATCTTAATGCTCCATTATTTGCTCCTCCAATTGACCTTCTCAGTCTCAACTCTTGCTCCAAACATGATCCCAAATACAATATTCCACACAGTGATTAGATAACAAAAATGCTAGTTCTAGAAATCCTAAATTTAGGTTTGATATCAGTTCTCATGAAATAGCATTGAAGCCAACGAATATTGCAATTAAGTACTTGTCAAATAATAAGATATTGAAGTTATTAGAGAAATCAACCAAATAATAAGAAAACCAGATACTTACATGATTTAGTTTGACTGTTGGTATTTATTTTATAGGGAGAACCAACTGCAAAGAAATCCACTGTGAATTCGTAGTTAAAGAAACTACTCAAGTGTTTCCACCCTTAGATTACACTCAAGGAATTCGCAATTGTGTTTACGCACAACCTCTCATGGTCTCACTAAGAAAATTCAAAAAAGGAAAAACTAGACACTACGAGCTTTATCCGTGATTGAATGGATGAACTCCACTTGTAATTATGGCCGCTGCCGTAGCACATGTGCACTTGGGCTTAAATCTCTCTTAGCCAGCTCACATTAACTTTATCAATATATTATACCGCCACAAGAGGGCCAATTTTGGTCTTCTCCATGAGCCGCACATTGAGTTGGACTTGTTGGAATTCCTTGGCCAGACTTAAACCTGGACTTTGACTCCAAGTGGAATTATGGTGTTTGTTTTGCCTTTAAATTCGATCCAGACTTAAGTCAGCAACCAAGTTCTGATTGCACGAAAATTTGTATTTCCACGCATATGGGCTGAACTTCAATTGGGTCGGGTTTTCAATCAACAGGTTCAAGATCGACACTTAATTTCGAGATTATAATCACAAGTTCAAGTTCAAGACATAATTTAACACGTACATTCTCTCTCAGTAGGCTCTGTCATGCATGATCAAGCTTTGCACCTGGGGACAAATCAAGCCCCACCATAGCCCTTCCTCGATTAAGGACTATACGGCTGTTTGATTACCTCTTTCTTCGTTGAAAGAGGCTCTCAGTGTCCAAACATATATATTTTCCTACTAATACTAAATAAACTTAAATCTAACAAGAAACTAGTTCAAAATAGCTAAGGAAAAAAAACAAGTGCTCCCAATGGATAACATGTTTTTATCGATGATAATTCCTCATCTGCATCTGTAACTAAAGGCAAATCTATATTCACCATTTTCCAACTTTTTGATATATTAAACAGAGACTTGGTTTTCTATTAAGACAGAGGACTAACGAATAACAAATAACAAATGTACCACAAAAAAATTGAGTCTTTGATATAAAAGTGACCGAAGAATGGGCAGGTTGCTATAAGGGTGTGCATGACAAAATTTATAGAATATAAATCAATTTCTGCCCAGAAATTAATTTCTCAATTTCTATTCCATGGACGAGTTTCTGAGTAAAGAAACGTATTTGATAACAATTCAAAATTTCTATATATGAAATAAAAATTCGTTTGATAACAGAATAAATTTCAATTTCTAGGAGCGGCAATGATCGGCGTCTGGTGGCCGGAGTCCAACGTTAGGCGACTAGCGTTTAGCGTCCAGTGACCGACGACGGGCAGCTAAAGTCTGACGTTCGGTGTCCGGCGCCAAGTCCGATGACCGATGACTAGCAACCGTTGACTGGCAACCTGTGTCCAACATCCAGAGTTCGACGTCTAACATCTGACATCCGGAGTTCGACGACAGGAGGCCGGCAGCGGGAGGCCAGTGGCCGAAGTCCAGCGGCGGGTGGCGAGCGGCCGACATCCGACGGCCGGTGGTGAGTGGCGGACGGTCGCTGACAAACATCCAGTGGTTGGTGATGAGCCTTCAGCATCCAATGATTGGTGATGAGTAGTCAATGATCGGTGGGCGTTTGGCATCTGGCGATTGGTCGTTGGCAACGAGCGGCCGAAGTGTGGTGGCCGGCAACTGACGTCTAGTGGCCGGCGGTCGATGGTTGATGGCCGGGCCGGTGGCGAGCGGTGGGTGTCCAACATCCCATGGGCAACAAGTGGGTGACGGGCAGTAACGAAAGTGAACGATGAGAAAAATTTTGATTTCTCATTTCTATTCAAAAATAGAAAAGCTAAAAATTTTAACTTCTAATTTCTGCTTCAAATCTATTTTTGGAATAAAAGTCTGTTCTAGAAATAGAAAATGAAATTGCGTTACCAAATAGATTTCTGTTCCAAACCTGTTCCGGGGAACAGAAAAACGAGAAATAGATAAACATAAATTTTGTTATACACGCCCTAAGAGTCATGATGGAGATAGGACTAGTTTTTACTCTTAAATTAGCAATAAATTTAAATTTCAAGGAAGTAGGAAGGAAAGTAAATAATCGAACAAAGCTACACAAATATGGAAATCATTAAGGGCAATATTGTCGATTTAGTGAAAAGGGATAGATTTCTTTTTTGCCTCTTTAAATCGGCAAAAGGTAGAGATTTAGTCGGCGGATATAGTCACACCTTTTCTACAATCTACAGATTTCTATGCAACAACTATTTTCATTTGATTTTTTCCCTTTGTAAAACAATCGTTGGAAGATGCAATCAAGGTAGATGGTGCCATCAGCAAAACCAAAGCAAATTTGATGTTCTCATATCCGACAATCAACCTTGACAAGCTTCAGATCATACGGTCGACAAGGCCGTGCACAGAGTCACGGGAGGACAGACTCAGCTTAAAATTGATTTTAATGTTTCAAAAGTTAAAGACTCGTCCCTTCCGTGTCCCATCCGAATTACAAGAACCTTGGACAAGCAACAACAGACCATAGAGTTGAAAGCAGGAAACAGTGAAGGGATCTTCGTCGATCATACGTGCTGTTTTTCGTGAAACTGGGACAAGGGCAATTTGGTGAGCAGAAGCGCTTTTTATCCTTTTGGAATGAGAATTCCAAGTCCAGTAAACTTACCGAAACGAAATTTTACACCAGTGGTCTAGAAGTAGTGGAAGAAAGGCAAAAGAAAAGTTCCACATACCTTCAGATGTCGTAACCGGAGGCAGCGACATTGTATAAGGGGTACGACTCGTACCTCACGTTGCAGCTCGGGGTGACCGTCGTCGCTCCTTCCTTCACCTCGAGAATATCAATCGCTGACAGGAGGCATCCGTCACACTCCAACTCCGTCAAGTCCGGCGTGCACTGCGCCATCGTGTACAGCTTCTGCAAGCTCGTCATATTTATCTCTGCGCACGCTAATTTCTTCCCGGACGTGCTGCCTGAAGCCCTATAGGCAATGTCCCTCATGCTCTTTCCAAGTTGTTGCGTGAACCTGGCCCATTCACTGATGTTCCTGGTGTTCATCGTTCTGGCAGGCTTCTCTTCCATGACGGAGAAGATGGACTGGTTCGAGTACCGCAACATGCACTCGTCGTACCAGATCACAGAGACTCGCTGGTTGGGGCATCTCTGGAGGATCTCCTGTTTTCCAGTGGACATGCAGTCGCTGCACGTGGCGGTGTCGAGGTCACCACGGCAGAGGAAGAGCCCGTAGGCCCGATCGGGAGGGTTTTGGCTGGCAGGGGTGTTGGCAAAGTCATCGGTGCTGTTGTTGGTGGCGGAGGAGAGGGAAGAGAGGAGGGTGTCAAGGTTGGATCGGTAGGTGGAGTTGGGAGTGAAGAGGGTGGTGTTATAGCAGTAGCGAGAGAAATATTCACGTGCAGCTTCGGTACTAAAAATTTTGAAGAAGAAGAAAAAGGAGAGAGAGAGGGGGAGACGATGAAGCAAGATTTCATGGTTGGATAGGTTGTGAAAAGCGAGCGATCGAACAATAATATAGACAGAAGAGAAATAAATCGGACACCGGATTTACGTGATTCAGTTATAAAGACCTACGTCCATAGGGAGAGCAGTAGCAATTTCAGTATAGATTAAGCGATATAAGGAGATTACACACTCAAGTCACTCAAACACTCTCTCGGTGTTTCTTAAGCCCTAATTACACCCAACAACGCACGCAATGTTTAGCTCCGAAATTCCTCAAAAAATAATGTTTCAATCTCACGAAGGAATTACACACAAATCTTATCACAAGATTTAAATCGGTTACAAATACTAATCTTTTTTTGATGTAATTCACGGACAAAAATGACAAAAAAAATCCCTCCTAAGCACTCGACTACAAGACGGCGCTTCAAGAACACTTCTTCATGATCAACCCTCTTCCATCCACGGCCACAAGTCTATATATATCCACGGCCACAAGTCTATATATATAAGTGAGGCATTTATTCTTTTGCCAACTTCTCATATGATTATGTTATTTATCTTGCCTGATTTTATCCAAAACATATGTCCGTATATTTTAAGCAAAATCCAAGTCCAAGTCAAAGTTGAACTTTCCTATTTCGCGGCCAAATTTTCCAACGCAAATTCAAACTTTGGGAAGTTGATATTCAGATCTTCTTTGCTTAATTTCGAATGTCCGCAACATATTCAATTTGGAATATTTGGAATTTCATATTGAACTCAAACTCGAGACATATTTTAACAGGATCAATGATTGTATTGGCTTTAGCTAGATTGTTATGGAATTATAGCAACAATAATGTTTGAATTGCTGTCCCAAGAAGTATTGTCCGTTCTATAGGTTCCGTGCATTCGCACACCACGACTCCATCGACAAGTCTTGTGTAACTCTACGATGGATGTCTAGTTTGTAGACCCCACGTGTTTTAATTAATTAATTAATTCATTATATAAATAGAAACCAAAAAATCTAAAACCAATTGTCGGGCGGAGGATCGGCCCCACCAGCTCCCGACTGAAATCTCCACCGCGAGTGGAATTTATCGTTTTCCCTCTTGCGATCGCCCGTTGCTCGGTTAGTTGCGACCATTGACTCCTGAATTTTAATCGACAAATTTGTAACACACAATTAGATGGTTAAAATAAAGAAAAAGAGACCAACTTCCTTAGCTCAAAATCTCATCTCATAAATTGCATATTTCAACCCATTCGGTGCGTCAAAGAGAGCTACAAAAAATTCGTGGATTTATGAGTGTAGTTGTTCCTATGCCCATCCGATTGACATACAATGATGACTTAGTGTAGCGTAGACGATTCTGGGGGAGAGCGTTAAATTGTAACTAAGAAAAAGGAAGGTTGCAACCAACCAGCGCATTTCAAAAGGCCTGAGGCATTCCAATGTACAAACATAATTCGGAATCTGTAGTGAAACAGCAAAGAAAACACGAAGACGCAGAAAGAATCAGAGGCATAGAGAAATGAATATTGCTTCTTTTCAGAGAATGTTGGCTACCGTTATCGGTCTTCATTGTATTTACCAGATTGCGAGAGGCATGCCAGACGACACAGTGGTGCAACAACATTGCAGCAGAGACAGATACAACGAGGGAGATAGTTATTGTTTCTGAGAGATTTTCGCATTAATGTTGCCGGATCTGTGTATAACCACTGTGGACATAATACGGCTTTCTATATCCAGTGCTATGGTCTTGCGGCTTGCAATGGTGCCCTTGCAAATATGATCGTACCAGGTGCTGGGAGCATCATGCTCACGACGTGCTCCTGACGGAATGCTCAGGAATCAGGGCTCAGCTCCATCTTGAAGATTGTAGAATGAGATAAGAGGTGTGCTTATTTACCGAATAAATCTTCCCTCTCTGAAAAATTGCTCTTTGTGCGTGGTTATTACTATATGAGAATCCTCCAATCTTCATGGTGTTACTGTTAGAATCTTTGCGAAGACTTAAAGCGATATGATAATGTTAAGTGTCATAGGCCATCGGCTATTGTCGGTGAAGATTTTTTGAAAAACGTCACCCAAAATTTTAGGGACGGCTCAATTGCCTGTCCCCAAAGGATAACAAAGATACGCTCATCCCGTCAAGTCCATGATGAGAAGATTGATAGAGTTAATAATTTTAATACCGTGACAACTAATTGAAAAGATACACCGATCATTCAAAGAAATAAGAAGACAAACAGATTTGTAAGTACTAGAATAATGGAAAATATATAGATGTCTCCATAATCATCTAAGTAGCGACCCAATGCTGAATGTTGAATGAGTAGTATCGAAAGAAGTAGATGGTCTATAATCAACACCATCAAAGGAATTCCCAACGTTAAGATCAGCAACTTCTTTAACTTTGAAATTAGACGTCTTAAATGGAGAATAAAAGTTGTTTGAAGCAGTGAGGAAGCCACCATAGCGACCTCTTTGAAATTGTCAGATTGATGAGAAACAATGAAAACTACATATAATGTTTGGAAGACAAGGGCTGTAACATTTGGGTAAATGTTAGGTCTAAATGATTTCTTTATAAAACTAAGAAGGGTCTTTTTGGAAATGAAAAGTGGAGATACACTTTACTCTTTCTAATAGTAATGTATTTTTCAGAAGAGCAAAAAAGGCGTAATTCTGAGCACAAAATAATAGAATTATGCTAGATTTGACAATTCTTTTGTGCCAAGATATCAGACATGACTGCAACAAATTTATTCATGATTTCACAAGAGAAATTACATTGACAATACAAATAGATAATCTTTATCTGGAGCTATACTACTGACAAAGAATATAAAGACTCAAAATACTTGGATTTATAAACAACACCAAAACCCAACTAGTTTGAATAGTAAAGAAATGAGTAGTCTACTAGGTCAGCTAACGAACACTTGAATTTGATTATTTAGTCTACACAAGAGAAGTAACTGGATTGAGTCGTATAGAAGCACAATACTGTACAAATGCAGGATCGACTTATGATTTAACCTCAAATAGTAACAAAGTGTTAGACGAACACTGACATGTATAGACTCTTCTTTTAGCACTTCACCCCCCAAAGCAATTAATAGCTTAATCTCCAATTACATAGATGTTTGCTTATTATTAATAAATAATCTCAGTGGGAAGCCAAGCAATCTCACTATGAGACCACCCATAAGGAAAGATTTCACTTCCATTGCCATTCACCGGGGTACAATTCCGTAACCGACATTCCATTAGTCGATGAAGGCATTGCCCTCCTAGGGGATTGGTCTAATTCAATCTCTTTAATTGGAATGCTCAATCTCTGCATTCTACTTTGGACGAAGAAGGCTGGATGTTGAGGCGATGGTGGAGTAATGGAATTGCTGCTGAGCATGAGAACTACAGTGGCCATGGTGGGTCTAACAGCTGGATCTTCTTGAATGCATAGTAAGCAAATGTGCAAGCACCGAAGTGCTTCATCTCTTGAATATGAATCCATGATAGCCGGGTCCAATACTTCTAAGGGCTTGCCATCTTTCCATTGATTCCACGCCTGTAAGAATAATTCCGGAAAATTGTCATAGAATTGTAGCATTAATTCGATTACTCATCTCGCAAGACATGTGAATCTTGCCAAAAACCATATTATGACCAAGGAACAGAATAATAATCCTAAGTGTTTCTATAGGTTAAAGGACTAAATTTTTTACCGAGGAATTAGAATTTGAATTTACAAAGCTACAAAAAGTGCAGTGTGAATATTTGTTGAAGTAGCGAAGTGAAACTTACATAACTAGCAAGATATTCACCCCCATCCAATTGGTGGTAATAGTTATTTCTCTTGCCGCATATGATTTCTAGAAGTAGTATGCCAAAGCTATAAACATCGGATTTCACTGAGAACTCTCCATGCATTGCATATTCTGGAGACATGTAACCACTGCAAAAACAAACATTGACCACATGTAAATTGCAAATTTAGATTCATATCAAGTAGCATCGTTAAATAGATAAAATGAGCAAGTCCGGCATCCAATGACAAAGTCATCTATTCAAAAACTAAGACTTACAAAGTCCCCACAATTTTATTTGTGCTAGCTTGAGTTTGATTAACTCCAAAAATTCTTGCCATGCCAAAATCCGAAATCTTTGGGATCATTTCACTGTCTAACAAGATATTGCTACATTTTAAGTCACGATGAATGATCCGGAGACGAGAATCTTCGTGTAAATAGAGCAATCCTCGAGCGATCCCAAATATTATTTTGTATCGTAATGGCCAATTCAATTGACCACTTTTTTGAGGATCTGCATCATTGCACCAAAACTCATTATGTGCAAGCATGTGGCATCTATTAAAAAATGAAGGCGAATATATTTACTGTCATCAATCAAAGGTAGCTTAACAAAAAAAAAAAACTACAATCATTTGAAAGAACGAAAAACGTTTTAATTTCAAGGTTTCCATAGCTAATGAAAGCTCGAATAGTTGATTTCAAGCATTATACATTCTCCATATAAGAAGGTTAACTGCAACATACCAAATAAGAAGTAATCAAGGCTTTTATTTGGCACAAACTCATAGGCCAGTAGCTTTTCGTATCCCTCCAAGCAAAATCCGAGCAGTCGTACAAGGTTTCTGTGTTGGAGTTTCGCAACTAACAGAACTTCATTCTTAAATTCTTCATCACCTTGTCTTGAGGTTTGAGATAACCTCTTCACCGCAATTTGTTGTCCATCAGGAAGTCCACCCTAAAGATTTTGAATATATTGTATCACAACTTCTTGAAACTAACATATAAATGCTTTACATGTTTCTGCTTTTCTTTTTTGGCACCATTATGTTCAATTCATGTGTAAAGCATCCTTGATTGTTCTATTATGTAATACGTGCCTGAAAAACCTCGCCAAATCCACCTTCACCCAACTTATTTGTAGGAGAGAAATAATTTGTCGCGGATTGTATTGTAGCCAAGTCAAATTGCAAGGACTCCACAGTGATAAGTTCATTTGCACCTGCATTACCAAAAAATGCAATTTGATTATCAAATTAGATCAACATTGGCTCCTAGTAGCGTTTATACTATTTCTAGTGTTTGGGAATATTATCACAATGAAGAGCCCCATAGTAGATTGGTAGGGTTGTCCCTTTAACTTTCCCCTCTTGATTGGTCATGAAAGAAAAAAAGACACAATATTGTTAATATCGTCGGTAACAATGCAACAAGATAAATCTCGTGTCATGATCACTTCTTCATGTTGAATGTAGAGCTAATCTGTTAATTATGGTGCATATGCTATCTATGCTTGGAGGGAATTGCTAAACGATGGGAGCATTTTGAGACCTCGTCATGAGGTGTTGAGGTTTATTTCACATATGTGTGGAAAGGCTAGTAATCGGTTTATAAGTGTGAGGGAAAACTTCACCCTTTGAGCTAATTTTTGGCATAAGAGAAACCCAAGACCACTTAACATTCGTATCAAAACCGATGGTTGGTGGCCCATTCCCAATATATATTGATGTTTAATGAATATTTCAAAGAATGAATCTGGTGACCAACTCGGTTTCCAGATAAATAGGGATTGTGGTGTAGAAACATGGGCTTCATGGCAAACTTCATGGTTCGGTTTGGAAATAGAGACCAAAGGTTAAGTTAGGCGTTAGAGATTCAAATTAAGATAAGTTGATGCTGACGGATACCTAAATTGAAGGAGAGCAAACCTAACATTGGAGCTCACATGTCAATGAGAGATTATTAAGATACACATGTGAGTTGTGTTAGACAAGTCCCACATTAGATAATTGATGTGGTGTTGAGAGTTAATATATCCTAGTTAGCCTATAACTCATTGATTCAAGCTTTTAAGTGAAGGTGGGTACAACTGAATATGTTGATGGGCTTGGACTTGGGCTATCTCTTGGAGATATCCTCAGGTGAATGTATCGAACTTCTGCTGTACATTTCCAACATGTCGTTGGTCATGCTGAATCTTTATCCCTCTGGCACGACTCATGGCATCCTAATGGGATCTTGTTAGATGTATACCCAAGGCGAGTAGTTTATGATTCTCTTCTTTGAACTGCAAAAGCAGCCGGTATGATTTGTGCTCTAAATGGAAAAGGCCCGATGCGAGGTTTGAAGACTTGGTATCAATCCAGACAGCTGTTTCTGGTTTAATTTTTTCAAAGTCTTCTTTGGTAGACCAAGATACTTGCACTGCTGCTCCTTGCGACATTCTTAACTCTACTTCAGCTTGGGAGATTGTGAGGAAAAGAGGCACAATAGTTGAATGGAATCGGTTGATTTGACTTTCATCTAATTTGCTGAGGTTTGGATGCATATTTTGGTTGGTGATACAAGATAAGCTTGTTGAGTGATCTTGGGCCCTTCTCACTCCAAAAGGGAGAGATTTTCTTTGGTGTTTGGTAAAATTTAATAGAATTGTCGCATCTATTTATCTAGAAGGCCAAAAATGAGCTGTTTCATTTCCAAAGTATTCCTCTTACAGATGGAATTATAATTGCTTGTGTAGTCAAGTATAGTTGTGAAGGTTGAAAGAGCATGAAGAATCGGATCTTTGTCCTTGATCTTTTCCATTAAATATGCCACATTAATATCAAACAAACTCTTAATTTGTGTGATCAATATATCTGATTTCTTACTAAAAATAAAGAAATTTCATTATATGCTCATTTATATGATGTAGATAATTTATGAAAAAATAAAGGCAGACAATTGATTTACCGCTTTTTCCTTTGACGGCTTCAGATGTCTTCATTCCCTTTCTTCGAAGCAAACAACAAGTGAGAAAGAGAAGTACCATAACACTTCCAACAGAAACGGTAATGGCGATGGTCGTCACGGTCGACTTGTTGCTTTTTCCTGCACACATACCATTACATATGTGAGACAACTAATTTAAAAAACATTTTAGATGAAGGTGTCCTTAATATTTAAACATTCTAGGACTCTACTTTACTAGATTGGAATTAGACCTAAGACTGACTCGTGGAGGTTGACAATTTGACACGCAATAAGGGGCCGGCCTTGAGAGATCTGAATAGAGAGGTTAAACGAAAAAAAAAAAGATCTACGGTGAAGAACCCCTATTTCATCACTTATTAATGGGGAAATTAAATTCGAAGGAGGAGCAGACTTAACAGAAACATGTAAACTGTTTGATCACCGGAACTATTATATGTTATAACAACTACATTACCATCACCTGCAAACTCCACCGTAGCTCATTTACTCTGGTACTTGAGATGGTCTCTCTGTAGTGGCTTACCTCATCATTACATCGACCATTCCGGATATCGGACCTCTATATAGAATGACTCTTACATATGTTATTTTCAGACTTTATATTTTTCTCTATCTTAGATAACCAAACCTTGCATCATATGATGTGCCAAATCATATTTTTCGCGGCTTCTTTTGTGACTCCCTAGAAACAAGGAAATCGTAGTGCGCCCCCTTAGAAGGATATCAGTGAAATTTTGGCAGAGATGCCAATAACTTCTTGCCTTGTTGCTCATCAGAAAGGGCTTCATTTTTACTCTTCAAGACCATCATGAATTTGTTAAACTCATCTAGATGAGCTTTGATTGACGTGCCTTCGGCCACCCATAATCGAAACATCCTTTTTAGCATATTCAAAAGACTATTCAAACCTTTCATATGATAAAGAGACCCGAATTTTACCGATAATGTTGCCACATCCTTCTCTTTCCACTTCAATCAACACCTCATCTGACACATCCAATAGGATTATGCTCTTCTACTTCTCCATCAACTCTCGACCACTTTCATCACTTCTAGTAACTTAACCTTGCCATCCAACAGATTCACCAAACTTTGGATTGTTAACATTGCACACATCTTAATGCTCCACAACCCAAAATTATTCTTTCTAATGAGCTTCTCAATCTCACGTCTTGCTCAGACATAATTATAAATAAAGTATTCCAAACAATGATCATGCAAAAGCCCTAAATCGATCGTAGAAATCCTAACTTTGATACCAATTGACGTGAAATGACACAGTAGGTAATGGATCTTGCAGTTTAATATCAACCTGAGATAACGAAATTGTTGAAAAGCTCCCCGTGTATTTTGATGATTCGGAAACTATTCTTAGTTTAATATCTACTAGATAAATGAAAATATTTAATGTGGTTAAGTCATGATAATTTTTGGAAGGCTTTGAGAGTATCGTTGGTCTCCTTGTAGTTCAATTAAAGACGTTTACAAGGATGACGACCTTGACAAAACAAAAAAAAAAAAAAAAATTTAATAAGTGGACATTACCATGATAGAATCCAGAAAAAAAAAAATTTGATCATGAATGACTTTTTTTAACACTGCCAAATGTTTACAAATTTTTATTTTTGTGGTGATATCACCGTTAAACTATTTCTTATAATTTTTCTTCTATATACTAGCAATGGGGTAAACATGAAACCCCCAAAAAAAAAAAAAAAAAAAAATTATTAAAGATTTGCAAAAACAAAATCACAATTACATTTCTCAATGTGAAAATTTGAAAAAAATGAAATTTAATTAAATCAAACTACTAAGTACAATATGATTTTTTTAAATGATAGTTATTTTATTTATTTTAGATTGATAAAAATTAATATCATTCATGAAGTGTTAGCGGAAAAAATAACAACATGCCTCGATGTGCATACATTTTTTATGTCACTTTTTTTTTTTTTTAATTGTACTTTTAGATATTCCTATAGCATTAAACACAAACTTCGTGGATAGGTAACGTTGTTATTTCCTAAGTCAATATCTTGCTTCATGGTAAAGAGCAAAGAGTTAGGAAAAGATAACATACGTTGACTCGAAAAGCAATTATGCTAGAAATAAAGAGAAGAGAAGACAAACAAGAACATAAGTAAGACTATTCTTCGGTGCAACATGGAAAATTTGATTAGACTCTCTAAAAAGCCCCACGAATTTAAATTCACATTATAAATATTACAAACTAAAAAATCAAATTAAAATGCGCCAAATTTATCACAATTTGAGCTATAACGCGCTTATTGAAGTCACAATGCGACATATGTGGGGTCATCATTATCAATGGATCAACACAAGTTCATAGGTTATTAGTGTTGGAGAAATTTAAGTGAATCTAAAGAATAAGTGCGAAAGAAAATATATACAAGTGGTTTGATCCACTCTTAATTTAAGGATTATAATTACTGGCTATCTCAAATCAATGTTGTGTATAGCCACTTGTGCAAAATATTTTTTATATAGAGTTTGAGTAATTATTTTGGCCCACCGGGTTCGATCTAATAAAAAGGAGAGTTGGCGCAGAGGAAGACAAGCGATGCAAACGCAAATGTACCTGTAGGTCCGGTCATCGGAGCGGGAGGCGGAGGTGCTGGAGCAGGAGCCGGAAGGGCTGAGGCGTCATAAAAGGGGTACAACTCGTACCTCACGTTGCAGCTCGGTGTGAGCGCCTTCCCACATTGCTTCCACTGAACCACATAACTGCTTGCGAGCTGGAGGCACACGTAACAGTCCCATTCGTTCAAGTCCGGCGTGCACTGCGAGAGTGCGTACAGCTTCCGCAAGCTCGTGATGTTTGCCTCCTCTGCGGCAAACTTCTTTCCTGACCCGCCAGCTGAAGCTTTTGCGATGATGTTACTCGTGGTTTTTGATACGACATCCATGAACTGGGTTGTGTCGGTGGCGTTGTCGGGAAATTTGGGAGCCGGCTCTCGGTCCATGACCGAGAAGAAGTACTGGTCCGAGTACCGCAACATGCACTGGTCGTACCAGATTACAGTGTCTCGCTGGTTGGGGCATCCTTGGAGGATCTCCTGTTTTCCTTGGCCACACAGTCGCTGCAGGTGGTGGTGTTGAGGTCCCCACGGCAGAGGAAGAGGCCGTAGACCTTGTCGGGAGGATTTTGGCCTGCGGTGGCGTTGGCGAAGCCGTTGGTGCTGTTGGAGGCGGCGAAGGCGAGGGAAGAGAGGAGGGCGTCGAGGTTGGACTGGTAGGTGGAGTTGGGAGTGAAGGTGATGTTTGGGCAATTATGATACAGAAATTGGGACGCCAGTCCAGTACTGAAAGTTTTGAAGAAGAAAAAGAAGAAGAAGAAGAAGAAGAAGTAGTAGAGAGAGAGGGAGACGGCGAAGCAAGACTTCATGGTTGGATTGATGATTGTATTGGCCATAGCTCGATCAGCACAAAATTATGGGAACGCCAATGTTTGAATTGTCGTCCCATAAGTTCTGTCCATTCCTGAGATTTCATGGTTCTGGACTGCCTTTACTACCCACGTCTTGTCTTGTCATGCCAGCTATTTCCTACTACCGAGATACTGTACGCCGTTACTCCATCGAAAAGTCTTGTACAACTTTACGATGGATGTGCAGTTTTCTCATGAAGCACGTACAGGTTGTTAGAATTTCCGTATCGTATTGGACACGCTCGGACACGTGATCAACACGTATCTAATTTCTCAATATGTGATTAATTCTTTTTGACACGTTTCGACACGTGTGTCTGAGAGAGAGAATTATTGAAGAAGATAATGGAGGGTGAAGGCGAGGGCGAGGAAGTGGATGCAAGGCCGCGAGCGACCGGGTCATGACTGCGATGCCGCAATGGAGGGCCAGTGGTGAGGCTACGACTGTGGAGGAGGAAGCATCGGACGCAAGGTGGAGAGGAAGAAACGAGTGAAATAAATTTGGGACGTGAGGGCTGGGTGGAGTGGCGGGGGGATTTTGGTGTTGCATTTTTTTATCAGAAAAATAAATAAATGAGATTATAAAGTGATTTTGAAAAATAAAAATACTAAATGTTGAATAATGATAAATTTTGATTATTGTAAAATATCATAAGTTTATTTAAATAAGTTAATTTTTAATTTCTTGTTAGTCATTAATTTCATCAATAACTTTTGTTAGAGTTAGAAACATGTCCCCAAATATAGATCTGCATTAATTATGAATATATCTTTCGAATTTTCTATGAATAGATTTACTAATATTATTAATATGAATTCATTGTAGGCTCTTTTGTTATTATTTCTTTAATTATGAATTTGAATCAAATTAATTAAAAATAAAAATATTCATTTAATATGCAACGTGTCTCAACGTGTCGGAATTCTCTATTTTTGAGAAATGACGTGTCGGCGTGTCATGTTGTGTTGTATCGCGTGTCCATATTGTGTGTCGGTGCTACCTAGGTCCTATCTAGTTTGATTTAGTAATTTCCTAAATTTTTAAAAGTGACTTTTGGAAACTGTAGGTGGACTTTCTGGCGATGAGCAAATTATGGAGGACCAAGGTCAGATTTCGCTTTCGGGGCGACTTCACTAATAGTTTAATCTTGGCGATTCTTGATTTTGCTAACTCTGTTCTAAATGTTTCAATTTCTTTTCGAGTTTATAACATATTCGACTGAGGAAAAAATAAAAAACAAATGAGATTGACGAAATGAGGAGTGTGGTGCAAATTCTTATTGAGAAAACAATCAATTTGAATCCGTGGAAAATTTCTAGCGAAGATCAAAATAGAGAGAAAGAGAATCGCTTGATAAGTTTTTCTTTTGTTCCGACTAGGCTCTTTCTCTAAAGAGAGAAGCTAAATCCGAGCCCGTCAATGACACATCCACACGGATTCAACTTCACTTAGAGCTTAAGCCAATAATCTGTGAAGCTGGTAGGCCAATTAATATACTATCAATTGCTCCACGCTCTCAGGAACAAAAACACAAATAATACGTCGCGCTGCTGAAATTATTCTAGCACATAAACATTTTTCAGCTTAAGTCTTATCCATTCTCCACTTGCACCTTCCCTCGGTACGCAGTCCGCGACCCCACCGGCCGGGCACAACTTGCACCGCTTGCCAGAGCACTCATTCTCAGAAATTTTTAGAAATTTGTAATCTTCTTTATTTTTTTTTTTTAATTCATCTTTCTGATTTCCTACCGACAAGGTCATGGGGGTCTCGGCGAATGGCCGCCGAAGAAGATAAATAGTAGAATAGGAAAAACAAGGAAGAAAGAAAAAGGAAAGGAAAGAAGAGGGAAAAAAAATAAGCATAGAAATTACAAAACCACGTTGTTTTGAATATCATCGAACACAGCAGATCACCAACCATTTTATGTAGGATAATTAGCATTAACCAGACCGCCACATTAACAATCTCCAACCAAAATTAGCTGAAGTAACTACATTGTAAAACGTCAAAAAGTTTAGTACTACAATGGTGAAATGAAAAGCTTATCACTGACCTGGCAACTATACAATAGATTTATAACTTTTAGAACAATTTTTCCATTTTTCCACTCGTTTCGTATTGTTAACAATTTATTTTTTTACATAAAAAAAAGGTATCTCACGTCGTTTGTTTGTGGGACATACGCTTGATATATACAAGTGGTTTCCCTCCATTTATTGACTTCAATTTTTTTGAATTAGATATTCTAATGGAATCATATTTTACTTCAGATTATTTTGTGTGCGTAGCCCATTTGTCAATTATATGCCCATAATTGTCTTAGACATGATGAATTTTGTCACAATCTTTGATCTTCACTTCTGTGTTAATACGTTGATCTTCGTCTAAATAATCGGTACATAGGTAAAGGATGATAGAGATTGGAGTAGACAATAACGAAAAGGAAACGGTAGGGGTTTCTTTCTATATTCAAAGATTGTTTTCTCCAACACGGCTCTTGTGGCTCGGGTCAAAGTGCTTTTGTCGGACAAGACTCGAACCATGTACTTTGGGTTTCTTAGGCAACCACCTGTAAGAGTTTTTCTAATATGGACTACATTAATTGATGTTGTAATTTACTGTTTAACGTTTACCGTTTTACGGGGATTGGTCTAAGGTGAGATAGAAGGTTTCTTAATTAGTCTAATATGGGCTGGCTAGTGTGGGCCGAGTTGAGCCTGGCCCGTAATGAGTGGGCCTAGCTGGAAACTCTATAAATAGTGCTAAAGTCTCTCCTCTAACCCTAATTCTCACATGTATCCTCACCTAAGGGGCGTTTACCTAACGCTAAACGTGAGGGGGGGCCGCCTCATTGAGCCAGTGATACGGAGGGCAATAGAGGAGAAGGACTTGATGCGTGAATCCCCTTGATATGTGGGAAATCCCTTTTCTGCTTCCGCTTTATGTATGATGAATCCCAAAACAGGTGCGTTAATCTTTCTACTCAATTATGTATGTTCTTGTTCTGGTTATGGAGATCTTGGGGTTGCGCAATTTGCGTCTAACATGTGGTATCAGAGCCTCCATAACCCTAGAACTCGAACGCATAAAGTTTGCCCTAATTTGTGTTTTTCGTGACTTTTTGTTCAATAAAAATCAAATTAAAATAAAATCACAAATTCGGACTAGGCTCGTTGAGGCGAATAGATCCGTGGGCGACACTTCGCCGGAGAGGGCCGCACGCGCCCCCACGCGCTGCCATATCATTATTTTTCATGTGGATTTTTTGCTCAATTGATCCCGAAACCATGGGGTTTTTGTTCTACATGTCGAGATCTTTCCAACCATATATAATTTGAATAATTTTGTTGAGAATTGAATGAGAATTTTAAATTTGAAATTCTAGGGTTTATACATAGAAAAAGTTCTAGAATTTTAAGTTACATTCTAGCGTTACCTTCGTTTTTCTTCTCCACTCTTTTGCTCGTCTGTCTCTGATTTTGGAATCGACTTTCTCCTCTCGGCGGTTTTGTTCTATTGCCTTGGCGAGTTTGCTTTGCAGTTACTAGTCAATGTCGAATTCGTTCGAGACGAGCATAATGGTATGTTTGTTTTACATGTTTGATAATTTTATGGATGTGAAAAATACATACAAAGCCCTAAATACGCGTATTTTTGTGTATTTTTCTTATATTTTTCTGTGATTTTGGAAATATAAGTGTTGGAGTTCATTTGATATGCTATCACATAAACTTTATTGTGAACTGAAGTTGACTTGATGAGATACAACCATTATGGGATAGTAATTGAGCTATGTATTGATTATAAAAATTTTGTTGTTTAAGCATACTCCTTTACACACTGGTAATTTTTGAATGATGGACGTCTTAAGAACTCATGACCAAACTGATTGTATTGATTAACACATCTGCTGAATATGGGTAATGCATGTCAATTAAGTTACTGCATATTGTACATGAACTCATCTGGTCACTTGTTAATATCTATTAAGTTGAATATTTTTTATGGTTAAGGAGTATGACAACATTTACGTAGAGCAATAGTATCTACTGTTAAATTTTAGATATTTAGTTCTCTGGTTTGACTCAATTAATAGGCCACTAGTTGGTTACAATGATAATTGTTACTTAAAAATTGGCTAATAAATTAGTTGTTGGCCTTGGAGTCATGTTTTGCCTTATGAACTCATGAGTGATAATGGATCAGCTATCAAGCTTGTCGATTTGGTGTACCCTGTATTACTATTAATGTTAATTTGTGAGAGATATTCTAGATTAGCATTCTTTAATGTTGTTCTAGTTATCAGTAATCGAGGTGCACAAGAGATGCTTGCTTCTATGTTATGAGAATTTTCTTTTGTTGCTATGTTCCGTGATCTCATTGGAGTCTATCTTTCAGATCATTTTATATATATATATATATATATATATATATATATATATATATCTGTATAATAAAGATTTTATTAATGAACAAAGCAATGTAATTAGCATAATATGTGATTTTGGTGATTTGTTGCCCCTATCACTAAAGCTAAAATCACATGTATATGGTGTATGTGAGGAGTAAAATTTATATCCTTGGTATGAGAGAGTTTCAAAGATTCAATTGAGTAGTGACCGCTAAAGTGGCACGCTTGATTGGGTTTGAGAAATTTCGGTCTCGTATATTGATTGGGATGTCTTCTGGTCTAATGTGTAGTCATACTCCCAAAGGAGGTGATTGTGTATTAGTTCATGGAGGGATACATGATGGTATGGTGGAGGAGTGACTGATCCTAGTGGTTCATATGCCCAAAGGTGATGAATTCACAAAGATTGGAATAAATTCTCATAACCGCTATCATGTGGGGAGTGTACAATTGCATGTCATGTATTCTGCCCAAATGTGATTATATGATTTTGCATGTAACTCTCTGGATGTGTACTTGTACGTCAAGTTACACAGTGCTCACATGATGCTAATTATATACATTGCTTGTAATTTTAGTCACTTTTTCTGTAATTAATAACTCCACTGTTATTGAGGTTTTTACTGCTTCAAATTTTAAGTTGTGGACATATGATTTGTTGCTTGAGAATGCAATAAAATTTGCTTACTATCCATGAAGCGTTCTATTCGGAACACTTGAAAAGAGGTTTGCTTGCGGACTGCACTGCTATAATATGATGGAAGCCTTAGTTGCTTAAAATTATGTTTTGTATAATATTGAAATTAGGACATATCTGCAAAGATTATGTTTAAGTCCTAATGACATATACATCTCGTATATGGTTAAAAGGTTGTTTCCAAAAAATTTTTATTTAAGGAAAATGACCGAGATAAAGAATAAACTGGTTAAAATTAGTCTTGAAGGTTGTCAGGCCTAATTGCAACGGTAAGTATTTTGGCAAGTATGACAATATTAAATTGCTTAAAGGGTCATTTGTCAAATACTTGGTATATTATGGAGTGGTAATTTAATTACTATGTCTGAAAATCCTGACAAAAGATTTGCCAAAAGGCATAATTGCACCATAATTAACATGGTAATGAGTAAGACTAATTTATCGGTCTACTGTGGGTTGCTATTTTGAAAGCAATTTTTTCACATACAAAACGTATTTCTTATCAAAGTTGTTTCATAAACTTCTTTTGAGTTATGGACTAGATGTAAATTGATTGAATCATATTAAATTTAGAGGTGTCATGCAAGAGTGAGGTTATCTAATCCAATATTAAGTATGTTGGAATTTAGATCCACTTGATATTATTTTGTATCTTATCCAGATTGTTAAAGGGGTATTGATCTTATGACCCTAAAGAAGATACAAGAATTATGGAATCACATACTCTAAAATTTCTTAAGATCGACGTAATTGTAGAGGATAGCTGCTCTTAGATTATTAAAGATAATAGTATGATGGGGGTTACTGTGTTTTTTGTCTTTACCTATATAGATAATTATGGAATCTCCTATACCATAGACTAAACTTGTTGAGGTTTAAGGTACTATTCTTGATATAGTTTATAATGAAATTTCTTAAACCTCTCAAGTGTAGAATGAAATGGTTGCAGCTTTATTAAGGAGATTTGTTAGGGAAAGACGATCAATTATGCCATC
The DNA here is from genome assembly GCA_014182395.1 of Eucalyptus sp. ANBG9806169. NCBI lineage: Eukaryota > Viridiplantae > Streptophyta > Magnoliopsida > Myrtales > Myrtaceae > Eucalyptus > Eucalyptus sp. ANBG9806169. Next base: position 38,444,230 of record CM024577.1, read on the forward strand.
AGACTATATAGTCTATTTGTGAGAGCATGCTTATAATATCCATTACATGGTTGTTTTAGCAACTTATATAAATGTCGTTTCTTGTTCTTAATTAAGTACGTGATTAAATGCCATAAAAAAAAGATAATAATATTTTTACTCTGAAAGAGGGGTGAATAGTTAGTGAAGAAATAATTATTTCTTTATAGATTCTTTCAGAGTGAACGTGGCATTAATAGTTTATTTTTTATATGGAGTTACGTCAAAGAGATACAAAATCTATATAGTGCAATCGAAAGATTTTGCAGCAAATTCAAGTAAACTTGTGTGTAGACTGAAAAGTCTTAATTCATGGTCTTAAGCAAGTTTCAGGCAATATTATTAAAGTTTCATAGTGTTGTTATTTTGTTCAATTGGAACAAAGTAATTCAATATATTGCAAGGTCAGTGGGAGGAAATTTATTTTTCTCATACATTTTGTACATGATATTTTGTTTACAAGTAATGACCTTGAGGCATCTTTTATCCTTTGTACTAAGGTCTGTAAGGATTATTTTTTGCCATATTATATTAGATTTTCTCGGAGGACATTTGCTGATTGTATATTGGAAATATTCAATATACATTATTGCAAGCCAGGAATTGCTCCTGTTGTTAAGGGTGATGGACTGAATCTATCACATTGTCCTTATTTAGATATTGAGAAAATCTAATTAAATGGTGTACCTTGTGTCAGTGCACTTAAAAGTATAATGTATGCTCGAATTTGCATTAGACTAAATATTGTCTTTGTGACGGGACTTCTAGGCAAATATTGGTCAAATCCAAGACGTAATCAGTGCGTTGTTGCCAAGAAGGTTTTAAGATGCTTAAAGAGGATAAGAGATTATATGTTAATATGTGGATATGTTCAATTCTTGCAGCTAGTAAGATATTTAGATGTAAACTTTGTTGGCTATTAAGATGATATAATATCAATAACGAAATACATATTTATGTTAGCAGGAAGTGCAGTAAATAAAGTTCTATGTCATATTTTATTATGAAAGCAGTGTTAGTAACATTCTTTTAGGCTGTTACTTGGGCTATTAGGCTCCAGAACCTCATGAAAGAGTTAATCGTTTTAATTTTATGGATTAACCCATACGGTTGTATTGAGACAATAATTTTGTTGTATTTTTATTAACAACGGAGGTCTCAATGCGTCTAAATATATGGCGGTCAAATCTTTTGACCAAAAGGAAACGGTACAGAAAGGTGACGTTTTAATATAACATATTTCCACAGATGATATGGTTGCAGATCCACTAACTAAAGGTCTACGCCCATATGTATTTTAAGCGACATGTCATTAGCATGGGCCTAGGAGTATCATGAGATGCTGTTGTTTAATAGGAGCTATTTTGGCTTTACTCTGATAAAGATTTCATCTGTATTCGTTACATTTTGTAACGGTTTGATATGTATCAACTTTTGCATTCAATAAAGTATTTTTGAATGTGTTGTCATTACGTTGAATACATATTGATAAAGTCTCAAGGTATTGTATAAACCTTGAGTGAAAGCTAGGGGCATCCGGTTATTAGCCTTGTCCATATGTCTTGTTATACATAAAGAATGGTTAACCGTAAGGACAAGACATATGTGGGTTCATGGAACCATAAATGCATTCTCTAGTGGCACAAGTTTTTGTGATGCTTAAGGTAAGAGAATGGACATTCTCTAGTGGCACAAGTTCTTTGTGACGCTTAAGGTCAAAAGAATGGTGACACGCGATTCCGACACGCACGGGGTCAATTTTAAAAATTTCTAATACTTGTGGGGACAAATGAGATCTCTATGAGAGATGTTATCCATTTGACACACTACCATATTAGATCCATATCAGGTAGAGTTGAGAACACTCGTGACCATGGAAGGCTCGTGTGTGTATACATGCAGGTTACCGCCATGATTCGGTGTTTGAGACTTTATGGGATAGGATTGACTATTAAGAATTATCTTTAGACCAATGTGCGCACATACAATACGATTTCAATTAATATAGTCCAAGTGGGAGAATGTAAGAGTTTTCCTAATATGGACTACATTAATTGATATTGTAATTTACTGTTTAACGTTTACCGTTTTACGGGGATTGGTCTAAGGTGAGATAGAAGGTTTCTTAATTAGTCTAATATGGGCTAGCTAGTATGGGCCGAGTTGAGCCTGGGCCGTAATGAGTGGGCCTAGCTGGAAACTCTATAAATAGTGCTAAATTCTCTCCTCTAACCCTAATTCTCACATGTATCCTCACCTAAGGGGCGTTTACCTAATGCTAAACGTGAGGGGGGGCCGCCTCATTGAGCCAGTGATACGGAGGGCAATAGAGGAGAAGGACTTGATGCGTGGATCCCTTTGATATGTGGGAAATCCCTTTTCTGCTTCCGCTTTATGTATGATGAATCCCAAAACAGGTGCGTTAATCTTTCTACTCAATTATGTATGTTCTTGTTCTGGTTATGGAGATCTTGGGGTTGCGCAATTTGCGTCCAACAACCACGCCATACTGGTCAGATCGCAAGTGCCTTCAATTGATAGTGAGATTCTTTTTATAATTTTCTTTTCCTCTTTATTTGATCTTAAACCACCAAATATTTTGCCCTGTTTTATTCGAGATTTACCAAATAAGAAATACGCCATTTCAAGGAAACGTATCCTCCTTCTCCTCCTGGCGAAGGAAGCATGAGCCTCGGGATCAATGGTCCCGTCATTGAAGCAAGTCAATTACGTTATCTTACTTTTTTCCAAAGCAGAATAATTCCCGCTGAGTTGGACTCTTTGGTCCGCATAGCCCAAGCGGAGACTTGGGAAAGAGAAGTCTGAGGATGTAGACGTAACTGGAAATGAGAGAGAGAGAGGAATCTTCATTCTAATCTTCGTACTAAAAAAATGTAGGAACTATTGTTTCCGATTCCTATTTCCAACGAAGGACGTGCCGTTTCAAAGGAAAAGTTGTTTGGTGCCTGGGAATTTACGGATCAAGATCCTCTGATTGTCTAGGCATCTTGCTAATTTTTATTTATGAATAAACTTCACATGCAACTAAATTTTATTACGGATTAAGATTCTCTTAAATTAAAGTAAATTGACATTATTTTTTCTTTCCTGATGAGTGTAATTTGATGTTTTGAGTTTACTACATTGAGAAGATGACGTATTAACACAAAAAAGAAAGGTCTGAACTTAATCTTCCCATTTATACCTTTTTTTCCTGATTTCCTTTTCTTTCTCGTTTATGTTTTTCTTCGTTTCTTCCTCAGTTCCATGGGTAATATCACTGCCCTCCTCCTTTTGTGATAGAGAGGCAAGCTCGGCGAAAGATAGCCCGATCCAATGGGAAGCGATTGCCGCTAGTGGCAAGGCACGACAATGAGGTGAGGGCCGTGTGACCCACGGTTTCACCGAAAAATTGTGAATACTTTGTTATTGGTTAGGCCATCAATACTCAGGTGGGAAAAAGAGGAGAAGAAGATGAACGGTGAGGATGGTCAGCTTTTTGGGCTCCTACAGGGCTCACTGACAAAGTCAAATGCGTGGTTTGCATTCTCTTGTTGCCGGGGGAGGGGGTGGGGGGGAGGGGAGACTTGACCAACAAAAGTCGAGATAACATGCAACTCCAATATCTCAGTTTCAAGTGATGGCGATGGCAACAAAGAGCGCTTTGGACTAGGTTCATATGTACTCGTTGCCATGGAAACTATTCAAACTTTCCTTGATTTTATGTGAGGAAAAGTATTGGATCCAATTGGACAAGTTTGTTGACCTAGTGCAACTCCTTGTAGGCCACGGCTAAAATCTCCGACAGAGGTACACATTACTATTGCTTCACGTAATGCATTTGCATGTGTATAAGTGATTTGCATGAAAAATTGCCGAACAACTTTTACAGGTAGTCACCTCCTGATGCCAATGGAAATACTTGCAACATCGATTGAGTTAAGGACGTCTATCAGCTTGTTCGGCTCGGAAAAAGACTTATGAAAAGTTACAATGAAATGTGACGATGTTTTTACCCTACAATTAGCACGAAATGACAGAACACTTGTATGCAAGTTTTGGATCATCCGCTCTGAGGGACGTAGAATTACTTCATAGTAGAGTAGCTCCCAGTCATTTACGATCATTTTCTAAGTATGTAGTAATTCGTAGACCAGTGTAGTGATGATCCCTAGGGACATGAAGTTCTTTTATGAGTGACAGGAAAAAGTGACGGAGAAGTGCTCTAATAATTTGATTTTCAAATGGTTTCGTATATACGAGAAAAATCTTTTGGAAAAGTCATGCAAAGTTGACAAAATACGATAATAATCAAGCTATTGATTGACAAATTACAAAAGCCAGGCATCGCAGCAAAGTCAAACTACGATACGAAGGCCATGTCGGTTGGAGGCGGCGAAGGCGAGGGAAGAGAGGAGGGCGTCGAGGTTGGACTGGTAGGCGGAGTTCGGAGTGAAGAGGGTGGTGTTTAGGCAATGATGATACAGATTTTCGGCCGCCGGTCCAGTACTGAAAGTTTTGAAGAAGATAAAGAAAAGGTAGGGAGAGAGGGAGACGGCGAAGCAAGATTTCATGGTCGGATCGATGATTGTATGGCTATAGGTAGATCGGCGTGGAATCATAGGAACAACAATGCTTGAATTGTCGATTCTACACGGTTCTACGCACTTGCTCGCCACGTCTCCATCGACAAGTCTTGTATCACTTTACGATGGATGTGAAGTTGGGAGACCCCTCGTATTTTAATTAATTAGATGAATAGAAAGCAAAAAATCTAAGACCACTTGTGGTGCGAAGAATCGGTCCCACACCGTCCCGACTAAAATCTCTGCGCTGCCAATGGGACAGGGCGATGAGCCAACCATGGAGGATCAAGGTGGGATTTTACTTTTGGGGGCGACTTCGCAAATAGTCTAATCTCGCCGATTCTGGATTTTGCAAGCTCTTGTTCTATACGCTATTTGGTTCCTTTTTGAGTTTATAACATATTAGATTGGCGAAATATAAAAAATAAATGAGATTAATAAAATGAGAACTGTGATGTGAGTTTTTATTGAGAAAACAATCCGATTTGAATCCGTGGAAAATTTCAAGCAAAAAACAAAATAGAGTGGGAAAATCTGTTGATAATTTTCTCCTTTGTTCCAACTAGGCTCTTTCTCTAAATATATGGAGAGATCGTCAAGAAAGTGGTGAAATCCAATCCCATCAATGACATATTTACTTAGATTCACATTCACTTGTAAGTTTAAGTCAATGAGTTATGAAGTCTGTAAATTAATTAAGATAATATAAATTTTGTTGAGGAAACAAATGATCAAATAGTAAATAAGAAAATAAACTGACTATCAGATTATATGAGAGCAATAAAAAATTTCACTATATATCAAGCGATACAACGAAAATTACAACTATACTCAAGTCACTTAATACTATCAGTATTTCCCAAGTTTTAATTATATCCAATAGTTCAGACAATGTTTAAAACCCATGAGAGATTTCCCCAAAAGTCAAAATGAAACATTAAGGAAATTGCGCGAGTTGCATTCTTCTTTGGCTCCAACGTGAAGACTGGAAGAAAGACAAGTCGAAACATGTATGATGTATCCAAGTGATGTCGTTGTAGAGAGAGAGAGAGAGAGAGTGGCTCTTATAGCTTTGAATTTTCCATCAAAATGATGGTAATGATAGTGATAAATTTGCAATATTAAAATTGACTCGTACAATTCGATGCAACCGTCAATCGGTGTGAAGAAAGATCAAACCCCCTCGAAACGTTTAACTCTAACCTAATTTGCTTGAGATATTGCCCTCTTTAATCGATCATACACGAACTCTCGCTGTTTCATCTCTAGAAGGCCACCCAAGTTGATGTTTCTCAATCATACGTGCTTGACATTGGGATTCTTTCAGAAACCAATAAAACAAAAAAACAAAAAAGGATTCAAGGACTTGATCAAGCCTTGAAATCACAACAACTGGTGCTCATATGATTCCTTCCTAACATCCCTATCCTTATCAAGGGTTGAGCGTTGGGCGACCACCATGCCGGGATCACCAAGTGACACTATGTGGTTGTCATTGGCCTTAGCCAGCCATGCCATATTGGTCAGATCGCAAGTGCCTTCAATTGATAGCGAGATTCTTTTTATAATTTTCTTTTCCTCTTTATTTGATCTTAAATTACCAAATATTTTGCCCTGTTTTATTCGAGATTTACCAAATAAGAAATACGCCATTTCAAGCAAACGTATCCTCCTTCTCCTCCTGGCGAAGGAAGCATGAGCCTCGCGATCAATGGTCCCGTCATTGACGCAGGTCAATTATGTTATCTTACGTTTTTCCGAAGCAGAATAATGCCCACTGAGTTGGACTCTTTGGTCCGCATATCCCAAGCGGAGACTTGGGAAAGAAAAGTCTGAGGATGTAGACTTAACTGGAAAAGAGAGAGAGAGAGGAATCTTCATTCTAATCTTCGAACAAAAAAAGAATGTAGGGACTCTTGTTTCCGATTCCTTTTTCCAACGAAGGACGTGCCTTTTCTAAGGAAAAGTTGTTAGGTGCCTGGGAATTTACGGATCAAGATCCTCTGATTGCCCGGGCATCTTGCTAATTTTTATTTATGAATAAACTCCACATACAACTAAATTTTATTACGGATTAAGATTCTCTGAAATTAAAATAACTTCACGTTATTTTTTTCTTTTCTGACGAGCGTAATTTGACCTTTTGAGTTTACTATATTGAGAAGATGACATATTAACATAAAAAGAAAGGTCTGAACTTAATTTTCCCATTTATACCTTTTTTTCTTCATTTCCTTTTCTTTCATGTTTATATTTTTCTTCGCTTCTTCCTCAATTCCACGGGTAATATCACCGCCCTCCTCCTTTTGTGATAGAGAGGCAAGCTCGGGGAAAGATAGGCCCATCCAATGGGAAGCGATTGCCCCCATTGGCGAGGCACGACAATGAGGTGAGGGCATGTGACCCATATGAGATCTCCAAATGTTCGGGAGTGATCCGCGGTTGAGTTGGAGAGAGAGGGGGGATCTATGGTTTTGTGTTGATTTTGCAGCATTCATTGATTAAAAAACTTTGGAAGATAAAAGTGACACTTTTTGAAATGTAGGATGCAAAATTGTGAACACACTCTGGATGTTGTTCTATGCTCACACGGTATTGGATTCACCGAAGAATCGTGAATACTTTGCTATTGGTTAGGCCATCAATACTCAGGCGAGGGAAAGAGAAGATGAACGGTGAGGATGGTCACCTTTTTGGCCTCCTACAGCGCTCACTGACAAGGTCAATTGGGTGATTTGCATTCTCTTGTTGACTGGGGAGACTTGACCAACAAAAGTCGAGATAACATGTAACTCCAATATCTCAATTTCAAGTGATGGCGATGGCGACGGAGAGCGCTTTGGACTAGGTTCATATGTACTCGTTGTCATGGAAACTATTCGAACTTTCCTTGATTTTACGTGAGGAAATGTATTAGATCCAATTGAACAAGTTTGTTGACCTAGTACAGCTCCTTGTAGGTCACGGCTAAAATCTCCAACAGAGGTACACATTATTGCTGCTTCACGTAATGCATTTGCGTGTGTATAAGTGATTTGCATGAAAAAAATTGCCGAACAACTTTTACAAGTAGTCACCTCCTAATACCAATGGAAATACTTGCAACGCCGATTGAGTTAAGGATATGAACTAGTTTGTTTGGCTCGGAAAAAGACTAATGAAAAATTACATGAAATGTCACGATGTTTTTACCCTACAATTAGCCCGAAATGACAGAACACTTGTGTGCAGGTTTCGGATTATTTGCTCTGAGGTTTATAGAATTACTTCATCGTAGAGTAGCTCCCAATCATTTAAGATCATTTTCTAAGTATGGAGTAATTCATACACCAGTGTAGTGTAGACGATCCTTAGGGACATGAAGTTCTCTTATGAGTGACAGGAAAAAGTAACGGAAAAAAGCTCTAATAATTTGATTTTCGAATGGTTTTATATATATGAGGAAAATTCTTTTGGAAAAGTTATGTGAAGTCGACAAAATGCGATAATAATCAAGCTATCGATTGACAAATTACAAAAGCCAGGCATCGCAGCGAAAGGCAAACTACGATGCGAAGGTCACATCGGCATTGAGAGCAGGTGAGGAGCGAGTGCTCGTTTAGCATTAATTCTTTTGCTCTAGTCATCATCACCTAATGCCAGTTCGAAAATGTGTGCTACTAATTTCAGACCTTGGTGAGACTAGCAACCGAAACCCAAATTAAATATGAAAACCTAGGTTTACATTGATTTTTTTTTCCCTATAGGTTTTTAATACTGAGCTAAATGATAAGATTCTGTTTTTTGTTATTCTTTTAAAGGGTTTGGCTTTTGTGGTTTTACAGCAATAAATGCCAATTTTGGCAATTAACTTTGGAAGCTTTATGTTCCGATTGCAAAAGATGAGTCTCACAAGTGCGCCATTACAAACATAGCATAACAGTACCACTAGGCTAACAGACTCTAATTACAAAGAGTTCTCTTTTCTAATTTTCATCTTTAAGGCAAAATCTCAATGCAATGTGAAAAAGCTTTCAATTTTCATTTACAACAAGGAAATAGAAATGTCAATATCAATGATGGCCCAAAATAAACAGGAAAACAAAATTATCTAATGAAGGTTCTTGACAGGAACGTCTTGCTAACTTGCTATGTCAATTGGAAATATAATACTTGAATCTGTAGTGCCACAATGAAAACAAATTTTCCAATGATTGTCCATTTGACCAGATAAAATCAAAAGTTGAAAAGTAATATGTGTCGACAAGTTAAAACCTCAAGCCACAGAGTTAGATTTATTAAAATTAGGTTACAAAACTTCAACAAAAAAAATTAGTTTACAAAACTGTTTAAAGTACTAGGTTTTTACAAAGGAATTTCAATTTCAATTTACCAAAATTGCAAAGCACGGTGAAATTATCTATCGCAAGAGAATGGTGAAACTTACATAACTAGCAAGATATACACCCCCATCCAATTGGTGGTGGTAGTTATTCCTCTTGCCACAAATGATCTCTAGAAGTATTATGCCGAAACTATAAACATCATATTTCACCGAGAACTTTCCATACATTGCATATTCTGGAGACATGTAACCACCACAAAAACAAACATTAGCCACATATATATAGCAAATATAGATGTAGCCATGCAGCATCCTTGAATAGATAAATGGGCAAGTCCATCATCCAATTGCAGAGGCATCTATAAGACTTACAAAGTCCCAACAATTTTATTTGTGTTAGCCTGAGTTTGATCAACTCCAAAAATTCTTGCCATGCCAAAATCTGAAATCTTTGGGTTCATTTCACTGTCTAACAAGATATTGCTACATTTGAGGTCACGATGGATGATCCGAAGATGAGAATGTTTGTGTAAATAGAGCATTCCTCGAGTGATCCCAAACACTATTTTATAATGTAATGGCCAATCGAATTGTCCCCTTTTTTCGGGATCTGCATCATTGCACCAATATTCATGAATATGCTAGGATGGGGCACCTATTCAAAAACTCAAGGCAAAGCTCATCACACAATACCAAAATATATTTAATCTCATTCATCAATGGTAGCCCAAGAAAAACCTATAATTAGTTAAAAGAACAAAAGCCAAGGGTTTCCAAAGCTAGTGAAAGCTTGAGCATTTGATTTCAAGCAAATTATACATTCTGCACATAAGAAAGTTAAACTGCAACGTACCAAATAAGAAATAATCGAGGCTTTTATTTGGCACAAACTCGTAGGCCAATAGCTTTTCGTCTCCCTCCAAGCAAAATCCAAGTAGTTGTACAAGGTTTCTGTGTTGAAGCTTCGCAACTAATAGAACTTCATTCTTAAATTCATCATCACCCTGTCTTGAGCTTTGAGATAGCCTCTTCACCGCAATTGTTTGTCCATTAGGAAGTCCACTGTTTGCATTTATCATTTAATTCCGTGTTAAAACTTCTTAAAAATTAACTTTAAAAAGCTTTAAATGTCTCTTTTTCTTCAACATCATTATGTTCAATCCATATGTAAAGCATTCTTGATTGTTTCTAACTATAATCTAATATGTACCTGGAAAACTTCACCAAATCCACCTTCACCCAACTTGCTTTCATGAGAGAAATCATTTGTCGCGGCTTGTATGGTAGCCAAGTCAAATTGCAAGGACTCCATGGTAATAAGTTCGTTTGCACCTGCATTACCAAATTACTCAAGTTGAATATCAAATTACATTGACAATGGCTCTTAGTGGCATTTATAGGGTCACCAGTGCTTGGGAACATTGTCACAATGAAGAGCACTAGATTAGACTACGATGGTCGCGTCACCCTACCTCAAAGCAATCTTCATTCTCTTGATTGGTCTTGAAGCAAAAAAAAAAAAAAAAAAAAAAAACAAACAAACAAACAAACAAAATCATCAATGCTATAGGAAACAAAGTAATGAGATGAATCTTGTATCATGATCACTTCTCTAGGCTGAGGGTAGTGTTAGGTCTGTTAATTGCAATGCATATGCTACCTTAGCTTGGAGGGAATTGTTAAAGAATAGGAGTATTTTGAGGCCTCGTTATGTAGCAAGTTATCGTAAATCTATGTCACTCTAGTACGACTCATGGCCTCCTAATGGCATATTGCTGGATGTATACCCAAGCAAAGTAGTTGATGATTCCATTCTTCTCTGAACTGCAAAAGTGGCTATCTAATTTTTAACTTCATCTAGAAATGGTGCAAAAGTTTTTGATTTTTTCTTCAGAAGCTTCTGAGCCAGTTGAGAACCCGTTCAATTTAGGGACAAGCCTGGATAGAGGGTAATGGCTTGGAGCCGAACCAACCAGGCGGTTTCTAGCCGGTTTCCTTATTGAAATGGACCTGATGCTCCCTCCTCGTTGTTATAGCAACATGTATAGGAATTCCTAAGATATATGATTGTTGTGGGACATATTGTCTCTTCTTGGTCGATGAACAAGCTTAACTTATCCATCAAAAAGAGGAATCCAAGAAATCCTATCTGACGACTAATGGAGTTCAATTGATGAAGAAATTTGAACGAATGTATGGCCAGCTCTATTGTTTTATTGACAAAACATTCTGTCGGCTAAGAATTTTTGGCATGGGTTTCTATATATCACATCTTGAAAATGAGGAATCTCGAATTGCACCAAACTAATTTGCATATTTGAAATCGATACCTCGCTAAGTAAAATACTCATACTTTTACTTAAAATACACTTGTGCATGTACTTTTGAATAAAACTTCCTTTTATCGCACTTTTGCTAAGTTAACAGAAAATTACTTGTTTGCTTTTTGGAGTAAACCAGATTATACACATACAAAGAAAGGCGATAATATAGTTGGGTAGACTTGTTTTAGGTTCTTTCTTGGTTCAATTAATGATATGACACCCAAAATATGGTCAATAAATTTCAACTTTATAGAAATGAAACATTATTCTTGTGATCCCTGTTAGATAACACGAATTAGTAACAGATGTGAATTATTAGGTTCGATATCTACATTTCTATATTTTTGAATAGTCTCACGTTAATATTTTTCTTGTTTACAATATAGCTAATGTAAAATCATGATAACGTTATTTTAAGATTCTATTATAGTGACACAACTCTTGTGATATACAAATAAGGGAAACGATAATATGTACGCATAAGTATTTTGAATCATATAACTTTAGTCTTGTATGATACTGACAAAAGTTGATACTGGTCGTCACTTAATTGATTCTAATATCCAATGTACTTTGGCTTTTAGTAATAAGTTTAAAAGGAAAACTAATTGATAAATACAGATACAACGTTTTTAAAGCTTGTAATAAGGATTAGCAGCTCCACTTGTTTGATTTGATACGGCTTGCTAACCAGCTTGAATTATGAAAAAGGGCGTTGGCGCAGTTTCTATAAAATGTTCAGCCAACATGTTATTGTTGTAGTAGCTTAATTTAAGCTTATAGAGTTGTCTCATCCAATTTTAAGGTATTGCAGTTTTAGAGTTTGTATAACTTGTCATGTCATGACCTACTTTTTTCGTCCGGAGGGGAAAAGACATAGGCTCATGGGCATTGTGTAAAAGGCGGGCCTATAGCTCTTGTTTTATATGCGGGCTTTCCCAAGCCCATACCTCGCGTGAGTTGGAGTATTCAAATTGACGCTATAAGAATTTTCAAATAAGAAGTCGCCACAAGTTTATTGGAATCAGCTAAAAATCAAGTGAGGTACGGGAGCAAACCTCACTTCCTATGCAATCAGATAATCTATGGTCGGGGATTTGATTACATCAATTAATCAACTAGTGCCATTTCAGTACCTAATGTTTGTCAGATAGTTTGGATTGACTTTAAACCTATTCATTAACATGTGAGGCAATTGTCTGGGTGCACAATAATTAAAATAACAATTACCAACTAGTGAAAACATTAAATAAATTGCAAAGTAAAGTGTTATCTAACGCTAATAAATAAGAAAAATGCCAATTCTAACTAGGCCAAGGGAAAACCTTAGGAGTGCGCAGTCTCATAACAATCAAAATAGAAATGCGCAAATGATGACCTAGCATTTGCCTCTAAGAACACTCTAGTCCTATGGTAAAGTCCTAAGAGCTTATTCAATTTTGAGCATAATTTTATCAAGGATTTTCACACATTTTAAGTGAAAACAACTTAAAAACTAATTTTTAAGATTTTTCATGACTCTTAGAAAAAAAATTCTGGAATTCTAATTTTTAATATTTTTTATAAAAAATTGGAATTCTAATTTTTAATATTTTTATAAAAATTATATATTTTTTAATTTATAATAAAAATATTTTATTTAATTAAAAAAAAAAAAAGATCCGGGTTGTGCTGGGCCCGGACTCGCTGGCCAGGGTACGCGTATTGTTCCGCGATCTCGTTTGGGCTCAAGAGCCCAATCGGTTCAAGGCCTAGACTCCTGTATAAGGCATATGGGCCCACAAGTTCACTTTTCTAATTTACTTTTCTTCAATCCAGCCCAACCAGCCAGCCCAATTTTAGTTATCCTAGCCTAAAATCTGACCGGCCCAGCTCCCTACTCGGCCGAACTATCCCAATGTCTCCTAAGCAAAAGCTCTAAGCCCAACTCCAAATCCCCTCCTCCCGAACGTCCGCACAGGTATACTCCTCCAGCCTTTTTTTTTTTTTTATTTATTTCCCACTTCATGCTTCTTCAACGAGAACCCACTATTCTTGCCAAAAACACACCATTCCTCATCGTCAATGCGCCCCGGGAAACTTCTTTATCGACCTCAACGTATAATGCCAACACTATTGGAGAATACCAACACTATTGGAGAATGCCACCACCGACCCTATACCTTCGTCGCTAATCGTGACCGGAGAAGAACAAAGAACACGGATTTGGCTGAGACATTTTAGCGAACATCCGGCAGGCATCAACTGAGGGGGAGGAGCATTTACTCAATCAACACTCGAGCTCTCATTGTAATCCACAAAGAATCAACAATCAGGACTGGAAATCAATAGGGTGGACACCCAATCACATTCAATACAAGCATGAATGAGGAACAACAATCTCTGTCTCGGGTTTTACCAGAAGGGAGCAAAACGGGCAGCGTTCTCTCATCGAACGCTTGGCGTACGTCGGTTGGAGGGAAGAATATTCACTCACTCGGGGACCAAACCCACAACGAATCGGCGAATCAACAATAAAAAATTGACACGGAAAGGCTGGTCCGAACCCAGCTAGAACGAAACAGTGAAAACAGGTCTCGGTCTCTAGCTTGACTGAGGCAGAATGAAGTAGCAGGCTGAGCAAGGGGTCCCTACCTGGCTCGGAGAAGGCGGCTAGATGGCGAGCTCGAGACGAATCGAGCTATGGCAGGTCGCCTTGGTGTCTCCGAACCAAGATCCTCGAGGCAAGGGAAGTTCGGACCGAAAAGACACTTACCGAAGATGTGGGTACCGGGAAAGCAAGGTCGGGACGACGAGGATAGCGGGCAGGGGTCGTCGAACTTGACTCCAGCGTGGCCAAACGACCGGAGAACTCCATCTCCGCTCCTCTCTCTGTCACTTCTCTCCGAAGAACCCACAAACAATCCCCCTCAAACAAGCTAGCCCCCCTCGCTTTTAAGCAACGGTGCGCATGGCTTCCTATCGTGCCAGCTGGCGCTGTCGGTCCACCCCCCAACTGAACATCTCGCGAGCTCGACGCCCTGGCCGCCGTCACCCCTATCCTTCGTCGCGTACGCCGTCCTTCTCTCTTCCCCCTTTTGTCCCTAGTGTAAAAGAGGAATGGAGGAAGAGAGAAAAAGGAGAGGGCTGGGCTAGGAAAAACTAAAGAAGCCGAGCCCAATGGAAGAGAACGAAAAAGAGGATAGGAGGCCAGGCCGGCCATCCCCAGCTCATCTTCGCCCTTTCTTTCTTTTTTTTCAAATAATAAATTATAATAATAAAAAAAATTAAATTAATTTTTAAAGATTTTAATATTAGTAATGCAAATGCTCCCAATGTCCGTATGCGTAGTTTTGCTAGGGGTTAAATAATGAATGATTAAATTGGTCGTCAAAATTTAGGTATTGGCGTAACTCAATTCACAAGTCGTGGTATTTGATAGAAATTTTTTAGCACAACATAGTTACAATTATTTAACAAACTCTTAATTTTTGTGATTTATATATCTGATTCCTTGCAAAAAAATAAAGAAATATCAAAATATGATCAATTCTATGCTATAGATAATTTACAAAAACATAAAGGCAAATAGTCAATTTACAACTTTTTTCTTTGACAACTTCATTCTTCATCTTTCCCTTTATAAGAAAATTGCCAAACTAATCTGAAAACTTCTTAGATGAAAGATGGTTAACATTTAAACATTCTAACGCCCCCCTTAACTATATTGGAATTTGACCTAAGATTGAAGTGTGATGATTTGACACGCAAGAAGGGGCCTTGAGATACCTCAATGAAAAGGCTTAATCGAGAAAGTCTGAACTTCAATTGCAATTCTATTATCTGTAAGTATTTGGTTAAGATAAAATGACGAGGCTGAAGGAAAAACAAATTCTAGGATGAACAAACCCTGTTTGATCACCTATCAATATGTAAATTAAATTTGAAGGAAGAGCATACTGAACTATCATCTGTTATGATAACTACATTATCATTACATGTATACTCCACCTTAACTCATTTATCCTTGCACTTTGAACCGTGATTCCTATAGTTCCTCACCTCATTGCAACAACAACAACTGGATGGTTACGAATGTTGGGCCTTTATTTAGAATGGCTATTCCTTTTGCTACTTCCAAACTCTCTTTGTTTTTCTCTTTCTCATTTAGCCAAACCTTGCATCAAATCATATGCCATGTTATATTATTGCTACTTCTTTATCACTCTGTATAGAGCAAGATGGACTCTATCATTTCTAAGGAAGTTGTAGTGTGCCCGATTAGAAGAGTATTAGTGAAGTTATCAAAAGAATCCGATAGTAATGCAAAATAACATTATGCCTTGTTTCTCATTGGAAAAGGCTTCATTGACATTTTCCAAGTCCATCTTGAATTTGTTAAATTCATCTAAAATGGGCTTTGATTGATGTACCTCTGACCATGCTAAATTGAATAATCTTTTTGGGTATATATAAGTAATTATTCAAACCCTCTGTTAGATAATGCTATCATAGCCTTTTCTTCGACCACTTCAGTTAACACCTTATCTCACAAAATCAACAAGATTATGCTCTTTTCCTCCTTCATCAATTGTATTTCATCGGCATTTTTATT
The DNA here is from genome assembly GCA_014182395.1 of Eucalyptus sp. ANBG9806169. Taxonomy (NCBI): domain Eukaryota; kingdom Viridiplantae; phylum Streptophyta; class Magnoliopsida; order Myrtales; family Myrtaceae; genus Eucalyptus; species Eucalyptus sp. ANBG9806169. Next base: position 38,460,076 of record CM024577.1, read on the forward strand.
TCTTTCAACAGCTTATCCTTACTATCCAACTCCTTCTCTGAATTGTGGATTGTTAAGGGCATGCATCTTAATGCTCCATTACTTGCTCCTCCAATTGACTTTCTCAATCTCAACTCTTGCTCCAAACATGATCCCAAATACAATATTCCACACAGTGATTAGATAACAAAAATGCTAGTTCTAGAAATCCTAAATTTAGGTTTGATATCAGTTCTCATGAAATAGCATTGAAGCCAACGAATATTGTAATTAGGTACTCATCAAATAATAAGATATTGAAATTATTAGAGAAATCAACCAAATAATAAGAAAACTATATATTTACATGATTCAATTTGATTGTTGGCATTTATTTTACAGGGGGAATCAACTGCAAAGACATCCACTGTGAATTCGTAGAATTAAAGAAACCACTCAAGTGTTTCCACCCTTAAATTACAGGAATTCACAATTGTGTTTACGCACAATCTCTCATCGTCTCACTAAGAAAATTCAAAAAGGGAAAAACTAGACACTCCGAGCTTTATCCGTAATTGAATGGATGAACTCCACTTGTAATTATGGCCGCTGCCGTAGCACAAGAGCACTTGGGCTTAAATCTCTCTTAGCCAGCTCACATTAACTTTATGAATATATTATACCGCCACAAGAAGTCCAATTTTGGTCTTCTCCATGAGCCGCTCAGTGAGTTGGACTTGTTGGAATTCCTTGGCCAGACTTAAACATGGACTTTGACTCCAAGTGGAATTATGGTGTTTGTTTTGCCTTTAAATTCGATCCAGACTCAAGTCAGTAACCGAGTTCTAATTGCATGAAAATTTGTATTTCCACACATATGGGCTGGACTTCAATTGGGTCGGGTTTTCAATCAACAGGTTCAAGCTCAACACTTAATTTCAAGATTATAAAAACAAGTTCAAGCTCGAGACATAATTTAACACGTACATTCTCTCTCAGCATGCTCTATCGTGCATGATCAAGCTTTACACCTAGGGACAAATCAAGCCTCACCATAGCCCTTCCTCGATTAAGGACTATACGGCTATCTGATTACCTCTTTTTTTGTTGAAAGAGGCCCTCAATGTCCAAACATATATATCTTCCTACTAATACTAAATAAACTTAAATCTAACAAGAAACTAGTTCAAAATAGCTAAGGAAAAAAAAAATAAGTGCTCCCGATAGATAACATGTTTTTATTGATGATAATTCCTCATCTGCATCTGTAACTAAAGGCAAATCTATATTCGCCATTTTCCAAACTTTTTGATATAGTAAACGGAGACTTGATTTTCTATTAAGACAAACAGGAATAACAAATAACAAATGTACCACAAAAAAATTGAGTCTTTGATATAAAAGTGACCGAAGAATGGGCAGGTTGCTATAAGAGTCATGATGGAGATAGGACTAGTTTTTATTCTTAAAATAGCAATAAATTGAAATTTCAAGGAAGTAGGAAGGAAAGTAAATAATCGAACGAAACTACACAAATATGGAAATCATTAAGGGCAATATTGTCGATTTAGTGAAAAGGGACAGATTTTTTGTTTTTTTTTGCCTCTTTAAATTGGCAAAAGGTAGAGATTTAGTCGGCGGATATAATCACACCCTTTCTACAATCTACAGACTTCCATGCACCAACTATTTTCATTTGATTTTTTTCCCTTTGGAAAAGAATCGTTGGAAGATGCAATCAAGGTAGATGGTGCCATCAGCAAAACCAATGCAAATTTGATGTTCTCATATCCGACAATCAACCTTGACAAGCTTCAGATCATACGGTCGACAAGGCCGTGCACAAAGTCACGGTAGGACAGACTCAGCTTGAAATTGATTTTAATGTTTAATAAGTTAAAGACTCGTCCATTTTACCAAAAAAAAGTTAAAGACTCGTCCCTTCTGTGTCCCATCCGAATTACAAGAACCTTGGACAAGCAACAACAGACCATAGAGTTGAAAGCAGGAAACAGTGAAGGGATCTTCGTCGATCATACGTGCTGTTTTTCGTGAAACTGGGACAAGAACAATTTGGTGAGCAGAAGCGCTTTTTATCCTTTTGGAATGAGAATTCCAAGTCCAGTAAACTTACCGAAACGAAATTTTACACCAGTGGTCTAGAAGTAGTGGAAATAAGGCAAAAGAAAAGTTCCACATACCTTCAGATGTCGTAACCGGAGGAGGAGGCGGGGCCCGCACGGCAGCGACATTGTATAAGGGGCGCGACTCGTACCTTACGTTGCAGCTCGGGGTGACTGTCGTCGCTCCTTCCTTCACCTCGAGAATATCAATCGCTGACAGGAGGCATCCGTTACACTCCAACTCCGTCAAGTCCGGCGTGCACTGCGCCATCGTGTACAGCTTCTGCAAGCTCGTCATATTTATCTCTGCGCACGCTAATTTCTTCCCGGACGTGCTGCCTGAAGCCCTATAGGCAACGTCCCTCATGCTCTTTCCAAGTTGTTGCGTGAACCTGGCCCGTTCACTGATGTTCCTGGTGTTCATCGTTCTGGCAGGCTTCTCTTCCATGACGGAGAAGATGGACTGGTTCGAGTACCGCAACATGCACTCGTCGTACCAGATCACAGAGACTCGCAACATGACGGAGAGAGATATTCGCGTGCAGCTTCGGTACAGAAAATTTTGAAGAAGAAGAAGAAGGAGAGAGAGAGAGAGAGGGAGGGAGACGGCGAAGCAAGATTTCATGGCTGGATCGATGATTGTATTGGCTATAGCTAGATCGGCATGGAATTATAGCAACAATAATGTTTGAATTGCTGTCCCAAGGAGTATTGTCCGTTCTACAGGTTCCGTGCACTCGCACACCACGACTCCATCGACAAGTCTTGTGTAACTCTACGATGGATGTCAAGTTTGTAGACCACTTGTCGGGCGGAGGATCGGCCCCACCAGCTCCCGACTGAAATCTCCACCGCGAGTGGAATTTATCGTGTTCCCTCTTGCGACCGCCCGTTGCTCAGTTCGTTGCGACCATTGACTCCTGAATTTTAATTGACAAATTTGTAACACACAATTAGATGGTTAAAATAAAGAAAAATAGACCAACTTCCTTGGCTCAAATTCTCATCTCATAAATTGCATATTTCAACCCATTCGGTGCGTCAAAGAGAGCTACAAAAAATTCGTGGATTTAGGAGTGTAGTTGTTCCTATGCCCATCCGATTGACATATAATTACTTCATTGTAGAGTAGCTCCCAGTCATTTATGATTTTTTTCCATGTCTATAGTAATTCGTAGACCAGGATGGCAAATGAGAACAATGGCGTAATTTAGGTGAATGACTTAGGCTCCGTTCGTTTCGCGGAAAATATTTTCCAGGAAAATGTTTTTCGAATTTTCCGGCGTTCGTTTCACGGAAAATGAATTCCGAAGAGAAAATGTTTTCCATGGAAGGGAAAAAGTCTTCTAAATTGGGGGAAAATATTTTCCACTTTTGAAAAGTGAAAAACATTTTCCTCACTTGATCTCTCTTATCTCACACATCTACAAATCCTCAATTCCTCCTCCCATTTCTTCTTCTTCTTTTCTTTTTTTATTCGAATTATTTTTAAATTGTATTTTTCTTTTTTTATTCAAATTATTTTTATTTTTATTTTTAATTTTCTTTTTCTTTTCTTTATTTCCCATCTTCTTCTTTCTTGGCTAGTCGTCGGCCGTCACCAAGTGAACCTCAAAGTCGTTGATCTCAAGCTCAAACTTGTCGATCTGGCGAGTTTCGAGCTTGACACTTTCGCTCGCCAATCTAGGGAGCGGAAAATATTTTTCTTACTGAACACCAGAAAATATTTTCCCAAACATTTTCAAGTTTTAGCCGAACACCAGAAAATATTATCATTTTCTTGGAAAATGACTTCTGGGAAAATATTTTCCGGAAATGGCTTATTTTCCGCGAAACGAACGGACCCTTAGTGTAGCGTAGACGATTCCAGGGGAGAGCGTTAAATTGTAACTAAGAAAAGGGAAGGTTGCAACCAACCAGCGCATTTCAAAAGGCCTGAGACATTCCAATAGACAAACATAATTCGGAATCTGTAGTGAAACAGCAAAGAAAACACGAAGACGCAGAAAGAATCAAAGGCATAGATAAATGAATATTGCTTCTTTTCAGAGAATGTTGGCTACCGTTGTCGGTCTTCATTGTATTTACCAGATTGTGAGAGGCATGCCAGACGAGACAGTGGTGCAACAACATTGCAGCAGAGACAGATACAACGAGGGAGATGGTTATTGTTTCTGAGAGATTTTCGCATTAATGTTGCCGGATCTGTGTATAACTACTGTGGACATAATACGGCTTTCTATATCCAGTGCTATGGTCTTGCGGCTTGCAATGGTGCCCTTGCAGATATGATCGTACCAGGTGCTGGGACCATCATGCTCACGACGTGCTCCTGACGGAGTGCTCAGGAATCAGGGCTCAGCTCCATCTCGAAGATTGTAGAATGAGATAAGAGGTGTGCTTATTTACCGAATAAATCTTCCCTCTCTGAAAAATTGCTCTTTGTGCGTGGTTATTACTATATGAGAATCCTCCAATCTTCATGGTGTTACTGTTAGAATCTTTGCGAAGACTTAAAGCGATATGATAATGTTAAGTGTCATAGGCCATCGGCTATTGTCGTTGAAGATTTTTTGAAAACCGTCACCAAAATTTTTAGGGACGGCTCAATTGCCTGTCCCCAAAGGATAACAAAGATACGCTCATCCCGTCAAGTCCATGATGAGAAGATTGATAGAGTTAATAATTTTAATACCATGACAACATTGAAAAGATACACCGATCAATCAAAGAAATAAGAAGACAAACAGATTTGTAAGTACTAGAATAATGGAAAATATATAGATGTCTCCATAATCATCTAAGTAGCGACCCAATGCTGATGTTGAATGAGTAGTATCGAAAGAAGTAGATGGTCTATAATCAACACCATCAAAGGAATTCCCAACGTTAAGATCAGCAACTTCTTTAACTTTGGAAAGAAAATTAGACGTCTTAAATGGAGAATAAAGGTTGTTTGAAGCAGTGACGAAGCCACCATAGCGACCTCTTTGAAATTGTCAGATTGATGAGAAACAATGAAAACTACATAAAATGTTTGGAAGACAAGGGCTGTAACATTTGGTTAAATGTTAGGTCTAAATGATTTCTTTATAAAATTAAGAAGGGTCTTTTTGGAAATGAAAAGTGGAGATACACTTTACTCTTTCTAATAGTAATGTATTTTTCAGAAGAGCAAAAAAGGTGTAATTCTGAGCACAAAATAATAGAATTATGCTAGATTTGAGAATTCTTTTGTGCCAAGATATCAGACATGACTGCAACAAATTTATTCATGATTTCACAAGAGAAATTACATTGACAATACAAATAGATAATCTTTGTCTGGAGCTATACTACTGACAAAGAATATAACGACTCAAAATACTTGGATTTATAAACAACACCAAAACCCAACTAGTTTCAATAGTAAAGAAATGAGTAGTCTACTAGGTCAGCTAACGAACACTTGAATTTGATTATTTAGTCTACACAAGAGAAGTAATTGGATTGAGTCGTATAGAAGCACAATAATGTACAAATGCAGGATCGACTTATGATTTAACCTCAAATAGTAACAAAGTCTTAGACGAACCATACTGACATGTATAGACTCTTCTTTTAGCACTTCACCCCCCAAAGCAATTAATAGCTTATCCTCCAATTACATAGATGTTTGCTTATTATTAATAAATAATCTCAGTGGGAAGCCAAGCAATCTCACTATGAGACCACCCATAAGGAAAGATTTCACTTCCATTGCCATTCACCGGGGGTACAATTCCGTAACCGACATTCCATTAGTCGATGAAGGCATTGCCCTCCTAGGGGATTGTTCTAATTCAATCTCTTTAATTGGAATGCTCAATCTCTGCATTCTACTTTGGACGAAGAAGGCTGGATGTTGAGGCGATGGTGGAGTAATGGAATTGCTGCTGAGCATGAGAACTACAGTGGCCATGGTGGGTCTAACAGCTGGATCTTCTTGAATGCATAGTAAGCAAATGTGCAAGCACCGAAGTGCTTCATCTCTTGAATATGAATCCATGATAGCCGGGTCCAACACTTCTAAGGGCTTGCCATCTCTCCATTGATTCCACGCCTGTAAGAATAATTCCGGAAAATTGTCATAGAATTGTAGCATTAATTCGATTACTCATCTCGCAAGACATGTGAATCTTGCCAAAAACCATATTATGACCAAGGAACAGAATAATAATCCTAAGTGTTTCTATAGGTTAAAGGACTAAATTTTTTACCGAGGAATTAGAATTTGAATTTACAAAGCTACAAAAAGTGCAGTGTGAATATTTGTTGGAGTAGCGAAGTGAAACTTACATAACTAGCAAGATATTCACCCCCATCCAATTGGTGGTAATAGTTATTTCTCTTGCCGCATATGATTTCTAGAAGTAGTATGCCAAAGCTATAAACATCGGATTTCACTGAGAACTCTCCATGCATTGCATATTCTGGAGACATGTAACCACTGCAAAAACAAACATTGACCACATGTAAATTGCAAATTTAGATTCATATCAAGTAGCATCGTTAAATAGATAAAATGAGCAAGTCCGGCATCCAATGACAAAGTCATCTATTCAAAAACTAAGACTTACAAAGTCCCCACGATTTTATTTGTGCTAGCTTGAGTTTGATTAACTCCAAAAATTCTTGCCATGCCAAAATCCGAAATCTTTGGGATCATTTCACTGTCTAACAAGATATTGCTACATTTTAAGTCACGATGAATGATCCGGAGACGAGAATCTTCGTGTAAATAGAGCAATCCTCGAGCGATCCCAAATATTATTTTGTATCGTAATGGCCAATTCAATTGACCACTTTTTTGAGGATCTGCATCATTGCACCAAAACTCATTATGTGCAAGCATGTGGCATCTATTAAAAAAATGAAGGCGAATATATTTACTGTCATCAATCAAAGGTAGCTTAACAAAAAAAAAAAACTACAATCATTTGAAAGAACGAAAAACGTTTTAATTTCAAGGTTTCCATAGCTAATGAAAGCTCGAATAGTTGATTTCAAGCATTATACATTCTCCATATAAGAAGGTTAACTGCAACATACCAAATAAGAAGTAATCAAGGCTTTTATTTGGCACAAACTCATAGGCCAGTAGCTTTTCGTATCCCTCCAAGCAAAATCCGAGCAGTCGTACAAGGTTTCTGTGTTGGAGTTTCGCAACTAACAGAACTTCATTCTTAAATTCTTCATCACCTTGTCTTGAGGTTTGAGATAACCTCTTCACCGCAATTTGTTGTCCATCAGGAAGTCCACCCTAAAGATTTTGAATATATTGTATCACAACTTCTTGAAACTAACATATAAATGCTTTACATGTTTCTGCTTTTCTTTTTTGGCACCATTATGTTCAATTCATGTGTAAAGCATCCTTGATTGTTCTATTATGTAATACGTGCCTGAAAAACCTCGCCAAATCCACCTTCACCCAACTTATTTGCAGGAGAGAAATAATTTGTCGCGGATTGTATTGTAGCCAAGTCAAATTGCAAGGACTCCACAGTGATAAGTTCATTTGCACCTGCATTACCAAAAAATGCAATTTGATTATCAAATTAGATCAACATTGGCTCCTAGTAGCGTTTATACTATTTCTAGTGTTTGGGAATATTATCACAATGAAGAGCCCCATAGTAGATTGGTAGGGTTGTCCCTTTAACTTTCCCCTCTTGATTGGTCATGAAAGAAAAAAAGACACAATATTGTTAATATCGTCGGTAACAATGCAACAAGATAAATCTCGTGTCATGATCACTTCTTCATGTTGAATGTAGAGCTAATCTGTTAATTATGGTGCATATGCTATCTATGCTTGGAGGGAATTGCTAAACGATGGGAGCATTTTGAGACCTCGTCATGAGGTGTTGAGGTTTATTTCACATATGTGTGGAAAGGCTAGTAATCGGTTTATAAGTGTGAGGGAAAACTTCACCCTTTGAGCTAATTTTTTGGCATAAGAGAAACCCAAGACCACTTAACATTCGTATCAAAACCGATGGTTGGTGGCCCATTCCCAATATATATTGATGTTTAATGAATATTTCAAAGAATGAATCTGGTGACCAACTCGGTTTCCAGATAAATAGGGATTGTGGTGTAGAAACATGGGCTTCATGGCAAACTTCATGGTTCGGTTTGGAAATAGAGACCAAAGGTTAAGTTAGGCATTAGAGATTCAAATTAAGATAAGTTGATGCTGACGGATACCTAAATTGAAGGAGAGCAAACCTAACATTGGAGCTCACATGTCAATGAGAGATTATTAAGATACACATGTGAGTTGTGTTAGACAAGTCCCACATTAGATAATTGATGTGGTGTTGAGAGTTAATATATCCTAGTTAGCCTATAACTCATTGATTCAAGCTTTTAAGTGAAGGTGGGTACAACTGAATATGTTGATGGGCTTGGACTTGGGCTATCTCTTGGAGATATCCTCAGGTGAATGTATCGAACTTCTGCTGTACATTTCCAACATGTCGTTGGTCATGCCGAATCTTTATCCCTCTGGCACGACTCATGGCATCCTAATGGGATCTTGTTAGATGTATACCCAAGGCGAGTAGTTTATGATTCTCTTCTTTGAACTGCAAAAGCAGCTGGTATGATTTGTGCTCTAAATGGAAAAGGTCCGATGCGAGGTTTGAAGACTTGGTATCAATCCAGACAGCTCTTTCTGGTTTAATTTTTTCAAAGTCTTCTTTGGTAGACCAAGATACTTGCACTGCTGCTCCTTGCGACATTCTTAACTCTACTTCAGCTTGGGAGATTGTGAGGAAAAGAGGCACAATAGTTGAATGGAATCGGTTGATTTGACTTTCATCTAATTTGCTGAGGTTTGGATGCATATTTTGGTTGGTGATACAAGATAAGCTTGTTGAGTGATCTTGGGCCCTTCTCACTCCAAAAGGGAGAGATTTTCTTTGGTGTTTGGTAAAATTTAATAGAATTGTCGCATCTATTTATCTAGAAGGCCAAAAATGAGCTGTTTCATTTCCAAAGTATTCCTCTTACAGATGGAATTATAATTGCTTGTGTAGTCAAGTATAGTTGTGAAGGTTGAAAGAGCATGAAGAATCGGATCTTTGTCCTTGATCTTTTCCATTAAATATGCCACATTAATATCAAACAAACTCTTAATTTGTGTGATCAATATATCTGATTTCTTACTAAAAATAAAGAAATTTCATTATATGCTCATTTATATGATGTAGATAATTTATGAAAAAATAAAGGCAGACAATTGATTTACCGCTTTTTCCTTTGACGGCTTCAGATGTCTTCATTCCCTTTCTTCGAAGCAAACAACAAGTGAGAAAGAGAAGTACCATAACACTTCCAACAGAAACGGTAATGGCGATGGTCGTCACGGTCGACTTGTTGCTTTTTCCTGCACACATACCATTACATATGTGAGACAACTAATTTAAAAAACATTTTAGATGAAGGTGTCCTTAATATTTAAACATTCTAGGACTCTACTTCACTAGATTGGAATTAGACCTAAGACTGACTCGTGGAGGTTGACAATTTGACACGCAATAAGGGGCCGGCCTTGAGAGATCTGAATAGAGAGGTTAAAAAAAAAAAAAAGATCTACGGTGAAGAACCCCTATTTCATCACTTATTAATGGGGAAATTAAATTCGAAGGAGGAGCAGACTTAACAGAAACATGTAAACTGTTTGATCACCGGAACTATTATATGTTATAACAACTACATTACCATCACCTGCAAACTCCACCGTAGCTCATTTACTCTGGTACTTGAGATGGTCTCTGTAGTGGCTTACCTCATCATTACATCGACCATTCCGGATATCGGACCTCTATATAGAATGACTCTTACATATGTTATTTTCAGACTTTATATTTTTCTCTATCTTAGATAACCAAACCTTGCATCATATGATGTGCCAAATCATATTTTTCGCGGCTTCTTTTGTGACTCCCTAGAAACAAGGAAATCGTAGTGCGCCCCCTTAGAAGGATATCAGTGAAATTTTGGCAGAGATGCCAATAACTTCTTGCCTTGTTGCTCATCAGAAAGGGCTTCATTTTTACTCTTCAAGACCATCATGAATTTGTTAAACTCATCTAGATGAGCTTTGATTGACGTGCCTTCGGCCACCCATAATCGAAACTGTTGGATGAAATCCCTTAAAGTATTTTGAAGTTGACAAAACAAGTTTATCAGTCTAGTCTGAAGACTTACAGAATCTATTGACAAAGTCGAAGATCAAAGTCGAAGATCAAAGTCGAAGACTTACAGATTCTATTGACAAAGTCTGAAGATCAAAGTACGAAGATTAAAGTCTGAAGCTAGCAAGACTCAAGACTTATATTTTAAAGTCTACTCACAAGGACAGTTTCCGGGACGACGTTTATTCGATCTTATACGATCTTTCTTCTAACGTCGATGGATATCTTTTCTTTGGATTCAGCTCTAAACGATCTAAGTTTTATATGGAATATGTTTAGATTCTTTGACGACTTCGCAACTTATATTTGGAAGGATCTACTTATGGAAACCGAGATCCTGATTGTATGGGCGAGCAGGATTGATGGGCTATCAACACTTACCTTAAAGAGCTCGAGATCTCTCTAATTGATTCTGTCCAACGGGTTGATTGGAAGAACTTCTTTAGAAGGTGCCAACGGTACTGAAGGCATGAAGAAGTATATAAGAGAGATGCTCTAGTTGTTGAAGGGTGCGGATAGAAGAATTCCAAAGTCTGAAATCTCCTCTATTACTTTGCGATGTCATTCTTTGAGCATTACATGTAATCAAAAGAGAGATCATATTGTAGATCTTGAGGAAGTGTAGGAGAGTAATCTACACTGTGGACTCAAGAGCGTGAGATTGTAATCACTCTTATTGATTCTTAGTGAAATCCGGCTCGAAGGGCTGTCCGTGCGGGAGAGTGGACGTAGGCTTGATCTAAGCCGAACCACTATAAATGGAGTCTTGATTCTCTATCCTTAATCCTTTATATTGTTATTTGCTTTAATTTGCTGCAATCGTTGACTTTAAATTATTCATATCTTATTTGATTTGAATTGTTAAAATTGCGATAAACACCTATTCACCCCCTCTAGGTGCTAATACTAGTTCTAACAATTGGTATCGAGCTTGTGTACTTGTTTATAAGAAGTGTCTTTACTTCTAAGTAAAAGATCTATGGCTAGTATGCTGCCTACGGGGTTGGTTGAAGGACAAAGCAATACCGAGACCTCCATACTTTGATGGAAAAGATTACAGCATATGGAAAAATAAGATGAAGGCATTCCTAAGATCGAAAGATCCTTTGGAATGGGAAGTTGTTGATAAAGGAATTATTCTGTTGCTGAATCGACTCGGAGAGAGGAAAAGAACCCGCTGTTCCTATTCTTTTGACTCAAGAAGAAATTACCAAAAGACAGACTCTCGACGCCAAAGCTATTTACTCTTTATATTGTGCTTTATCCCCTACTGAATATAATAGAATATCTTCTTGTGATACAGCAAAAGAAGTATGGGACGAAAGCTTCACATTACCTATGAAGGAACCGATCGTGTGAAAGAAACAAGGATCAACATTCTCTTGGGACAATATGAAGTTTTTAAGATGAGATCGGGAGAATCAATTACTGACATGTTTAGTCGCTTTACTGAAATTGTGAATGGTCTTGAATATCGGGGACATCCAATCTCGGGACATATGAAGGTCAACAAACTTCTTCGTGGACTCTCAAAAGCGGAATCACATAAAAACCTCAATAAGAGAGACACGAGAGGATTGCTCCACTTTCGTAGATGAATTAGTTGGAACTCTTCAATCCTATGAAGTAGAACAGAACAACGAAGAGGAAGATTCAAAAGGTAAGAAATCTATTGCCTTAAAGTCTAATGACTATTCGATGTTCTGATTCGAAGAAGATCTAGATGATGAAGAACTGGCATTGATGATAAAGAGATTGAAAGCTGAACAAAAAAGGAAGGAAATTCAATTGGAAGAAACAAAATTCTCAAAGGTTTCAAAACAGGTCAACGAGAGGAAGATGATACGAATAAAGAAGTGACTTGCTTTGAATGCAAGAAAAGGGACACATCGAGACCTAAGCGTCCTCTCGTTAAAGAAGAGAAAAGGGAAGTCCGAGAAAACGGGGAAGGCACTCAAGGCGAGACTTGGAGTGATGCGAATGTGAAGATAGTGACAATGATTATGCCAATATTTGTTTAATGGCACGATCGGACTCGGACTCGAGACCTTGATTCGGACTCGGACGGTGAACTCGAGGTAAGTAACTTGAAAATTCCTGTTAAAGTTTCTAAATACATTGATGAACTTTGTCTTAGTCTGAAAACCTCTCTTAAGAGGATCTCCGAATTAAAAAGGGAAAATTCTACTTTGAAACAAAAGGATAAACTTATGAAAGAAAAGGTTGAAAAACTTGAAAAGATGTTGTTGTTGTAAAAGAAAACTCAGACAATATCTTAAATGAAAATAATCTTTTGAAAAATGATATGACTAACATATCAAAGAGATTTTCAAATGGTTCGAAAAACTGGACAAGATTCTTTCGATACAAAGACCATATTTTGACAAGTTGGGTCTTGGTATGACTTCGAAACTATTCCACTAATTGATTTTCCAAAGGTAAAAGAAAGAATTAAACAAAGACCAGCTAGAACTATTTACAAAAATCATTTTCAGAAAGTCTTTGTAAAAACTGTTGGTAGAAGTGCTCTAAGATGTTCCAAGTGTAAAAGCTCAGAACACTTCGAGAAAGAATGTCCTTTAGTTTGGAGATCTGTTAAAAGGAGTTGGGCTAAGACTGTCTATTGTACTAACACTTCTGGACCCAAGATGGTATGGGTACCAAAAAGAGCTTGAATTCTTGTTAATTGCAGGTTACTATCAAAAGAAGATAAAATGGTATCTTGATAGTGGCTGCTCAAGACATATGACGAGGGGACTCAAAGCTTGCTTCATAAAACTTATCCAGATAGACGGAGGAAAAGTTTCCTTTGGTGGTAACAATAGAGGGAAGATTACTGGTCGAGGAACAGTGAAGATTGGGAGTTTGTCAATCAATAATGTTTCATTAGTTGAAGGATTAAATTACAACTTGCTTAGCATAAGTCAGTTGTGTGATTCTGGTTTCAAGATCAACTTTCGGGAAGAAACGTGCTCTGGAATCGGTAAAGACCTTACTCAATCTTTTGCGGTCGAAGACATGGAAATATCTATCTTCGGATGTGAATCAAGAAAGATCACAATGCTTAATATCAGTACAAGATGAAGCAAATCTATGGCACAAAAAGCTAGGCCATATCAACATGAAGCAAATCAACAAGATCTTTACAAAGAAACTTGTTCGAGGATTGCCTACTTTGAATTATTCAAAATCTGATCTATGTACACCATGTGTACTTGGGTAAACAGTTAGAAATTCTTACAAATCAATAAATAAAGTTTCCACTAATCATGTATTGCAGCTTTTGCATATGGATTTGTTTGGACCTACTAGAACGAAAAGCATTGGTGGTAAAAGGTTTAGTCGAGACTTTCTCTCTTTTTGGTAATAGTGGATGATTATTCACGATTTACTTGGGTCTACTTTCTTTCAAACCATGGAGTTTGAAGAAAAATCAGATGAAGGATTCTTTCTTGGATACTCTACAACAAGCAAAGCCTTTAGAGTGTTCAACAAAAAGACTGAAATTTTTAAAGGGAAGAAACCGTGGAAGAATCAATGAATGTCAAATTTCAAGACTCTCCACAAGTTCAGCGGACTCGGCATCGAAGACTCGATGAATGTCAAATTTCAAGACTCTCCACAAGTTCAAAGGCGACTCACCTCTAGAAGCTTTAAAGCGAGATGCTAATTCAAGATCGGTACAACAAGCTACTAATGAAGAATCTACTCAAGAAGAAGATCAACAATCTATCGGGACTGAACAAGAATCGGAAGCACAAGTCTAGTCATCTGAAGAACTCATTATTGGAAATATTAATGAGGGAATTCGAACAAGATCCAAAAGGCGAGAGGAGTCTAGTCTTTGTTGCTCTTATTTCTGAAATAGAACCCAAAAATATCGAAGAAGCTTTAGCTGATGAAAGCTGGATTGAAGCAATGCAAGAAGAACTCAGCCAAAAAGTATTAATGACGTATGGGAATTAACTCCCAAACCAAAAGGTAAATCGTTATTGGAGCTAAATGGGTTTTCGGGAACAAAGTTGATGAAAAGGCAAAGTAACGAGAAACAAAGCAAGACTCGTAGCTAAAGGATACACGCAAGAAGAAGGGATTGACTACGATGAGACTTACGCTCCAGTAGCAAGGTTAGAAGCAATCAGATTATTACTTGCTTTTGCTTGCTATAAGAATTTCAGGTTGTTTCAAATGGATGTCAAAAGTGCATTCTGAATGGAATTATTCAAGAAGAGGTCTACGTAGAACAACCTCCTGGTTTTGAAGATTCAAAGAAACCAGACTACGTATTCGGGCGAAGAAAGCTTTATATGGACTAAAACAAGCTCCTCGAGCTTGGTATGAAAGGCTAAGCAATTTCTTAATTCATAGTGGCTTTTCTAAAGGTAATGTAGACACTACTCTGTTCATTAAAAAGGAAGGTAAAAGTTTTCTACTTGTTCAGATTTATGTAGATGACATCATATTTGGATCATCTAATGAGACTTTGTGTAAGAAATTTTCTAAGTCTATGCGGGATGAATTCGAAATGAGCATGATGGGTGAACTATCCTTTTTCCTTGGTCTACAAGTCAAACAACTAAAGGAGGGAATATTCATTCATCAAGAGAAATATGCAAAAGAACTTGTTAAAAAGTTCGGTCTAGAAAATTGCAAGAAGACCGACATACCAATGTCAAGTTCCTTGAAGATAGACAAAGATGAAGCGGGGAAGAAAATTGATCAAAAATTATACGGGAGTATCATTGGCTCACTCCTTTATCTTCTTTGCATCCGGACGACATATTATTTAGTGTTTGCATATGTGCTAGATTTCAATCGATCCTAGAGAATCTCACTTAAGCGCTGTTAAACGTATTATTAAATATGTTGCTACTCTTTGCTAAGATCGGTCTTTGGTATCCCAAAGAAGGAGACTTTACACTTCTTGGCTATTCGGACGCAGATCTTGCGGGTTGTAGAGTTGAAAGAAAAAGCACTTCAGGTACGTGTCAATTACTAGGAAACGGGGACGGTATCCTGGTTTTCGAGGAAACAATCTTGTGGCTCTTTCAACGGCTGAAGCGAGAATACGTTGCTCTTGGAAGTTGCTGTTCTCAAATCTTGTGGATAAAACAACAAGTTTGCAAGACTTTGGCATTGAAGACTCTTGCACAGAAATTAGGTGTGACAACACCAAAGTGCAATCAATCTTACAAAGAATCCCATTCTACATTCAAGAGCAAAACATATTGAGATTCGACATCACTTTATAAGAGATCATGTTCAGAACAAAGAAGTCTTGATACAATTCATAGACTCAAAGAATCAATTTGCGAGACATCTTTACAAAGCCTCTTGAGAAAAGCTTGTTTGAGTCTATTCGCTCAAGACTCAATATATTATCTCTTGAAGAATATTAGAGTTCGGACTCAGTAACTAAAGTCGACGAGCATCGGACTCAAAGGATTGAGAATATGAATCGACACATCACGTAAGTTTCCTTACTTAAACTGTCTTATTGATAAGGTAAGATAATCTGTCTAATTTTAAGTTGGTTATTATTTTCAAAAGAAGTGGTTATCGTTTTATTAAGGCAGTTATTTTTTTTTTCAAAAAGGAAAATTCAAAATTTCCAAAATATACGACGCTTGGTTATTCCCCGTGCCTGTTATCTTTTATACATCTCTTCTCCTTCGTTTTCACTTTACTCGAAACCCTAGATCAAAAGCTTTTCTTTGCTCTGCAATTTTTCTCCCAAACTTCTTTGTTTCAAAGTTCTCAACTTTCTTGCGAAACAAGTGAGAAAGTCTCTCCAAAGAAAAACACAATGTCGTATCGAGGAAATCTTCCGAATAGCAAACAAGGGACCACAAGGCTCGGTGAAGGGCCTACGCATTTTGATCTCACCGAGGAAAGCGACATTCCTGCGAGCGAGTCTCAAAAGCGGTGATCCCCAACTAGACCTCAAGATGAAATGGTTTATGAAGACATCGAACCGGTAAGAACTCTAAAGCTTTGCCTTTGTTTATAAACTTTACTCTGCATTAAAGGAAGGGTGCTATGACCTTTGTGGATGAGTTTCGAAAGAGAAGGGTTATAGAAACGAGACGCACTTTCTTCTTGTAATGGAAAGGTGCGGAATTGTGCCCGAGGGCGGCTGCAAGAGCGTTTGCAAATTTCCCGAGTGACCCTAGGTTTAGTAGTATGAATCAACCTGAGGGAAAGGATGATGATGAAAAGATGTTCATGCATTTTAAACCATGGATGGGTGTGGCTGCGAGCCTAAGAGGGAAGAAGAATGAATTGTTCCGCTCAGACGGACACAGGAAGAGATATGAAAAATTGCTGAAGCGTGGGGTGATGAACCCACGAAGCTGATTTCGATTTTCTTGACTTGTTGAGTATAAATCTGCGAGAGAAATTCGAAAAGCTCCAACTTTATCGGTTACGCACTGGAGCGTGACACTGACACATTTTGAATTTTTGCCTATTTCTACTCCAATATCAGTTTCATTGATGCAAACGGTTTTACCTTGGTGTGAGAGATAAGGAGTATGTCATTGATTGTGATATTTTGGCTGATGTGCTTGGTGTGGAAAGAAGGGCTTTCCAACCAATCGGTGTGTCTGTAAGTTCTGCTACTCTTGAGCTAGCAAAGGACAGAATTGCGAAGGAAGACTATCTTATTCGAGAATGAATGCAACAAATACTTTGCTGCATAAAATTGTAATCAAGCTGTCTAAGACCCAAATCGACGTCTAAGACAGATGTTTCAATTTCTGAAGCGAAGTTGATGTTTGCCATCAAGATAGGTGTGAACTTCTCTTTACCACATACCATCATCTTTCACATGTATAGATGCATGGTTAAGGACAAAGGAAAGCTTCCTTATGCTGCTCTCATTACTCGTCTCTTCGAGACATCTACACATTCAACCTCCTCACATTTTCACGGTGAAGACCATTGATAAAATGGTCATCGGGCTGGGATGATTACCAAGATGCGTTTGAAGGAGCTTAGCAAGAAGCTGGAAAAATTCAAGGAAAGACTCTGTTAAGCTCGAGACCGAGACTCATCGGCGGCTAAAAGGAAAGGGAAAGAAGCTGTGGCTAGTTCCACCAAGAAGCGAAGGGCAATCATCTGGAAGATGAAGATGATGAGGATACGATTCCTATCTCTACTCTAATTTCTCAATTTGCTGCATCTATTCCAACTGTTCCAGAACATCAAGTAGCAGAGGAAGAGAAGAAAGATGAAGAGAAGGAAGAGAAGAAAGATGAAGAGAAGGAAGAGAAGAAAGAGGAAGAGAAAGAGAAAGAGGAAGAGAAAGAGAAGAAAGAGGAAGAGAAGACAGAGGAAGAAAGAAAGGAAGAGCGAGAGAAAGAGGAAGAAAGAAAAGACGAACAAAACGATGAACCGAAAGAACAAATTCTCCAGCGAAAAGGAGGATTTACAACATCCCATGGCGAGGAATCGCCTCAAAAGAAGAATTCTTTTCTCCACCGAAGACATGGAGACGGGGAGATAAAGAAAGCGAACACACACCTCTTCGGTGACTTTCGAGAGAAGAGGATGCTCAAACAGTGTTAGTCGATCACCCCCGATGCTGAGGATATTCATGCTGCACGGTTTCTGAAGGAGAGGCATCATCTCCACACAATGAACCTCCTTCGACATTCCTGCGGCTTGACTCCACCTTCGAGACCGAGCTGAAACAAGCACTCGGGCCCGACAACTCTGGAGATTTTCGAAGGCTGCTTGAGATCATCTTGGAACTAAAAGGTCAAATTTATGCCATGGGATATGAATTTCAGACCTTGCGAGAATGAAAATCATGCAATGTTCATCACTTTGCATGATCGGATTAAAGATGTTCAGCGTCGAGATTCAAGAAAGCGCAAAGGGCACTACTCTCACCCAAGTACAGGCGGATTTGAGGAAGTTTGGAAGACACTTTGTAAAGTCTATGGAAGACTTTCAACTTGTTCGCATTCCTCGAGCTCCTTGATTTTTTTATGCTGACAAAAAGGGAGAAGACCTTGCAGATTTTTGATTTTCTCAAAATCCAAACCCAATCTTTTTCTTTTATTGCTTGCTATCTTGACTTTGACTTAAGTTCTTTAACGTTTGCTTGCAGTTTTTGGAAAGTATGTTCTCTATGGCAATACTTTAAGCTTCGTAAATTTGATAGTACTTGTCTGTTTATGACTAATGAGGTTTCGGTAAATGCAGATCTATGTACGGGGAAAGTCTAAGTACGGGATATACGTATACAGGATAACTTCTACTATCTTATTTAAATCTTTTATGATGCTTGCTTAAAAGTTGTATTGCGGGCGATAATATTCAAATCTGCAGGAAAGTTTTGTCACCATCAAAAAGGGGAGATTGTTGGATGAAATCCCTTAAAGTATTTTGAAGTTGACAAAACAAGTTTATCAGTCTAGTCTGAAGACTTACAGAATCTATTGACAAAGTCCGAAGATCAAAGTCGAAGATCAAAGTACGAAGACTTCTGATTCTATTGACAAAGTCGAAGATCAAAGTCGAAGATTAAAGTACGAAGCTAGCAAGACTCAAGACTTATATTTTAAAGTCTACTCACAAGGACGGTTTCCGGGACGACGTTTATTCGATCTTATACGATCTTTCTTCTAACGTCGATGGATATCTTTCTACTGGATTCAGCTCTAAACGATCTAAGTTTTATATGGAATATGTTTAGATTCTTTGACGACTTCGCAACTTATATTTGGAAGGATCTACTTATGGAAACCGAGATCCCGATTGTATGGGCGAGCGGGGATTGATGGGCTATCAACACTTACCTTAAAGAGCTCGAGATCTCTCTAATTGATTCTGTCCAACGGGTTGATTGGAAGAACTTCTTTAGAAGGTGCCAACGGTACTGAAGGCATGAAGAAGTATATAAGAGAGATGCTCTAGTTGTTGAAGGGTGCGGATAGAAGAATTCCAAAGTCTGAAATCTCCTCTATTACTTTGCGATATCATTCTTTGAGCATTATGTAATCAAAAGAGAGATCATATTGTAGATCTTGAGGAAGTGTAGTAGAGTAATCTACACTTTGTGGACTCAAGAGCGTGAGATTGTAATCACTCTTATTGATTCTTAGTGAAATCCGGCTGAAGGGCTGTCCGTGCGTGGGAGAGTGGACGTAGGCTTGATCTAAGCCGAACCACTATAAATCGGAGTCTTGATTCTCTATCCTTAATCCTTTATATTGTTATTTGCTTTAATTTGCTGCAATCGTTGACTTTAAATTATTCATATCTTATTTGATTTGAATTGTTAAAATTGCGATAAACACCTATTCACCCCTCTCTAGGTGCTAATACTAGTTCTAACAGAAACATCCTTTTTAGCATATTCAAAAGACTATTCAAACCTTTCATATGATAAAGTGACCCGAATTTTACCAATAATGTTGCCACATCCTTCTCTTTCCACTTCAATCAACACCTCATCTGACACATCCAATAGGATTATGCTCTTCTACTTCTCCATCAACTCTCGACCACTTTCATCACTTCTAGTAACTTAACCTTGCCATCCAACAGATTCACCAAACTTTGGATTGTTAACATTGCACACATCTTAATGCTCCACAACCCAAAATTATTCTTTTTAATGAGCTTCTCAATCTCATGTCTTGCTCAGACATAATTATAAATAAAGTATTCCAAACAATGATCATGCAAAAGCCCTAAATCGATCGTAGAAATCCTAACTTTGATACCAATTGATGTGAAATGACACAAAAAGTAGGTAATGGATCTTGCAGTTTAATATCAACTTTGAGATAACGAAATTGTTGAAAAGCTCCCGTGTATTTTGATGATTCGGAAACTATTCTTAGTTTAATATCTACTAGATAAATGAAAATATTTAATGTGGTTAAGTCATGATAATTTTTGGAAGGCTTTGAGAGTATCGTTGGTCTCCTTGTAGTTCAATTAAAGACGTTTACAAGGATGACGACCTTGACAAAAGCAAAAAAAAAAAAAATTAATAAGTGGACATAACCATGATAGAATCCAGAAAAAAAAAAATTTGATCATGAATGACTTTTTTTAACACTGTCAAATGTTTACAAATTTTTATTTTTGTGGTGATATCACCATTAAACTATTTCTTATAATTTTTCTTCTATATACTAGCAATGGGGTAACCACATGAAACCCCCCAAAAAAAAAAAAATTATTAAAGATTTGCAAAAACAAAATCACAATTACATTTCTCAATGTGAAAATTTGAAAAAAAATGAAATTTAATTAAATCAAACTACTAAGTACAATATGATTTTTTTAAATGATAGTTATTTTAGATTGATAAAAATTAATATCATTCATGAAGTGTTAGCGGAAAAAATAACAACATGCCTCGATGTGCATACATTTTTTATGTCACTTTTTTTTTTTTTTTAATTGTACTTTTAGATATTCCTATAGCATTAAACACAAACTTCGTGGATAGGTAACGTTGTTATTTCCTAAGTCAACATCTTGCTTCATGGTAAAGAGCAAAGAGTTAGGAAAAGATAACATACGTTGACTCGAAAAGCAATTATGCTAGAAATAAAGAGAAGAGAAGACAAACAAGAACATAAGTAAGACTATTCTTCGGTACAACATGGA
Source organism: Eucalyptus sp. ANBG9806169 (assembly GCA_014182395.1). Taxonomy (NCBI): domain Eukaryota; kingdom Viridiplantae; phylum Streptophyta; class Magnoliopsida; order Myrtales; family Myrtaceae; genus Eucalyptus; species Eucalyptus sp. ANBG9806169. The sequence continues at coordinate 38,481,017 of CM024577.1, forward strand.
AAATTTGATTAGACTCTCTAAAAAGCCCCACGAATTTAAATTCACATTATAACTATTACAAACTAAAAAATCAAATTAAAATGCGCCAAATTTATCACAATTTGAGCTATAACGCGCTTATTGAAGTCACAATGCGACATATGTGGGGTCATCATTATCAATGGATCAACACAAGTTCATAGGTTATTAGTGTTGGAGAAATTTAAGTGAATCTAAAGAATAAGTGCGAAAGAAAATATATACAAGTGGTTTGATCCACTCTTAATTTAAGGATTATAATTACTGGCTATCTCAAATCAATGTTGTGTATAGCCACTTGTGCAAAATATTTTTTATATAGAGTTTGAGTAATTATTTTGGCCCACCGGGTTCGATCTAATAAAAAGGAGAGTTGGCGCAGAGGAAGACAAGCGATGCAAACGCAAATGTACCTGTAGGTCCGGTCATCGGAGCGGGAGGCGGAGGTGCTGGAGCAGGAGCCGGAAGGGCTGAGGCGTCATAAAAGGGGTACAACTCGTACCTCACGTTGCAGCTCGGTGTGAGCGCCTTCCCACATTGCTTCCACTGAACCACATAACTGCTTGCGAGCTGGAGGCACACGTAACAGTCCCATTCGTTCAAGTCCGGCGTGCACTGCGAGTGCGTACAGCTTCCGCAAGCTCGTGATGTTTGCCTCCTCTGCGGCAAACTTCTTTCCTGACCCGCCAGCTGAAGCTTTTGCGATGATGTTACTCGTGGTTTTTGATACGACATCCATGAACTGGGTTGTGTCGGTGGCGTTGTCGGGAAATTTGGGAGCCGGCTCTCGGTCCATGACCGAGAAGAAGTACTGGTCCGAGTACCGCAACATGCACTGGTCGTACCAGATTACAGTGTCTCGCTGGTTGGGGCATCCTTGGAGGATCTCCTGTTTTCCCTTGGCCACACAGTCGCTGCAGGTGGTGGTGTTGAGGTCCCCACGGCAGAGGAAGAGCCCGTAGACCTTGTCGGGAGGATTTTGGCCTGCGGTGGCGTTGGCGAAGCCGTTGGTGCTGTTGGAGGCGGCGAAGGCGAGGGAAGAGAGGAGGGCGTCGAGGTTGGACTGGTAGGTGGAGTTGGGAGTGAAGGTGATGTTTGGGCAATTATGATACAGAAATTGGGACGCCAGTCCAGTACTGAAAGTTTTGAAGAAGAAAAAGGAGAAGAAGAAGAAGAAGAAGTAGTAGAGAGAGAGGGAGACGGCGAAGCAAGACTTCATGGTTGGATTGATGATTGTATTGGCCATAGCTCGATCAGCACGAAATTATGGGAACGCCAATGTTTGAATTGTCGTCCCATAAGTTCTGTCCATTCCTGAGATTTCATGGTTCTGGACTGCCTTTACTACCCACGTCTTGTCTTGTCATGCCAGCTATTTCCTACTACCGAGATACTGTACGCCGTTACTCCATCGAAAGGTCTTGTACAACTTTATGATGGATGTGCAGTTTTCTCATGAAGCACGTATAGGTTGTTAGAATTTCCGTATCGTATTGGACACGCTCGGACACGTGATCAACACGTATCTAATTTCTCAATATGTGATTAATTCTTTTTGACACGTTTCGACACATGTGTCTGAGAGAGAGAATTATTGAAGAAGATAATGGAGGGTGAAGGCGAGGGCGAGGAAGTGGATGCAAGGCCGCGAGCGACCGGGTCATGACTGCGATGCCGCAATGGAGGGCCAGTGGTGAGGCTACGACTGTGGAGGAGGAAGCATCGGACGCAAGGTGGAGAGGAAGAAACGAGTGAAATAAATTTGGGACGTGAGGGCTGGGTGGAGTGGCGGGGGGATTTTGGTGTTGCATTTTTTTATCAGAAAAATAAATAAAGGAGATTATAAAGTGATTTTGAAAAATAAAAATACTAAATGTTGAATAATGATAAATTTTGATTATTGTAAAATATCATATGTTTATTTAAATAAGTTAATTTTTAATTTCTTGTTAGTCATTAATTTCATCAATAACTTTTGTTAGAGTTAGAAACATGTCCCCAAATATAGATCTGCATTAATTATGAATATATCTTTCGAATTTTCTATGAATAGATTTACTAATATTATTAATATGAATTCATTGTAGCCTCTTTTGTTATTATTTCTTTAATTATGAATTTGAATCAAATTAATTAAAAATAAAAATATTCATTTAATATGCAATGTGTCTCAACGTGTCGGAATTCTCTATTTTTGAGAAATGACGTGTCGGCGTGTCATGTTGTGTTGTATCGCGTGTCCATATTGTGTGTCGGTGCTACCTAGGTCCTATCTAGTCTGATTTAGTAATTTCCTAAATTTTTAAAAGTGACTTTTGGAAACTAGGTGGACTTTCTGGCGATGAGCAAATTATGGAGGACCAAGGTCAGATTTCGCTTTCGGGGCGACTTCACTAATAGTTTAATCTTGGCGATTCTTGATTTTGCTAACTCTGTTCTAAATGTTTCAATTTCTTTTCGAGTTTATAGCTGTTGACACCTAAAATTTTGGGATTTGATTTTGCTAAATTAAAAAAAAAATAAAAAAATTCACATGGCATATAGGTTTAGGAAAATTTTATTTTTGTTATATTTTGTTAAGATTTTTCATAGATTTAGGTAATATACATCGAAAGATGCATTTTTTGTGCAAAAGGGAATTTTTTTCTATCAAATATGCAAAAAAATATTACACGGGTGAAATGATATATTCAATGGAATTTTACGTGAGCAAAATTGGCAATGAAATATACCACAAGGATACATTTTTTTGGTGTACAAAAGGGTCACGTACGGTAAAGAAAGAGGGGGCTTATTTGTTCGGATTTTTGGGGCACTTTAGTTTTCTTTGGAATCAAGGAGAGAAAAGCAAAATACAAAAAAGAAAGAAAGAAAGGAGGTGGGGAATCCATTCGTGCGTGAAGAAGGAACAACAAAAAGCAAAAGTGAAAAAGTAGAAAAAGGAAAAAGGGGGAAAGGACAAGGTCAGAGGGGTGAGGGACGGGTACCGTTCATCGTCTTCCTCACCCCTGCGTCTACAACTTGCCCGCGCCGGCTCCTCCACGCTCGCTGCCCGCAGCCAGCTACTACGCCGCGCCGTCGCCGTTCCGCCAGACCGATCTTGTTGTGCCGCCGCTTCCTTCCGCCGAACCGCCCCCGTCCGAGCGCCTCTCACCCGCGTCGGCCCTTGTGTCGAGTCGCTGCCCGCACCGCCGTCCCGCCGGACCCGCACGTGAGGCCACCGCTTGCCGCCGATCAGCCGCCGCTTCGCTCCGCACGAAGCCGCGACTCGCCGGACCCCGCCCCGAAATCCCGGGCTCGCATCAACGATCACAGCGGACTACCTCCCCGCCGGACACCGCACCGCGCCGCAACCCAATCGTGCAGATCCGTCTGCTCCCGCGCCGCACGCAGCGACACCCAGAGCCCACCGCGCTGCACACCGCCGATCGCTCGCCCGCTGCGCGCCGATCTTCCTCGCCCGGGCGACGCCGCGCCGATCGCCCGCTGCCTCCGAGAGACCGGCCACTCCAGCCCGAGCCGCACCGACCATCGTCGCACGGAGCCGCCACACCTCGCCACTGCCCCAAAGAGCTCCGCGATCCGCCCCCGACGTGCGACACAGCCCGTGACCCACACCGGTCCGCCTGCTGCCCAGCCGCCCTCGCCGGAGCTCCGACGCCGGCGATCCCCTTGCCACGCCAAGGAACGTGCTGCCCTTTTTTTTTCCTTGTTTTTCCTTTATTTTGATTTTTTTTTATTTTCTATTTTATGTTATTTTACTTTACTTTTGCTTAATTTTATTATTAGTGTTTAAGTTTAGATATTGTGGGGTGACCTTTAGGTATTGGTTATTATAGGCATATATCCATAGGAGTTTGTCCCTAAGGTTATTGTAATTATTTAATTTGACCCGTAGGACGTCGGGTCATTTTTTTAATTATGATAATTTTTGGGATTTGTTTATGATATATTAATTGTTGAATTAATCTAATTATTAATTTGATCCCTAAGATTTCGGATTAGATTTTTAATTATTTTGATTTCTTGTATGATGTTTAGGGTTAAAAATAATCGTTAATTTGACCCGTGAGATAACGGGTTATTTTTTTCGTTTATTTTAATCCTTTATTTGTTGAATATCTTGCTTGTTTAGATTTAAGATTTAGTTGATAATTGCTTGCCTTAGAAAATCACTAAGAAAAATCAAAAAGACATTTGGATTAGGATTTCAATTGATTCTAGAATATTTTTGGTTATTTTGCATATCTAGAATAAGGATTTTATTTCGAATTTAGAAAACACAAAAAAAAAATGCATTCATTTAGGTTGTTAGTTTTTTATTTGAATTGCACGTTTAGTTATGTGTTAGTTTTAATTTCGAATTTCATAAAGAAAAACAAAAAAATCATTGTGCATATTAGGTCGAATTGCATGTTTCATCTTTAATTTAGATCATCTTTAGGATAGATTGCATTTTAAAAATAGGAACATCAATTGCACATCATTTAGTTTATTTAAGTTCATTTAATTAGAACTTTCATGTCATTAGATTAAGTCATTTAATAAATGTCACGTGACATATAGCTCGCATATTAAGTTGTATGAGACATGCCATTTTAGTTTAAATAATTTTGTATGTCATTACATCGCATTGCATGTTATTATAGTTAGATCATTTAGATTGCATTTAATTATTGCATTTCTTCATGTCATATAATTTAGGTCATGTCATATTAGATTATCAGCATGCCTCGCATGATTTTCATTAAATAAAGTGAAAACAAAAAAAATTGATTGCTTGTTAATTATGAATCATATCTAGGATTGTTGATGTGAATTCTGATTTAACATTGCAGATGCTTTCATTGCTTCAAGGTATGTTTTTTTTTGCATTATTGCTTTCTTGATGTGTTAAATTGGTGGTATGCGCACATGTATGATCACCTCACATGTTAGGAAGCTGAATTAAAATCAAATCAAGCTGCCTGCAAAACATTTTTTTTTAATTAAAAAGAAATGGTACCAAAAGGGCACTAGGATAGTCTAGTGTAACCAAGTCCCCGTACCCAAAATCTCTAGTTCGTAGAAGTAAGATAATCCTCCCGATATTTTACTTAGGTGTCTAATCGACCTACCCTAAACTGATTAGTGGCGACTCCTAGATAATAAGCTTTTGCATGTCAAAATCCTAAGTCGCGATTTGGTATGGGCTTGGGAGAGCCCGAGCTAAGCTTAAAGGCTTAGTAGTCCATCAACCTAGTTTTAGGCGGTAAACCCGAAAAATTGGGTCGCGACAGCTTGGCGACTCCGCTGGGGACAATTGTCTGAAATTCTTAGTGGACTTAGGCCAATTTTCTTTTTTGAAAAATGTTTTTGTTTGGCAGCGAGGATTCAGGTATGTCCCTAACATTTTTAAGGTGTTAAATGTTTTTGCAGATGGGAGGTATAAGGGGAGTAGTCTTTGCTAACCTTTGTCTTGCAGGTTGGAGTGTGGGATGAATGATTTATTTTTCCCAATTAGAAGTGTTGTTTTCATTTAAACTGTTGTGCATGCTTTATTATTTTAGCACTACACTATTTGCACACACAACCCGCGGTCCGACGGGCTGCGATAGGATTTCTAGGATGGTGTTGAGAAGTATTCTTCCTCCAAAGCGAGACTGCTATGTAGAGGTTGACCTTCTCTTCCCGAAAGTTTTCATGGTGTCGAAATGTGTTTTGTCCATATCCGCGAGATTGCGTGATTATTGGACATTCCATTCGGCGAGCCCGGAGTTAAGGGGACCTGAAGTTAATGCGAGACTGCAACGATCAGATCACCCTCTTAGCTCCACTTTGTTAAGCCTTTTAGATAGAAATCGAGCCTCACGTCTCTTGCGATGTGTCTTTGTGATTGCCATTGATTTTCCTTGGTAAAGTAAGTCTTCTATCCCTATACCATGCAATTTATTTTGTTGTATTTTTGGGTCGGTCCATGACAATCTAGGTCAATCATTAATTTAATTCCTTTGTCAATTAAAAATGAAATGAGGAAATTGCCATGCAACGAATCATTTGAAAAAAAAAACTGGAAATTTGTTTTCAATTCATGTCTTGGCTCTTTCTAGTTCATGTTTTAAAAAAAATTTCGTCCCTACTAGGGCATCCCATGTCTCTGTTTTCCTAGTCCATTTTTAGAAAATCATTTTCATATGTAGACTTTTCTTGACTAAAAAAAAAATAGATTGTTGTCATGGACTGGTTTTCTCATTATACCTCATTCTTACATATTCTCATTTTTTCCTTAGGTGATCAAGAGCTATAATGGCCGACCAAACTGAAATGTGTGATCGTATCTCCGCTATGGAAGACCAACTCCGACAGTTGCTCGCCTCTATGCAATTCATGACAGCTCAAATCCAATCTCTCCAAGCAGATTTGACTCTTGCACCTGCTCTTCCCGAGACAGTAGTCCTGAAGCAGTCAGGCAAGACCCAAATGAGCAATGATGACATGCCTGACTTGGAAGATGATCCATTATTGGTCACTACCGAAAAAAACTAAGCTTGACAATGTCCCTAAGATGAAGCAAGATGAAGTGGAAGTAATGGACACTCTGGGGCAGCCTAGTGGCAAGTTTGATTACCCGGTGAAGTATTCGGCTCCTCCCAGCTTTTACTTTGACTCCCGCAACATAATTCCAAGTGGATGGGATGACATGGACGATCTGACACCTCCAAAGACAGAGAACTCTGATGACGCCTTGGAAGGAATCACAGGTTTGTTCGATGACCTCTTCATAGGAGCCAATGACGAAGAACCTCTGGAAGAAATGGACCATGAAGAGTGACCTAGCACATTCTCCTGCATGAGAATTTTCTATCGCTTTTTAGAAATCGTTTTCCCTTTCTAGGAATCATTTTCGATTTTTCTCCTTCTAGGGGTTTAGGAATCATCATTTTCATTCCAATAATGTAATTCATTTGATTCTATCCAATGAAATTACAATTTTATTTCCAATTTTGAGGACATGATGAGGTATACCAAACCGGTCCAATGACGATATCCAACTATGAAAAAATATCATCCACGGAGAAATCCTGAGGGCTGGACCTTCTCATGCTTCCTCCTAAAAAAAAATTTCAAAAACAGAAAACACTTCATTGTTTAAAAAAAAAATAAAAAAAAATCATTTTTCAAGAGCATGCATTAGGTTACCCTTGTTTGTTTCTCTAACTCATTTACTTCATATCTCAGAGCATAACAGAGAGGCATTTGAAAACAATGCGTCAATTTCCAGTGATAGTTCGCCCATTGATTTGGGAACATGCATCCAAAGGAAAATAGACATGAAGGCAAATGATCATTTCCTAGCCGATTGTAATGACATCTCCCAAGAGTGAAGAAAATCATCTTGATTCCAAAGTGTGATATGTGGCACATCTCATAACAATTTGTGTGAGATGTCATTCTCAAAGGCCAAATGAAGTTTCTCATTTCCGTGAGAAAATGATGGAACAAATCAAAAGAAGATAATCCGTCTTGGATGAAATGGATACATTGTGTTCATGAATATAATTATTTTTGGAATTGACACTCTGTTCTTTTCCTTGCAGATGACAAATTGGGGCACTACAGATTCTAGTAGTGACATGACCGAGACAAAATCTCGATTCGAACCAAAATGGTTGTGCAATTTGAATTTACTCTGATGATGCATAGTATCCTATTCATGCACATTCTCTTGTGCAGGGGCAAAAGCGGGTCTCCACTTTTAATGGATAGAGACGATCCAAGGACATCCTTTGCTGAGGCAATTCTTTTGTGGAGCAATTCCCCTGAATGAGTGTTTAAAACCATGTTTTGAGTGCAATAAATTGTTTGTAACAAACTCTTTTCATGCTTAAAGTTGCTAGACTCTTTTGAAAAGGGAATTTTCATATTGATTTAGCTCACCAATTTCATGTGGAGATTTGTCAAGATAGACAATTCAATAAAATGACATCAATGCTTAAGAATGCGAAATGAGACGTATCAGGATGATGAAAGGCAAGCCCTGTTCTATACACAGTCCCATACTTATACACTTGTGAGATGAGTGTAGGAAGTTCCATATCTGCAAGGTAAAGAGTTCTCTCGCAAAAGGTACGATGACCGAAATGATGAGGGGCAATTCATTTTTCTCTCCCAAACACTACAGGTGTTCCATTGCTTAACCATTTTTGAGCCCATACACTGATGGATGTTCTTTTCAAATTACCCCTGTCAAGAACCACCTCACATTGGGGCAAATTGGAGGGTAAGACAATACCATAAGGTGAAGAAAATGGATTGAAATTTTCTTGCTCTCACTTGCATCAATCTTCAAGTTATGCTATTACATTGAATTTATGTGTTAATTTAAGTGCCTTAGTATGACGAAGAGCATTTCTTTCTCTATCCTATACACTTATATCCTTTACATAGGCCACTTGAGCCTGCAATTTCATTTCTTTAAACCCAGTTGATGATCAACCCCCACACTGGGGCAAGGCAAAAGGCAGATGAAGACTCTTGAAAAGTTATAGTGTCATTTAGAGTGTAATTGCTTGACGCATGCATTATGCGCAAGAATTGAATTCAAAATAGAACTAATGGGCATGAAAAAGCAGTGTGCCTGGTAAAAGCAAGGCCGATGCCCATGAAAAAGAAGTGAAGAAAAAAATGCATGAGAACTAGGGGCATAAAAAGTAGTGTGCCTAGTAAAAGCAAGGCCAATGCCCATAGATGAAAAAAGAAAGTCAAGATAGGTGACTGTCAATTGTAAGGTGACTGTCAATTGTAAGAGTTGAATCCCAATGGAGCAATACTCAAAGAACTCAAATGTCGAGTTTCTACAATCAATGGGGCACTTCATAAAGACAATCCCTAATGGTGAAAAAGAAAAGTGGTGGCAATGCCAAGATGATCATCAACTCTCACCTTTTACACACTTTTTGAGCCTAATGATCCTTTCATTTCTCAACCCATGAACCCAACCTACGTTACGTCCCTTATAAAAGTCTCTTCAGATTAGGGCACTTGAATTAGCGTATGGATTCACATGTTTTTAAGCATTGCTCGAAGAAGTGCGAGCAAAATTATTTCTTTCTAATTTTGCAAGGTTCTTGACTTGTAAACCCGGAGATGATTGTGGAATTGTTCTTCCAGATAGCCTTGACTCAAAGAGTCCCCTTTTTTTAAAGCAGTTGACCAAGCCCACATTACGGTCCCTATTAAAGACCTCTCAGATTGGTAAGGTCGTAGTGTTTGCGAGAATACTCGGACCCTTGTTGGTATGATGATAGTGAGATTGAGTGATTCTCATAAAAAGCCTCCTAAATGAGAGTGAGTGAAAGTCCTTTCTAATTGAAAGTCTCTCATTTAGTATTCTTAGAAAATCCATGTCATGAAAATTGTCTTGAACGATGATTCTTTCCAATGGAAATTTGGGTGATGCAAATGCCATTATGCATGAACATCGATTGAATTGATGAAAACCTCACTGAACTTTAAAATGTGCATTCTAGAGTAGCTCAGATTGTCTATCTCTTTGATGAATGTATATCAGTGTTTTGCTCTAAATCATGTAGAGTCGGGTAATTCAAGTTCCTTTCAGAATGTCTCATGATATTATGAGATGAAAAACCTCTACCATGAGGTGAAAGACCTCCACGGGATATCTAAATTCCAAAAGACATATCCCAAAGAATCAGAGATATCATCAGGTAAGTATATCTCTACCCATTTCTCGACACTTGACTCGGTCAAGTAGTCCTTTTATATTATCCTGGCGTGCTTTTGTAGCCCAATGCCCATCTTTACAGGAGACATATCCCTAATGAGCAGAGATGTCACTTGGTAAGTATATCTCTATCTATACCTTAAATACTTGTCGTTGTACAGGTATTTTCACTTTTGAGTACTTTGACACTCGATGGAGTTGTCCCCAAAGATTTTTCTCCAAGTTGCAACGCCGGGCGACCGAAGAATGGTTCGGGTCCTAGCCAAGCAAAATCTCTGTTTAGGCGACCGTAGAATGGTACGGGTCCTAAATAACATTTATTGCTCTAACAGCGACCGTAGAATGGTACGGGTCCTGGAAAAGCAATTTCCCCATTCAGGCGACCGAAGAATGGTTCGGGTCCTGAAAAATCAATTTTCGTCAAGGCGACCGTAGAATGGTACGGGTCCTCGACAACACCTATTCCTTATTCAGCGACCGTAGAATGGTACGGGTCCTGGAAAATGAATCCCCGTTTAGGCGACCGTAAAATGGTACGGGTCCTAAATAAAATTTTTCTGCCGTATTGGGCGACCGTAGAATGGTACGGGTCCTAGGAAAGCAGTTCCTTACAAAACTTTTCTGCCGTACTGGGCGACCGTAGAATGGTACGGGTCCTAGGAAAGCAGTTCCTTACAAAACTTTGCTGCTGTATTGGGCGACCGTAGAATGGTACGGGTCCTGACAAAGCAACCCCTTCCTGCCGTATTGGGCGACCGTAGAATGGTACGGGTCCTGAGAAAGCAGCTCATTTCTGCCGTATTGGGCGACCGTAGAATGGTACGGGTCCTGAGAAAGCAGCTCTTTTCTGCCATACTGGGCGACCGTAGAATGGTACGGGTCCTGTATAGGTAACATCCACTACCTCGAATTACTCTATCCTCCCCAAAGGTAACTTATTCCAGGTATGTTCATCTATCATTTGCATTAGTATTTCCATGCACTATATAAATTGCATTAAAAAAAATGGAATTCATGTTCCAACAAAAAATCATTCATTGCATGAGCATGACCAAAATTTAGGTATCAATTTGTCTTTAAAGGCAACCTCTGCGAGCTCACCTTCAAAGAGGGGCAGTGTTGACACCTAAAATTTTGGGATTTGATTTTGCTAAATTAAAAAAAAAAAAAAAAAAAACACATGGCATATAGGTTTAGGAAAATTTTATTTTTGTTATATTTTGTTAAGATTTTTCATAGATTTAGGTAATATACATCGAAAGATGCATTTTTTGTGCAAAAGGGAATTTTTTCTATCAAATATGCAAAAAAATATTACACGGGGTGAAATGATATATTCAATGGAATTTTACGTGAGCAAAATTGGCAATGAAATATACCACAAGGATACATTTTTTTTGGTATAAAAGGGTCACGTACGGTAAAGAAAGAGGGGGCTTCTTTGTTCGGATTTTTGGGGCACTTTAGTTTTCTTTGGAATCAAGGAGAGAAAAGCAAAATACAAAAAAAGAAAGAAAGAAAGGAGGTGGGGAATCCATCCGTGCGTGAAGAAGGAACAACAAAAAGCAAAAGTGAAAAAGTAGAAAAAGGAAAAAGGGGGAAAGGACAAGGTCGAGGGGTGAGGGGACGGGTACTGTTCATCGTCTTCCTCACCCCTGCGTCTACAACTTGCCCGCGCCGGCTCCTCCACGCCGCTGCCCGCAGCCAGCTACTACGCCGCGCCGTCGCCGTTCCAGCAGACCGATCTTGCGGTGCCGCTTGCTTCCTTCCGCCGAACCGCCCCCGTCCGAGCGCCTCTCACCCGCGTCGGCCCCAGTCGTCTCGCGCACCGCCGTCCCGCCGGACCCGCACGTGAGGCCACCGCTTGCCGCCGATCAGCCGCCGCTTCGCTCCGCACGAAGCCGCGACTCGCGCGACCCCGCCCCGAAATCCCGAAGCTCGCATCAACGATCACAGCAGACTACCTCCCCGCCGGACACCGCACCGCGCCGCAACCTGGCCGTGCAGATCCGTCCGCTCCCGCGCCGCACCGCAGCGACACCGGGAGCCCACCGCGCGCACACCGCCGATCGCTCGCTCGCGCGCTGATCTTCCTCGCCCGGGCGACGCCGCGCCGATCGCCCTGCTTCCTCCGAGAGACCGGCCACTCCAGCCCGAGCCGCACCGACCATCGTCGCACGGAGCCGCCGCGCCCGCCACCGCCCCAAAGAGCTCCGCGATCCGCCCCGACGTGCGACACACACACCCCGTGACCCACACCGGTCCGCCCGCGCCCGGCCGCCCTCGCCGGAGCTCCGACGCCGGCGATCCCCTTGCCACGCCAAGGAACGTGCTGCCCTTTTTTTTTTTCCTTGTTTTTCTTTTATTTTGATTTTTTTTTTTTTATTTTCTATTTTATGTTATTTTACTTTACTTTTGCTTAATTTTATTATTAGTGTTTAAGTTTAGATATTGTGGGGTGACCTTTAGGTATTGGTTATTATAGGCATATATCCATAGGAGTTTGTCCCTAAGGTTATTGTAATTATTTAATTTGACCCGTAGGACGTCGGGTCATTTTTTTAATTATGATAATTTTTGGGATTTGTTTATGATATATTAATTGTTGAATTAATCTAATTATTAATTTGATCCCTAAGATTTCGGATTAGATTTTTAATTATTTTGATTTCTTGTATGATGTTTAGGGTTAAAAATAATCGTTAATTTGACCCGTGAGATAACGGGTTATTTTTTTCATTTATTTTAATCCTTTATTTGTTGAATATCTTGCTTGTTTAGATTTAAGATTTAGTTGATAATTGCTTGCCTTAGAAAATCACTAAGAAAAATCAAAAAGACATTTGGATTAGGATTTCAATTGATTCTAGAATATTTTTGGTTATTTTGCATATCTAAAATAAGGATTTTATTTCGAATTTAGAAAACACAAAAAAAATGCATTCATTTAGGTTGTTAGTTTTTTTATTTGAATTGCACGTTTAGTTATGTGTTAGTTTTAATTTCGAATTTCATAAAGAAAAACAAAAAAAAATCATTGTGCATATTAGGTCAGAATTGCATGTTTCATCTTTAATTTAGATCATCTTTAGGATAGATTGCATTTTAAAAATAGGAACATCAATTGCACATCATTTAGTTTATTTAAGTTCATTTAATTAGAACTTTCATGTCATTAGATTAAGTCATTTAATAAATGTCACGTGACATATAGCTCGCATATTAAGTTGTATGAGACATGTCATTTTAGTTTAAATAATTTTGTATGTCATTACATCGCATTGCATGTTATTATAGTTAGATCATTTAGATTGCATTTAATTATTGCATTTCTTCATGTCATATAATTTAGGTCATGTCATATTAGATTATCAGCATGCCTCGCATGATTTTCATTAAATAAAGTGAAAACAAAAAAAAAAATTGATTGCTTGTTAATTATGAATCATATCTAGGATTGTTGATGTGAATTCTGATTTAACATTGCAGATGCTTTCATTGCTTCAAGGTATGTTTTTTTTTTTTTGCATTATTGCTTTCTTGATGTGTTAAATTGGTGGTATGCGCACATGTATGATCACCTCACATGTTAGGAAGCTGAATTAAAATCAAATCAAGCTGCCTGCAAAACATTATTTTTGAAAATTAAAAAGAAATGGTACCGAAAGGGCACTAGGATAGTCTAGTGTAACCAAGTCCCCGTACCCAAAATCTCTGGTTCGTAGAAGTAAGATAATCCTCCCGATATTTTACTTAGGTGTCTAATCGACCTACCCTAAACTGATTAGTGGCGACTCCTAGACAATAAGCTTTTGCATGTCAAAATCCTAAGTCGCGATTTGGTATGGGCTTGGGAGAGCCCGAGCTAAGCTTAAAGGCTTAGTAGTCCATCAACCTAGTTTTAGGCGGTAAACCCGAAAAATTGGGTCGCGACAATAACATATTCGACTGAGGAAAAAATAAAAAACAAATGAGATTGACGAAATGAGGAGTGTGGTGCAAATTCTTATTGAGAAAACAATCAATTTGAATCCGTGGAAAATTTCTAGCGAAGATCAAAATAGAGAGAAAGAGAATCGCTTGATAAGTTTTTCTTTTGTTCCGACTAGGCTCTTTCTCTAAAGAGAGAAGCTAAATCCGAGCCCGTCAATGACACATCCACACGGATTCAACTTCACTTAGAGCTTAAGCCAATAGTCTCGTGAAGCTGGTAGGCCAATTAATATACTATCAATTGCTCCACGCTCTCGGGAACAAAAACACAAATAATACGTCGCGCTGCTGAAATTATTCTAGCACATAAACATTTTTCAGCTTAAGTCTTATCCATTCTCCACTTGCACCTTCCCTCGGTACGCAGTCCGCGACCCCACCGGCCGGGCACAACTTGCACCGCTTGCCAGAGCACTCATTCTCATAAATTTTTAGAAATTTGTAATCTTCTTTATTTTTTTTATTTTTTTAATTCATCTTTCTGATTTCCTACCGACAAGGTCATGGGGGTCTCGGCGAATGGCCGTCGAAGAAGATAAATAGTAGAATAGGAAAAACAAGGAAGAAAGAAAAAGGAAAGGAAAGAAGAGGGAAAAAAAATAAGCATAGAAATTACAAAACCACGTTGTTTTGAATATCATCGAACACAGCAGATCACCAACCATTTTATGTAGGATAATTAGCATTAACCAGACCGCCACATTAACGATCTCCAACCAAAATTAGCTGAAGTAACTACATTGTAAAACGTCAAAAAGTTTAGTACTACAATGGCGAAATGAAAAGCTTATCACTGACCTGGCAACTATACAATAGATTTATAACTTTTAGAACAATTTTTCCATTTTTCCACTCGTTTCGTATTGTTAACAATTTATTTTTTTACATACAAAAAAAGGTATCTCACGTCGTTTGTTTGTGGGACATACGCTTGATATATACAAGTGGTTTCCCTCCATTTATTGACTTCAATTTTTTTAAATTAGATATTCTAATGGAATCATATTTTACTTCAGATTATTTTGTGTGCGTAGCCCATTTGTCAATTATATGCCCATAATTGTCTTAGACATGATGAATTTTGTCACAATCTTTGATCTTCACTTCTGTGTTAATACGTTGATCTTCGTCTAAATAATCGGTACATAGGTAAAGGATGATAGAGATTGGAGTAGACAATAACGAAAAGGAAACGGTAGGGGTTTCTTTCTATATTCAAAGATTGTTTTCTCCAACACGGCTCTTGTGGCTCAGGTCAAAGTGCTTTTGTCGGACAAGACTGAACCATGTACTGGGTTTCTTAGGCAACCACTGTAAGAGTTTTCCTAATATGGACTACATTAATTGATATTGTAATTTACTGTTTAACGTTTACCGTTTTACGGGGATTGGTCTAAGGTGAGATAGAAGGTTTCTTAATTAGTCTAATATGGGCTGGCTAGTGTGGGCCGAGTTGAGCCTGGCCCGTAATGAGTGGGCCTAGCTGGAAACTCTATAAATAGTGCTAAAGTCTCTCCTCTAACCCTAATTCTCATATGTATCCTCACCTAAGGGGCGTTTACCTAACGCTAAACGTGAGGGGGGCCGCCTCATTGAGCCAGTGATACGGAGGGCAATAGAGGAGAAGGACTTGATGCGTGGATCCCCTTGATATGTGGGAAATCCCTTTTCTAGCTTTCGCTTTATGTATGATGAATCCCAAAACAGGTGCGTTAATCTTTCTACTCAATTATGTATGTTCTTGTTCTGGTTATGGAGATCTTGGGGTTGCGCAATTTGCGTCTAACATGTGGTATCAGCCTCCATAACCCTAGAACTCGAACGCATAAAGTTTGCCCTAATTTGTGTTTTTCGTGACTTTTTGTTCAATAAAAATCAAATTAAAATAAAATCACAAATTCGGACTAGGCTCGTTGAGGCGAATAGATCCGTGGGCGACACTTCGCCGGAGAGGGCCGCACGCGCCCCCACGCGCTGCCATATCATTATTTTTCATGTGGATTTTTTGCTCAATTGATCCTGAAACCATGGGGTTTTTGTTCTACATGTCGAGATCTTTCCAACCATATATAATTTGAATAATTTTGTTGAGAATTGAATGAGAATTTTAAATTTGAAATTCTAGGGTTTATACATAGAAAAAGTTCTAGAATTTTAAGTTACATTCTAGCGTTACCTTCGTTTTTCTTCTCCACTCTTTTGCTCGTCTGTCTCTGATTTTGGAATCGACTTTCTCCTCTCGGCGGTTTTGTTCTATTGCCTTGGCGAGTTTGCTCGCAGTTACTAGTCAATGTCGAATTCGTTCGAGACGAGCATAATGGTATGTTTGTTTTACATGTTTGATAATTTTATGGATGTGAAAAATACATACAAAGCCCTAAATACGCGTATTTTTGTGTATTTTTCTTATATTTTTCTGTGATTTTGGAAATATAAGTGTTGGGTTACTGATATGCTATCACATAAACTTTATTGTGAACTGAAGTTGACTTGATGAGATACAACCATTATGGGATAGTAATTGAGCTATGTATTGATTATAAAAATTTTGTTGTTTAAGCATACTCCTTTACACACTGGTAATTTTTGAATGATGGACGTCTTAAGAACGCGTGACCAAACTGATTGTATTGATTAACACATCTGCTGAATATGGGTAATGCATGTCAATTAAGTTATTGCATATTGTACATGAACTCATCTGGTCACTTGTTAATATCTATTAAGTTGAATATTTTTTATGGTTAAGGAGTATGACAACATTTACGTAGAGCAATAGCATCTACTGTTAAATTTTAGATATTTAGTTCTCTGGTTTGAGTCAATTAATAGGCCACTAGTTGGTTACAATGATAATTGTTACTTAAAAATTGGCTAATAAATTAGCTGTTGGCCTTGGAGTCATGTTTTGCCTTATGAACTCATGAGTGATAATGGATCAGCTATCAAGCTTGTCGATTTGGTGTACCCTGTATTACTATTAATGTTAATTTGTGAGAGATATTCTAGATTAGCATTCTTTAATGTTGTTCTAGTTATCAGTAATCGAGGTGCACAAGAGATGCTTGCTTCTATGTTATGAGAATTTTCTTTTGTTGCTATGTTCCGTGATCTCATTGGAGTCTATCTTTCAGATCATTTATATATATATATATATATATATATATATATATATATATATATATATCTGTATAATAAAGATTTTATTAATGAACAAAGCAATGTAATTAGCGTAATATGTGATTTTGGTGATTTGTTGCCCCTATCACTAAAGCTAAAATCACATGTATATGGTGTATGTGAGGAGTAAAATTTATATCATTGGTATGAGAGAGTTTCAAGGATTCAATTGAGTAGTGACCGCTAAAGTGGCACGCTTGATTGGGTTTGAGAAATTTCGGTCTCGTATATTGATTGGGATGTCTTCTGGTCTAATGTGTAGTCATACTCCCAAATGAGGTGATTGTGTATTAGTTCATGGAAGGATACATGATGGTATGGTGGAGGACTGATCCTAGTGGTTCATATGCACAAAGGTGATGAATTCACAAAGATTGGAATAAATTCTCATAACCGCTATCATGTGGGGAGTGTACAATTGCATGTCATGTATTCTGCCCAAATGTGATTATATGATTTTGCATGTAACTCTCTGGATGTGTACTTGTACGTCAAGTTACACAGTGCTCACATGATGCTAATTATATACATTGCTTGTAATTTTAGTCACTTTTTCTGTAATTAATAACTCCACTGTTATTGAGGTTTTTACTGCTTCAAATTTTAAGTTGTGGACATATGATTTGTTGCTTGAGAATGCAATAAAATTTGCTTACTGTCCATGAAGCGTTCTATTCTGGAACACTTGAAAAGAGGTTTGCCTGCGGACTGCACTGCTATAATATGATGGAAGCCTTAGTTGCTTAAAATTATGTTTTGTATAATATTGAAATTAGGACATATCTGCAAAGATTATGTTTAAGTCCTAATGACATATACATCTCGTATATGGTTAAAAGGTTGTTTCCAAAATTTTTTTATTTAAGGAAAATGACCGAGATAAAGAATAAACTGGTTAAAATTAGTCTTGAAGGTTGTCAGGCCTAATTGCAACGGTAAGTATTTTGGCAAGTATGACAATATTAAATTGCTTAAAGGGTCATTTGTCAAATACTTGGTATATTATGGAGTGGTAATTTAATTACTATGTCTGAAAATCCTGACAAAAGATTTGCCAAAAGGCATAATTGCACCATAATTAACATGGTAATGAGTAAGACTAATTTATCGGTCTATCGTGGGTTGCTATTTTGAAAGCAATTTTTTCGCATACAAAACGTATTTCTTATCAAAGTTGTTTCATAAACTTCTTTTGAGTTATGGACTAGATGTAAATTGATTGAATCATATTAAATTTAGAGGTGTCATGCAAGAGTGAGGTTATCTAATCCAATATTAAGTATGTTGGAATTTAGATCCACTTGATATTATTTTGTATCTTATCCAGATTGTTAAAGGGGTATTGATCTTATGACCCTAAAGAAGATACAAGAATTATGGAATCACATACTCTAAAATTTCTTAAGATCGACGTAATTGTAGAGGATAGCTGCTCTCAGATTATTAAAGATAATAGTATGATGGGGGTTACTGTGTTTTTTGTCTTTACCTATACAGATAATTATGGAATCTCCTATACCATAGACTAAACTTGTTGAGGTTTAAGGTACTATTCTTGATATAGTTTATAATGAAATTTCTTAAACCTCTCAAGTGTAGAATGAAATGGTTGCAGCTTTATTAAGGAGATTTGTTAGGGAAAGACAATCAATTATGCCATCGACTATATAGTCTATTTGTGAGAGCATGCTTATAATATCCATTACATGGTTGTTTTAGCAACTTATATAAATGTCGATTCTTGTTCTTAATTAAGTACGTGATTAAATGCCATAAAAAAGGATAATAATATTTTTACTCTGAAAGAGGGGTGAATAGTTAGTGAAGAAATAATTATTTCTTTATAGATTCTTTCAGAGTGAACGTGGCATTGATAGTTTATTTTTTATATGGAGTTACGTCAAAGAGATACAAAATCTATATAGTGCAATCGAAAGATTTTGCAGCAAATTCAAGTAAACTTGTGTGTAGACTGAAAAGTCTTAATTCATGGTCTTAAGCAAGTTTCCAGGCAATATTATTAAAGTTTCATAGTGTTGTTATTTTGTTCAATTGGAACAAAGTAATTCAATATATTGCAAGGTCAGTGGGAGGAAATTTATTTTTCTCATACATTTTGTACATGATATTTTGTTTACAAGTAATGACCTTGAGGCATCTTTTATCCTTTGTACTAAGGTCTGTAAGGATTATTTTTTGCCATATTATATTAGATTTTCTCGGAGGACATTTGCTGATTGTATATTGGAAATATTCAATATACATTATTGCAAGCCAGGAATTGCTCCTGTTGTTAAGGGTGATGGACTGAATCTATCACATTGTCCTTATTTAGATATTGAGAAAATCTAATTAAATGGTGTACCTTGTGTCAGTGCACTTAAAAGTATAATGTATGCTCGAATTTGCACTAGACTAAATATTGTCTTTGTGACGGGACTTCTAGGCAAATATTGGTCAAATCCAAGACGTAATCAGTGCGTTGTTGCCAAGAAGGTTTTAAGATGCTTAAAGAGGATAAGAGATTATATGTTAATATATGGATATGTTCAATTCTTGCAGCTAGTAAGATATTTAGATGTAAACTTTGTTGGCTATTAAGATGATATAATATCAATAACGAAATACATATTTATGTTAGCAGGAAGTGCAGTAAATAAAGTTCTATGTCATATTTTATTATGAAAGCAGTGTTAGTAACATTCTTTTAGGCTGTTACTTGGGCTATTAGGCTCCGTAACCTCATGAAAGAGTTAATCGTTTTAATTTTATGGATTAACCCATACGGTTGTATTGAGACAATAATTTTGTTGTATTTTTATTAACAACGGAGGTCTCAATGCGTCTAAATATATGGCGGTCAAATCTTTTGACCAAAAGGAAACGGTACAGAAAGGTGACGTTTTAATATAACATATTTCCACAGATGATATGGTTGCAAATCCACTAACTAAAGGTCTACGCCCACATGTATTTTAAGCGACATGTCATTAGCATGGGCCTAGGAGTATCATGAGATGCTGTTGTTTAATGGGAGCTATTTTGGCTTTACTCTGATAAAGATTTCATCTGTATTCGTTACATTTTGTAACGGTTTGATATGTATCAACTTTTGCATTCAATAAAGTATTTTTGAATGTGTTGTCATTACGTTGAATACATATTGATAAAGTCTCAAGGTATTGTATAAACCTTGAGTGAAAGCTAGGGGCATCCGGTTATTAGCATTGTCCATATGTCTTGTTATACATAAAGAATGGTTAACCGTAAGGACAAGACATATGTGGGTTCATGGAACCATAAATGCATTCTCTAGTGGCACAAGTTTTTTGTGACGCTTAAGGTAAGAGAATGGTGACTGACAAATTAGATCTCTCTATGAGAGATGTTATCCATTTGACACACTACCATATTAGATCCATATCAGTAGAGTTGAGAACACTCGTGACCATGGAAGG